>VWYI01044897.1:122487-256310 GCA_013399455.1 Anthoscopus minutus
GAGGGGCGCGGGGGATGGCGGCGGGACGCGGGGCTCTGGGAGAGCGGGATCGGCGCGGCGGAGAGCAGCTCGTTTCCCCTGCCTGTCCCGAGGGAGGTGTAGCAGCCCCGCTCAAAGAGGCACCTCCAACACAATAGCGTTTATTAAACAAAGAAAATGCCACTGGGAAGAATGGGAGGGAGGAAAAACAGCAGTTGGGAGGGGGAGAAGGGTCTGGAAGAGATCCAGGAAAGACCAGCGAGCCAGAGCCGTTCTACCCCCCGGTCGGGACGCCCCGGCAGCCGCCGGCCGTCGGTGCCAGCCCCGAGTCCCGGCGGCCGGCAAGGGGCCGGGAGGCGCTCCCTGCCCGGCGCCCCGGGGCTGCGAGAGGCACCCGCGTCCCCTCAGCAGGCGACCGGGGAAAGGGGGCGGCGCTGGCAGCCCACAGAACCTGTCGCTCCCGGCAGCCAGGTGAAATAAATGCCTGCGTCGTGCTCCGCTAGCATCGCGGCGTGTTCCGACCGGGGCATTTGTTCCGCCTGTAGCGGGGGTCTCGCTTTTACACGAGGCATCGTTGGGTGTCGTGGCTTGTCGTGTCCCCGCCACCTCACCGGGCTGCGGGGAGAGAGGGAGGGAGGGGGAGAGGCGGCTCTGGCGCAAAAGCGGCACGGCGGCTCAGCCGGAGCCGGGAATGCCCAGCCGGAGCTGGGGATGGGGGCTTAGCCGGAGCCCTGGTCTAGGATGGGCTGGAGGAACTGCCCCACAGGGGCATTCGGAGCCCTGGGCGCAGCGATGGGGCTGGCAGTCGGGAGAGGCGCAGCTCTAAGGAATGTGCAGAGCTGAACACGGAGAAATGTGTGGTGTTTGGCTAATTTCAGTGGGATGAGGTCACCGTCCTTCTTGGACGTTGTTTATCGAGGGATCACTAGGGAGGAACAGTTGGATGCGTGATCCTGAACGGACAAGCTTTGCGTCATAGTTGCCGCTTGCAGCATCTCCACGCGTCCCGAAATCCATCCTGACCCACCTCGGTCTTCATATCCCCCAGCTCTCCGAAACGCCCACGCCACGCTGCCCTGCAAAACTAAACATCTCTAGCTCCGGCTCTGTCCTCACCAGCCTCTAAATCACGAAGCTTGGCCGCACTGCTAATTCCCTCCTGTGTGCTGTTTTTCTCCTCATCCCACTTCTCTGCTTTCTCTCTTCCCTCCGCTCTCCCGCCTTTGCTGCCGTCCCCAGTCAAAGGCTGGCTTAGCTGTCAAGACAACTGCGGCTTTTGAAACGATGCCGTGAACCTGCCATCAGAAAGACAGTCTCAGATGGATGTCTTACATGTTCTCATCACTTGTTCAAGATTGCTTAGCTCTGGACCAGCAAGAAAGGATTGTGCACCAATCCTGAATTTCTCCAGCAGCAGGGCTGCAAAGAAGTTTCTGTCAGAGACAAACCTGCAATTTCCTCCTTTGCCACTCTTTTTGCTGCTGTATATGTGTCCTCTTGTTTTGCCCTAAAAAAAAAGAAAAAAATGGAGAAAACATAATAGGATTCCAGTGCCTGTAGCTCTAGCAGCTGTACTAATGTACTCTTCCCCAAAAAGAGAAAACAAATTTTTATACTGTTTAAAGATGTCAGAAGCCTTTCCACATTTAAAAAATGTTTGTGGACAAAGGGATAAAGCGATGATTTAATTAAATACCTATCATTTCAATTGCTTTTTTTTTTCTTTTTCCGTATTGTGACTCCAAAATTTTAGAGATACAATTATTACAACAAGATATGTCACCAATGTTTAGTCTATAAGCAATGTCTTCTCTGGGGCTTAAAGTCTTGTCACAAGGCTGTCATGATGTGCTGAACACTTCTGCATGGCAATAGTATTTGGAATATAGTCGTTGGAGGGGTAGCTACTTTAACCAGCAGAAATTATAGTAAAGACCATGGAGTAGCTCTATATTTTAGTAAATTGAAGAAATAAAATATTGGTGCATTAAATTGGAAAATCACCTGAGAGGAAAAAGTAAAAAAAAAATCCACAGAGAGAAGAGTGGTAATCCCTTACAAACTTGGACAGGGATACTTATCTCCAAAAACTATTTGGAAGACATAGAAGAGCAAACGGCATGTGATTATGGGAAACTAATTTCTCAGCTACAGTCTGGAAGGTACCACTGGGAACTGGTAGGGCTTAAATGTTCTGGAGTGTTGTAGAAACTCGATTTCTCAGGCAAACAGTCCATGAGAGAGGATGCTATTTTAGGACTGGTATTAATAAGCAGCAAGGACCTTGTAGAAGGCCAGAGTGTTGAAACTGATCACGAACTGAGTGATCACAAACTAATCCAGCTGCAGTTAAACTGCAAGAGGGACAAATGCAGATATTTGACAAAGACTTGGGATTGCAGAAGAGCAAACTTAGAGAAATGGGGAAAATTCCTGAGGCTGACATGATGGATGAACCCAACGATGATTTTTACTTAGAGATATTGGAAGAAGCAGCTAATAACAAATGCCAAAGCAAGGATTTGTTCAAGGTTAAAAAGACTAGAAGCAATACCCTGTGCCTAAAACGGTATAGTGAGAGAAGGAGGGTGGTGATGCTGGTAACCTTGGGTCTACTGCTCTGACCTTACTATTGGGGTGGGTTCCTCCATGAGAAAATGACTGTGAGCTGCCAGCAGAAAGGCTATGGAAAAGACTCACTTGAGTCTATGATGCACATAGCGCGGTATTTTTAGTAGAGAGAGGGAAGTATTAATATGGCTTTACACAGTACAGCTGAGGAACCTTGTTTGGAAAATTGCGTCCAGTTCTGGTGACTTACAGTCAGAAAAGATTGACTCAGGTTGCCACAGGTGCAGAAGAGGAATTCTGGGGTGGCAAGGGAGCAGAGTATCTGTATTCTTGAATGGGAGCTGCAAGCAAGCAAACTTAGCTTCCTCAGCTAGCCAAATTAAGCCAAAATAGCACAATCTACACAGTAAATATCAAGGAAAGAGTACTATTTAAATTAAGGTATTATGTTAGCACAGTGATGCATGGTCATAAATTGGTCATGAGTATGCTTAGACTGAAAAGCTTTCTAACCATTCCAAGAGCAAACAAACAGCGCTCCAGGAACAAACACCTACATGATTCTCAATCAGTGAAGATGCTTTGTTGTGTCCAAAGGGGATCTGAGGACAACTGAGCTGCTGACCTATGACATTGTACTGTAATCATTCATTCCCAAGTTTCAGGACTACTTCTGGTCCTCTGCCCCATCTACATTTGGTTTGTGAGGTTTTTTAAACTGTCCCTGAGGCACTGGAAATTAGTCAGAGACAGGATGTAGAAAGGGCTGGTGACATTAAGTCATCAGGTGGTTTGTGGTGTATCTTGCTCACAGGCATACTGTGATGGCCAGATTTGTGTCACCACAAAACCTTTTCCCTCAGGTGAGCCTGGCAAAGGACTGTTTTGTGTTCCCCCTGCCACCTTCTCAGAATCTTTTGGGAGATTTATTCAGTAACTATCTCGTTGCATGAGTATTGGTTATAGTCTTCTCTGATACTGTGCTTGAGAGGTTTAGCCTTTTACTGCAGCTCTTAAGTTTATTACCTCTTACCAAAAAGGGTTTGGTGACTCTTGATGAGTGGGGATGCAGAAGAGTTATTGCTCTGAGATCTCCTAAACAAAATGGCCATTATGTGTTTGTAGAGGGGGACCATTCCCAGTCCTATCTTCCCAGAGGCGGCATCAACAGATTATTTTTAATTCTGGAAGTAAACCTGAGAGAGAGAGAAAGAGGGCAACAAACCATTGTTTCCTGTGTGAATTTGCTTATTGCAATTAACAGTAATTCAGCTGAACATTTGTAATTTGGAATGGTACGGTACATCCTCATTAACCCTGCTGTTTCAGGTGCAATTTGGCACTGCTTCTGTATGGAATGCTAACTCGAAGTTAGTTGTGGTTTGTGTGCTTTGCATGGCTTCTCCACAGTTTCTGCAGAAGGTGCTTATGGGTTTTTTCTAATCAATACCTATTCTGGATCTGAGCAATACTTAGCAGGAGCCAATTTCTACATTTCTGGCAGTGAGGCAGTTTCTTGACTTCCAGCATCCTCATCCTATGCTCTGGATTGAAGATGCTTATTAACAGAATAATAAAATCATTAAATTTATATTCTTTTTTACTGAAGCACTGCCCAAGAGTATTGTGGGAATACACATTCACTCATTGCATCCTATACATGAGATAGGGTTTCCTCAGGGTTTGTTTCAACTGCTACTAGGCAATAATGTCTAATGTGATAGCCCATTTGTTTAGGGGAAAAAAAATTCCCCTGCTAACCTATGATTTTCTACTTTAATTTCCTAAAAAATGATAGTTTTCTAAATGACAAGCATTTAAGGTGAAACATTCCCCAGCTCTTCCAGAAGTAAGTTATATATGCCTTTCTGCATTTGCTATGTAACAGTTTTTCTTTTCTTTCAAGTTAATTTTAATTCCCAAGTCAACTTATAGAGCTACTTCACACTTGACAAAGAATATTAGTATGGCATAACACAACTGTGTCTCAGTAATCTTAGGGCCTTCTCACTCTCTTGTTGAGACTATTAAAAATATATTGAGGTCCCCAGGCTCCCCTATTACCAAGACTGCCATTGTGCTCATGCCAAATTGACTTTGGAGTCAAATGAAATTTTGGAGTGCATGTCAGTGGATTCCCAAAGAGGCCTGTGAAGTGATTCACGTGAACTCTAAGCTATGCCTGGAAAAAAGAGACAAGATACAGCTCCACAGCAGGGAATTACTAGAGCACACCAATGCCTCAGCTTCTCAGTATGGCTGCAAAATCAGAGCTGTGATGGGAAGAATCCAAACTCAGCAAGATCAGCTCTCCACCTTATGGAGATCTCCTGTGACAGCTGAATCTGAATATAACTGATAAAAGCATCTTGGAGGCTGCTTTGTGCCTTTAGAGCACCACAAAGAAGCTTTATCAGGAAGAAGGATTTGGTCCAAAAGATTTCACCAGACATAAAATGTGCTAGTTTGTAACTAGCAACTGCAAGGATTCTGTTGAAACCTGGCAAAGTAAAAGGCTGACATGAATATAACAGCTGTATTGATTTATTCAGATACCCACATTTTTTTGGTGAAACCTCCTTAGGATATCCTCAGTTTCTTTGTATCTTTTCTCCATTGAGGATCTCAGAGTCTAATCAAACCTAGAGAAAAAGCCTTACCTAATATTGTCAGACAGACCAGGTGGATACATTTCAATGTTGAGAGTCTTTCTTGTAGAAATTGTTACAGGTTCTTCTTCAGTAATCAATAGTAGCTCTTTCTTCAGAGCGATGTAACTACTTTTGCTTTCACCTTTTCTGCATGTAGTCATGGGAACACCAAACAACCTCTGAGAATCAGGCTAAGGAATAATTTGAGCATTTGAGATGACTGGGAGGTGGTCACTGTCTCAAAATTTTCCTGGCTGCCAGCTTAGCTGTGTGCCTTACCTCCAGTGCTGTCAGAACACCAGAGCAGGTCTGAGAGGATTTTTCACCCCTCCTTTTATTGACAATGCTCTAAGTAGTACTAAGGAGATATTTCAGAGTATTCTGGAAGGTTGTTTGAGCCTCTGGATGTACTTTTATTGTAAGTGACCTGTCCCTAAAAGGTGCACTTCCAAAGCCTGAAGTATTCTGTCCTGAATTCACATGCAGCCTGACCCAGGCAGAGCAACCAGACTTCAGTACTGAAGAGATTAGATGGGATGGAACCTCTGAGTTTGCTGACCTGATGGATTCTTGAAGAGAACCCAGTCAGGAGAATCACCATATAAAGAACAGTTATTTTAGAAGCCTAGAGGAAAACACTTTTCTTGTCACAGTGGTTTCCTTTGTCTTGACATACATCTAACCCACTAGTGGATCCACCCTTGTGGGATTCAAGATGTGCATACCTGTATGACAGCATAAAGTCCTTCTCTCTGACTTTTACCTTAAAGCTTGTAGTCCCTTATTGATCTGCCTCTTGTGACTCCACAGTTTTTCCCACTGTTATTAGCAATTTTCTCACCTCAGACAGGAAAATGGTAATTCAAATTTACAGTTTCCCAGGCACCATTCATTCTGTCTCTTGACAGTATGCATAAAATGAGGTAACTCTAGAGAAGCAATAATTATCCAGCTGTTTGTCTGAGGATACCTCTGAGCTGGATTCTATTTATCTACCTGGGTCTTGAGAGTTAGGAGACGTCAGCATATTTACTGGATGATATTTAGAATTATTTCACTTTCACCTATAATTTTTTAACACAGGGGTTGAGGAGGTTTCTGACCTGCGAATATGAACAAAATTGCTAAAAGTGCTCCAGGTGGTAATGGGAAGAGAAGGGGATGTCTTGGGATGAAAACAACTGGCTGTCTTTGCAACCCCTTCCTACTGCATTGTTAAAACCCAAGGGCAGGTATCTAGTTGAAATGTATCTTCAGGGAAGCATGATTATATTCAAATATTTTCCTTGCTGAGTTTCAGCATTCTCTATATCAAATATTCTCAGTTTTCAAGTAAAAAAAGTAAAATCCAAGTGCTCTCAGGACAATTTCAGCCTAGCCCCTATGAATCAAGCTTTACTCCTTCTCCCTTCTTACTGGTTATGATGAATGCTCTGCAAGCCACATTACACCATAATCAGCATTTGCATAATCTTTACTAGCTCTGTGATTGCAGTGTGAGGGGGTTATATATAAGCTAGACAGTAATTAACAAGAGCTAGAAAGAGCCCAGTTCCAATGATTAGCATGAGGCAGCAATGATTCAAGAGCTGTGAGTCTGCAGCATTTGTGCATTCATGTGCAGCATTTGAAAGAGAGCTATCCTGCTAAGGGAACTACTTTGAGTTTCTTAACCAGGAGAGACTATTCAGAGTTTTGGGTGCAGACCCCCACGAAAGCCCAAGGAGCAAAAGGAAGCCAGGCAGACCTGTTGGACATTGTGTCTTCAATTACTGGATGTAATCTTCTACAGTTCCACTGCAGAGGCTGCTGTTTTGGTATTGGGGACATAACAGACAAGTTCTCTTGGCACCAACCCACACAAGAGCCATGCCCACCAGAGAAGTAGCCCTTCCTGCTCTTCCAGATGCTGAAAGACCTGTTGTGGAAGTGATGGAATACTAACTAAGATTCTTCAAAGGTCTGAGAGAGGAGTACTGGAAAAATTCCCTTGGAGCTTTCAGGTAACTGGAAAGAAGTGTTCCTGACAAAACTGGCTTGAAGATTTTCCATCCTAAATGTATGAGCTGCTTCTCTCAGCAGTGGTCATCTGCTGTAGTCATGGGATGGTGTCTCAGTCAGGCATCTCCCTGCTGAAAAATGAGCAGAGGGGGTAACACTTTGCTCTACCTGCCCTTGAAACTCAGACAGGTTGTTTAGGCTGCAGCTGCATGAAGAACCCTTGGAGCAGCAGAAGATTTAAGGAGATGTCAGCTTACAGGCCATACTTAGTAATCTACTGCCAATGTAGAAAACAAGGACTCTTTACAAATCAAAATGAATTTTGCATTTATTTGTTCCTAAGAACAGTTAATAATAGAACAGAACCTGTTGTCAAACTGCAGGCAAACCCAGGCACTCTTGTAATTTTAGCAGATGGAGCTAAAGGAGCCCCAGAATATTCTAAGGGCAACCCTCTCACTTTAATAATAGCAGGCAAATGTGGTCAGTGGTTTGAGGACAAGGAGCTGCTGTGTTCAGCCTCGAACAGAACAGTTGAACTCTCAGGATTCTTAGTGAGCTGAGACAATGGGACTTCACCATTCACTAGGTCACTCCACAGCAGTTCCCACGTCCTTCACTTTTTCATCCTTCCTAGTTTGTATCCCAGAGAGATAAGAGCCTTTTTCTGATCCTGTACTACTTTCCTGAGTTCAGTCCTCAGTGTCTCCTCCAGCTGCTAAGAAAAATGCTTTCAAATCCTGAATTAAATGTTCCTCTGTTGCAGACAGATGCAAGTTAAAATGCACAAAATCTTGTCATCTTTGCGCTGAATTAAAATCCACTAAAAGCAAATTCTACTTTGACCTCATTCTTACCTGAGGAATGCTAATTTGTCTTTGTGCAATTGCTGCAGAGTGGCACCAACATAATCCAGAGCAGAAAGAGGCCCCAAACGTCTCCTGGGCTGTTTAAGATATTACACAGTCATAAAACCAAAACTCAGTATCCCTCCCTCCTCCAGGGAGGAGGTATCAGGTATCAGGAAACATTCTGGTCTTAGATGCAAAGTGGAAAGCTGTGGTATTTGCACTCACATTCATGAAGTAACTCCCAATCCACACAGTGGTAACAAACTCTCAACTCAGCTGAGAACAGGACTATTTCTCATTATTTCAGTGGGCCTCCCATTTCAGAGGCTGTGGAGAGAGAAGGTGTCAATCTGCATCTTTCCCTGCAGAAAGAGAAGTTATTTCCAATGGTATTGCTGCTGAAATATAGCTTTGCATCTTTTAGAGATCTCAGGAAGTTCTTTATTTATAAGGGCATTTCTAAACCTCAAATACATCTGAGGAACTACAAATTGCCAATTCTCACAATCTTTATCATAAGTTTTGTGATATTTGAGGCTTTTTCCTCAGAGTACCAGCTCTTGGAATGAAGTGATTATGTAAAAATCTCCCATTTTTCTTTCATCTAAACAAAAAGGCAGTAATTTTTCTGCTCTCATGGTTACAGGTAGAAGCTTAAAAATATAAGCTGAGCACACTGCAAAGACTAAGGAATGAGACGGCAAAGCAAAATTAATTGAACATATATTCACTCCTAAACATTACAACCAGAAGTCCCTTTCCTACTTTTTTTTTAAAGATCTGACTCATTATTTTTAAATTATTCAGCTTGGCAATACCATATAGATTCATTATGCTCTTGGATAAAATTCTTGGTCACGCTAAAGGCTAAACTGAGCCAAGAGTAAGTTCACTATAAACAATTACATGCATTGTCTATTCTCAGCTTCTTAAAACCATCATCTACTCTATACAAAAACTCTGTAATACAATGAAGACTAAAGCTTTCATCTAGGCAAGCTCCAGTATTTGACAAATATAAAAATTGGAAGGCACAATGGAAATAGAAGTTAATAAAACTTAAAATAGGTGAGATTTATTTCTTTAAAGTCTCACTTCTCTCATACCCACTGGACCACAGTCTGTTCTGGGTTACACTAGGGTAAACCCAGAGTAAATCCAGTGAAATAACCTGACTTTATTGTTCACAATTTATATATTTTGCAATGAATTGATATCAGTTCTGCTAAGTGTATTTGTCATTCCATTTCTACTTTCACCACTTATATCAAAATCTAGCAACAACAATGAGATTGAGGGACTGAGAAAGTACTAATACTAAGCCTGTGTGTGCAGCTTCAGTTTGTCTGATATCCCTTCTGCTCTGCTTCTGAATGTGTATACTGAAGCCCTTAACGATGCAATCACATTTTTTCCACAGGATCTGCTACCTCTCTGAGTAAGAGATCATTCTGCTGAGGTTTAGATATGAAGCATGAAGCAAGAGGGACTCCTGCCTTCCAGATCAGTATTTCACTTTATCCTTAAAGAGAAACTTGGTGCTACAGAAACCAAGCCCTACAGAAAGTAGGTGAAAAGTGGGTATTTGCACACTCAGCTAGTGAGGAATCCAGGATTGTGAAGAGTTTAACATGCTGTGCTTCAAACACCTTCCATGAGAAGGGAAAAGCATGCAGCCTGCAAAAGAAACACTATCCAGGAGTTACACTTGCAGTCCTCTAATTGATAATCAGAAGGTGTTATCCATTATACCACCAGAATGCTGTTGGCAAGGTCTTTGCTTGGATAGATGCACCCTATAATCAAAGTTGAAAGATAGGCAATGAAATTTATTTCCAAATCCCCACCTAACTTCTCCCAAAAATAACAGAGCAAAATGAAACACTTGTCAAGCTGATATGAAGATCAACTGAGTGTTTGTGAAGAGGAATAGAGACCTTACATGGTTATTCTCAAATCCTCCAAAACCAAGAGCACTTATCCCTCAAACCCTCTTTTAAAATCATATACTGCCTAAGGGAATCATCCAGCTGGGATTCAAAAGGCAGAAAAAAGTATGTGCCAGAGAAAAACAAATATATAGCACCCTTACTTAGGAGGAAAGAGATGGCTTTTCAAACCAGCCTGGATAACACAAAATAAATATGTAGGGCACCACACATTAAATACTGCAGATAAAATGAAATAACTAAGGGGTCTTCCTTATGAAGCAAAGAAATTCAAGTCCTTTGGAAAGAATAGTATCCCACTAAGGACTACATCATAACACCATCTTTATTCTGACGTTTTTCTGAGTCATCTGAATTTCTGAATCACCTGAACTTCAACCTTACTGTCACTTGTTCATGTGGATTTCTATTTTGGGTTGAGGGCAAGGAGAGTGACGGCTGGTTTTTTTTTTATTGTGTCATCCAGAGTAATTCATTTGCTCAGGTAGAGGACACACATCTACTCTACTGACTTCTGCTGCTTGACCTAAGAGAGCAGCTTCTCACAGCACAGCTTCAACACCAGGTGCTCTGGAGGAAGAGCTCTTCTCCTGCCACCACAGCATCACTGCTGTTTAACCACAGCAGCACAGTGAGGCTCAGCAACCAGGATGCTTTTCCATGACCTGATGGAGAGTGTTGCACGTCTGGATGGGCATTCTCCTGCAAGGAACCCTGCTTCCTCTCATGCTGCTCATTTTTCCTGTTTTAACTTCACTCTCCACTCTCCATTTCTCAGGGATCCCATTCTCATCCCAGTCTCTCATTATAACCTAAAATTCTTGATTTTCCATCTGACTACTCTTTCTATACTGTCAATGCCTTTGCACCAAAGACCAGACATCTTTTAATCATGCTCATTCCTGTTTTTTCTCTCTTGTGCTTGTAAAGTTTCCCTTTCCCTTTATATCTCTGCCACCTGCAAGCCTGTTCCCCACACCAGCTATCGTTGTGACACCTTTACCAAAACACCCAGTGGGTTATTGGGGACAACCATGCTGCAGTCTGAACCCTTAATGGTGCATGAAAACTACAAATAACACAAAGTGTGGAAACATGATAAAAAACCATCCAGGAGCAAGAGACAGTGTGTTTGTCTGTTGATTCAAGTTCACAGTTTCATTGTCCATCATGCAGTGCACTTCACCTGCACATTTTAAGATATTTATAGGATGGCCCAGGAAGCCTGAAATCTGTCTGGAACTGCAGGGTTCAAGAATCAAGAATTTTAACATGCTGTGATCTACTGAAGAGACCAAGGGAAGAGGGCTAATTTAGCTTAACACACTTTTTCCTGCAACAGTAGGCTTGGTTTTACAACCCAAATGGAATGGGAATATTTTGGAGAAGATATTTGTTGAACAGGAAGTAAATCCAGACTCAGTACATTCTATAGCCTTAAAAATTAGGCAAAAAAATACAAAAAATCCCCTGACTTCTCATGTCATAATCAATGGCCTTTTCTCATTGAAGAAGGCTATGGAAAATAGGTTTGAAAATTTAAAATTCAATTTCTTTGAAAAGAAAGAGAGAAAAAAGGTAACACCAGATGATTTTACCATGAAGCATTAAAAGACACAGGTGCGAGTAAAAGGGTCATAGCAAGTACAACATAACCTGCAGCCTTCAAAGGGATAGCAATAACACACTTAATAACCAGTGTCAAACTCTTGTGCCCTTGGAGTATGCCAGTAATAACTGGAATAAGACTGATTTTTGTCTCTAATCTCATACATCTCATTCCGCACAGTTCAGAGAAACCCTGCTGTCTGGAATAAAGTTCTGAGAAGACAAAGACAGAACAAGTCTAGGCATGACTAGCTAAATTAATAGGGATGGCCTGGGATACTGACACTCAGAGATAGGTACTGTAATATCTGGAACAATTATTCTCCCCCTTTGTTGTTCCTCAAGAATCTTTAATTAGTTCATGCAACAGGTAAAAGATTTGAAAGGTCTTCAGGATCTTCTCTTGTAGCATAGTTCCAGCTCTGCCTCAATGCTCTGCTGGTTGACAGGAGGTGAATGGATCTCTTTGTCAAGTGCTCTAACCCCTGCCTCTTGTGTCATGTCCAGCAGCTGACACAGAAACAGCACAAACAACAACAACCTAACACAATAAAGCAAAGTTTCAGGCATCAAGCTGCAGTTTGAATTCTGAAAGGAGACAGGCACTGCCTGGTGGCAGGCAGTCAGATGTCTCTCCCATGGGAAGGGATGGATTTAAACTTCGGTAAGGTGGCCTCTTGCAAATGTAACTGTGACACTGTAAGGAATGTCCTTGTCCTTCAGCTACAGCTCCTGGCCTGAAAACTGTTGCTTTCCCTTAGCAGGGCTGGCAGAGTTGCTTGTGACATAACTTAGCTGCCTCAGAGGTGAACTGGAGTGACTTTGCCCTGGGGCAGGTGAGGAGTGCTCAGGAGTGGTGTGACAATGGTAACCTCAGGCAGGGACAGGACCAACTCAAACAGCTGAAGGGATAATCCTGTCTTCAATTGATGCAGTTTCTTCTAAAGTGGTAACTTTAGTGAGACATCCTATCCAAGGATGTCTCCTCTTTTCAGTGCCTCCTATTTTGGTAACTGGCATCTCAGTATAGTGGGTTTTGAGATCTTCTTCTGATGTTACCTTTCCATCTCCATGTACTAGGGGGCAAGGGGTCTGCCACAGATCTGCAGATCCTCCTGTGGATGGTGTGCAGCTGTGTCCTAATTATCCCATCAGTGGGGCAATCCACCTTTCACAGCAAGAAAATGCACAACAACATAAAGCCACTACTAAAAAAGACAGGAAGGAAGTCACAAGGAATTTTTTCCCATACCAATCTTACCACAAAGTTGGTCAAGTTTAGCCTAGAGTCCCTTGTATCAAAAGAGAATATTCTTTAACTAAGTTAATTGTAACTCTTACAGGATGAATAACTTGAAATTAACCTTTACAGAATTAAATCAACAGCAGCAGAATGGCTTGGAGATGCCAAGCCCAGTCTTTAGGGTTCCCAGACATGCACAAAGCCAGCAGGCTGCCTTTTAAACCTTGAATGTTTTCACTGTTAACTGTGCCCTCTCTTCTGCCTCCCTCCCTCATCATCACTATGGTGACTACTGTATCACAGCCTTTGACACTCTCTCTTTCTCTCCCTTATTCATTCTTTTTCCTTTAGCATCCCTTTTCCTTTTGACCCTGCCCTTTAAGTGATCAGCTCCAGACTGAGGCTGAAGTCATCCCAGCTGTCCAGCCTGTCCCTGCTGTGTGCTTGTCTCATTGCTCATCAATCATCTCCTGAACCACCTCAGTTTGCCAAGTAACATTTTAAGGCAAACTGAAATAAGCAACAGTTCACCTTGAAACACACACTCCCAACTGTGACAGCCAAAGGACTGACTGACAAGCAGCTGTGCAACAAAGGGGAGGCGAATGAATGTCCTAAGGTAAACTTTCCCTTCTCTTAAAACGGTCTTCTCTGTAATACAGGTAATGAATGCTCATCCATCTTCCTCTTATTGATTTAATCTTATGTCAAACCTACATTTTCACATATTCTGGAAGAGATCCTCTTTCCCTCCACGTGTCACCCGCCATCACGTAGCGAGCGACTGACAGGAGCAGGGCTCGGGGACGATAATGAGCTGTGTTGTTTCTGATGCAAGGCACAGCCCCAGAGGCTCAAAAGTGCTAACTCAACTTCAGCTTGGCAAATGAAGTTCGAGGCTTCAGACAGAGCATCTCATCCCTGTGAGTCCTCCTTAATCTATTGGAAGGGAGAGAAAGTATTAAAAGCATCAGATACGTGAAGGATTGAGTACAACTGTTATTTTAACATGACTTGCTCCCTCTCAGATTTTATACTGATTTCCTGTAGAAATAAAGCTTATGAGATCATCTAGGCAATGCACATCTCTCACCCTTCGATCTTCTTTCCCCCATTAGCCAATTTCAGGAGCACTTAATAGAAAGTAAAGTCTTTCAGGCTTACATTAATTCTTACAGGATTTATAAAAATCAGTGACCAGGAAGCAGAGACCATCGTTTGGACTTTCCCAAGTTGACCTATGATGATTTTGCTTTAAAACCCTTGGGAGGAAGAGAGGGGGGAGGGAGTAGGGTGGCAGGGGTGAATTTTGTGTGGAATGATGTAAGGGCTTAGCAAAGGGAAACACAGTGCCATGGTGAGTCCACCAGTGCACCAACCAACATCACCAAGCCAGAGACAGGATCCTCACAGCCACCCTTGGGCAGCAGGCCATGGAATAGGAATAGGAGGCATAGGAATAGGAGAAGAATAGGGCAAGCTATAGCAGTGCCAAAAACTGTGTGAAAAAGCCAGGAAGCCTCATGTAGCTGTGTAACTGAGGTCACGCCAGTGGGACCGACAAGCTTCTCCTGAGCAGCCCAATTTATGGTCCAGTCAAGGACTAACCAAATCCTGGCCTAAAGGTCTGAAGTCTGACTTGATATGAGCCATAAAAGGATACTGTACATTAGGGATATGTCATCCAGGAAATGTCTAAGTATAGCTTTACAGTAATGAACATGGGGTGCTGACAATGACTGCCATGAATGCACAACCTTAGGATAAGGATGAAAAATTAATCAATTAAAAATGCATAATAAGAGATAGCAGCCACTGAGGAAGTGCACTGCACAGTGCAAAGGGCTGACTAAATACCAGGGAGCAGCAGTGGCTCAGTTCTTCCACCTTTAGCTGCTGTGTCAGGTAAGCCCTGGTACTGGTGTTAAGCTAACAGTCCCCCCATCAAGCACCGGGGTGAGCCCTGCACTGTCTAGAGCAGTGCAAAAGAGCTGCACAGCGGCAGGCAAAGGCAGGAAAAGGACATTCCCTAGCTGGATTGTGGTCAGTGGATAGATGGACAACAATGGAGATGGGCTGTTGTTGGGTCTCTGGAGCACAGCAAGTTCTGGAGAGCTTTGTGGTTAATGGGATGTGAGAGACCTTGGGAGCTCTCTGACTGTGGGGGAGTGGGGTGAGGTGTTACCCTGTGTCCCTGGAGCTCCCCATGTCCTGGGAGCTCTTACTGCTCCACCACAGCCCTGCTGTTATCTATGCTGACAGCAGCAGCTCACACAGCCCCTCAATGAGAATGACCAAGTCAGGGGAAGGGATGGGTTAAAAAGGAGGAGGAAATGACAAGATGGTCCGAAGAGAAACCTGGAGCAGCAGAAAAACACAGAGACTGTAAAGTGCAGAGTAGATGGAAAGGAGGACGAAAGGCTGAAGGCAGCAGAGCAGCTGTGGGGAGGTCAGGAAGGCAAAGTGGCTGAAGAACATGGAAGTTGCATGACATGTTTTATGCTTTATGCAGAGATAAGTAGATTTGAGTATAATTAACGTAAAAGTCAATACTGCCCTTTACATTATAGGAACACAGAGAAACAGGCTTCTGCAGAGAAACAGGCTTCATTATTTTTCTTGCTTACAGGATGATCTACTCTCAGGGGAAGTCACTCTCTGACTGGCTCTTGTAAGGTACCAGAGGTGACAACAACTGTCCATTTTGGTAAAAAGGGAAAAGGTTATTTTAAATGGGCCACAGGAGTTGTTGTTCTCCTTTGTTCCTCCAGAGCTAAAAAAAAGAAATAAGAGCACACTAATGGAGGGCAAGAGAGAAGAGCTGCAGAGACAGAAAAGACAGCAGCTGTTGTGGTGCTGACTCTTCCTCTCCATCTCGTTGTGAAAGAAAGGGCACTACTCACACTCTTACCATTTCCTCTGGGATGATTTGTACCAGCATTGGGCTGATCAGGGCCCTGCTCAGCCTTCTGAGCACCCCTGCAGTACTCTAACAAAAATGCAATCTTGGCTGCCTAATCCACACTCTGAAATGAGGAGAGGAGAGGAGAGGAGAGGAGAGGAGAGGGGGAAGAAAGATAATAAGAAACTGAAACCCAAGAATTAAGTTACTTGCTAGATCATTTCCCTCCATTTCCCTAGCTACATAACTTTTCTAAGATTAAGTAGATTACACCCATTTTAGTAAATAAGTTTCTTCTGAGATTTGAGAAATGCAGGGCAGACCTGAGAGTTAACAACTGCTCCAGAAATATTTACTACACCAAGTGCCCACCGCAGACCCAATTTGAGCAGAAACCCCACTCATTATTTAGCCTTATTAATTAACAACCTTTCCGTTTGTGAACCTACAGAACCCTGAGTCTGTGACAACAGGACTGTTGTGCTAATCAATTCTGTGGTTTTTTAATAATTTAATTACTTTTATTTAAAAAAGAATCTTGTGTGAGGGACTGAGTTCAGCTCTGGGTAACCCCAAATACTTTTTATCTGTTGATTTTCGTGTTTTCACTTCTCTCTATTCAACCACAGTTAGTTCTGCTATAATTTGATGCTGTGGACTCTTACCACTGCTGCATTTAGAAGCACCCAAGAAAGCCCCCACTGCCCATGGCTGGAGCCTGTGTTTGGGGAATTTTGTTCATGGTGTTTTTGCATGATAGGCTGAGGGTCACAGCTTCTAACTCCTCTCTCCCTGCATTTCAATGGTGTCAGTCCCACCTCAGCCATCCCAGCACAAACACTTACTCTAAGAGTACAAACACAAGGAAAAATAAGTTGTTAAAATATTGACCCTGCAGTATGGAGTGAAGCAGAGAATCTCCTGAGAAGTCCTCCTCTGCTGCATTTTATTAAACAAAAATAGCTTGCAGAAGCCAGCATGTCTAATATTTGCCCAGGTCCCAGTGAAGAGATTTGATTTTTATTGTACTCTTGCATCTTTCATGCGAAGGAAGGAGGATTAAAACACCTCCCCAGGTGGACAGGGAAATCTGAACAGGGCCCAATGTCCAAGTGAGGCAGCTGACAACTGAGGATGGTGCTGGGGCTGGTGTGGGAGAAGGGTGAGGAGCAAAGAAAACCATACAGGCTTTCTGTATCACTCAGTGACACACTGAAGTCACCCAAAAGACTGACATCCTCCAGGACATTTTATACATCTTAATTTTATGCCAACAGAACTAAACAGGCATTTGGCCCCACTCCCTGTAATTTTTTGTGTGTCAGCTAGGTCTTTGTTTTGCTTTGGGACCATCATTTTTCATAACAACCTGGTCATTGCTCCAAGAGGTGCCTCAGAGCTGAAGGACAGTTAAAGCTGAGGAACAGGGGTAGGCAAGGAGCACACCAGCCCAAGAATTAAACCAGTAGTCCTTGACAAAACTAAATCATTACTAAATACTTTTATAATGCATTTTTTTCAAAGTGTAGAGTCCAAGAATTAAATCAAAGTGATCTAGAGTCTAAAGTGTATGTATTGGTCTCTCTAGATTCTCCCCAAGCCCTCAGAGGTGACGTCTGTGGTACTGGGAGTTCAAGGGCAAAATCACAGAAAAACACCAGCCCTTTTTAGTTAATTTCTTGCTCTTCCATGGAAATACCCGCTTTAAGTCTCTTTGCTTCTTACCACTCATGCAGATTTATCTGCATCTGGACCTTGGAAGGTTACTTTGGGGAAATTATTTAGTACTGTAAGCATTTGAGATGTTCAGAATTTTGCAGGTAGGGCTGGCCCGTTCCTTTATTAAATAAGGAGTCATCAGTGTGTTTTCAAACTACTCAAGCATCAACACAACCAGAAGTGGTCCTTTCTCACACATCAGCAGCCAAACCCAGCCCAGTGCTGCAGCTGCCAAGGCAGAAAGCATGGCAGCTACCTACTTCTTGGTCATCAGCTAAAATAACAGATTACAGGGCAAGGCCCAGGCATGATTTGTGCCACTAACATTCCAAATGAACAACTGCTTTTAGGTCACTAAAAGCCCTTCTTTTTCTCTTATCTAAATGACTTATTTCTAAGCTTATTACCAAATAATTTTAGCCCTCGCATGCAAGAATTGCAAGAGGAATTTTTATTTAGGTGACAGATAGATGGAATATCCCTGGGACAGCTGGGAAGCCCATGCTTCCACAAACATTGTCACATGGGTTTCCACAGGCCAGCACTGCTTGAGACTGTGTGAGCAGTGTCTGGGGAAGCTGAGACACAGCAAAGGAGGCGCTTTCCTCCTGGATGTGTTGTGTTTCCAAGAAAAGGATGTTCTGTTCCCTGCCACCTCTAAAAACAACACTGTTTCTGTCATCTCCAGGTTTGCTTTGCCACGTCTGATATTTTTAAATTGTTTATTAAAAACACTGCTGGTTTAATTGGGTGTTTGTAATAGCATGAGATGTGTGCTGCTGGCTGGAGTCAGAAGGCTTCCCCCATCCCACTGACATTGCCAGGCCTCACAGAAAACCCTTTTCCAGGCACCCAGCACTGAACCTCCTTCATGTGATTCCATGACCAGCACTAGCTGGGGTGAAACCGCTGTGAGAAGGCGTCTCCAAGTCTGAAATCATGTGCAAAATCACCTCGCTTTAATTTCATCATAATTATCAAAAGTTTCCTTCACATCCTGTTGTGGAAAAAGTTTATGTAAAAGTCTTCTCACTGCATTTACCAGAATCATGATGCTGCTACCGTTGCACTGGAAACTGCTATAAAGAAAACTCATTAAATTTTATTGCAGAAGTGATCAAAAATGAAAAGTATAGATCAGAATAATTTCAAGGAAAGATCCTAAAAGAACGCATTTCAGGGAAATGCAAATGCAGCTGTTCCCATCTGGAAACTTAAAAGAAGACTGTGCTTATTTAGTTACAATGCTAAAAAAAGTACTAATAAAATACAGAAATAATATTTGTAATAGTTAAATAAGGTTATTGCTAATTAAGTGACTGCTTACACAAAATACACTAAACAAAAATGTTAAAAATACAATATTAAGACATAAATACACAAAAGAGGAATTCTAAATTAAGTCAACTCTTTGCTTAATGAAATTCCTATAAAAATTACACTTTTCCAGAAAGATGCCTAATTCCCAGCATTTCATTTTTCTATTCACCAGGCTATAGAGTAAGAATGAATAAATGATTGTTTACACAGTTTAATTAATGTTCCATATCTCACATCCACAGATAAATGTTTGGGACTCATGGTATCCAGATATGTGAACAAGCTGCTGGGTCTCCATTTCACTCTCTCTGTCTTTCTTCCTGTCATCCTGCTCGGTCCAAAGTCACTTCTGCAGGGGAATTGGTGATGTTCATGTCCCCCCACCCCATGCTTTGCCCAGAACCAAGAGCAGATAACATGCCATGAAGCCTGTGCTGCCTTTATCTCCACTGCTGCCCTTCCACACAGAAAAGATGAGCAGCTGCCTTACCCTGGAGATGGCAGGGTTTGTGTTTGAGCCCATCACCCACTCATAACAAAGGGGCAGGAGTGACACACATTAAAAAAACCAGGAGGCCAGTGGGAGAAACATGTGATAGAGAAAACGATGGAGGAGGCAAAAATTGTGGAAAGGGAAACTAAGAAAAGTACTTACTTCTCTTGAAGAGGAGGCACTGGTTCCTAGAAAAGTCCTTATTAGAAAAAGCCTTCTTTCTGTTTCCAAATTCCTCATACAGAAATGTGGACAAGAAAAATGTTCCTCCTGCTCTTGACAAAACAATTTTGGATGTGCCCTATAAGAAAATCTACTGAAGGAAAGTCAGCATTGGCACAAGAACAAATGGATCTGAGCTGGCCACAAATTCATTTCAGGTGCCAGCGAGAAGCTGGCGGCTCTGGGGTGGGAAAGGACAGAGCTTAATTAAATATGGAAAGGAGATGGATGCATTCATTAAAGAGTGTGATCACCTCCAAAGACAGGCAACTTGTTTCAACATTACCCTAGACCCCACCTCTGTTCCCAAATCCCGCTGTACTTTCTTTGCCTCACTTTTGTACCTCTCGTACTTTCATAGACCCGCACTTTCTACACCTCGTTTCAAGAATAAAGGTCCAAAGCACAAAAAAATTTGGATACTATTAAAGCAGCATCATACAATTTTGAACTCTTACACAGATAAGACCAACTCTTTCACTTAGAAATACAGGGCCCACCAAGGGCTGCAAAAGTACATACAGATCCATCCCAAAATAATGCTTTCTGTATATTTCAGGAATGGGTCTTAACTATACTTAGGATAAGGAATTTGTCTTCATGTGATGAGCCTGACCTCATCGTCTACAAAGAGAGAGGTTGTGAGAAAGCAGACACTCCTCTCATCTGCAAGGTCCAAATCATCAGTATATTTCATATATTTAAAGTACTGATCTGGAACCCTTTGCCTTAGTGTCTGGGTGCCTCATAGTCTGCCTAAAAATAAACAAATATCAGTTACCCAAGTGGGTGACTCATAATCATCCACGAGCCCCTTCCAGTGTGAGCAGATTGGCTGGTTAATTAACTTGAAATCTGACTAACAGATGCTCCTAATTCTAACCTCAAACTACCATCAAAGCACTTAGTATGTATAAAAGGGTCAAAGGGCATAAAGCTAGTAAACTAATTGCCTCTTAGCTTGTACATCATGTACTAGGAAAAATTCCCATCTCAGAATTCATCCTTATTGATAAGAAATGTTCATAGAACTCTTTCTGTCCCACATTCAAAATATGGGCAGAAGGGCAGGTTTTCATCATGGTACCAGTAAAAACCTTTCACTAAGGTATGAACCCAGCAAAAAATTCAATGCACTCTTGAAATACTCGCTGCAATGCTCATATATTGTGTTGTTGATACTTCTGATAACTTAACCTCACCTTCCATCCCCTCCACACTCCTAAAAACCACACAGTCTATTAAGAGAATCCTTCTGAATCTTGATGTCAATATTATTTTTGAGTAACTCAAGTGTTTTAAAATGGAAATATTTTTGAATTAGCAGATCCCATTGGGACTCGATAAGTGGTTAATTTACTTGAGTTTAGCTTTTTGTGTTTAAAAAACCCTGTCTTCCTATAGGTATACACACACAGAGAGGAATAGATACACATAGATACAGATAGATATATAAAGATGTACATAAAAATATATAGGACCACATGGAACTGTCTTTGCCAAGCCAGACTCATCCCAGAGGGAGTTTTGCTGGCAAGCACAGGAACCTTTGCTGTCCTCTGACTCAGTAGCAGTCCTCACAGTACCAGCAACAGTAGTTTAGTTACCAATCAAAAATGAAGAAAAAAAAATCTGGGCTTAATTTCCTTGAAAAGCTATCAAACTCAATTGTTCCAAGAAAAATAAAATTCACCTTTGGAAAAAAACCACAAAACAAAACAAACAAACAAAACCAAACAAAGCATCAACAAACACATTCTTGTGGTATCTCTATGAAGTGTTACAACTGGCCACCTTTGAAAGAAAATTGAAATATAAACCAATGTCTTACTCCACATGCTGATTGCTTTCCAGTCTAAACAACTCCTCTGAGCTGGAGCAGGAAGCAAGGGGGATCCTGAGAGACACTCCTTATCTATAATCATCACCTATAATTGCACTTTCCTTTAGCTGGCTCTAGCATTTTCCTGGCTAAACCCCACCACTCACATGCAGGGAAGACTCTTGGGAAGTCAATACAGAACTGCAGCTCTAAAGTCATCCTGAATTGACTTTTTCAGCCTCCCTGCAGGTGCCAGCCAAGGTTGCTTTTTGACATCCCTGCATTACATTGGCTTTGTGTGTACAAATGAGTGAAGTTGTTCCCTAGGGACTGATTTGAAGAGACTTATTACTACCAACAGCTGCGGGAGCTCTCTTCTTTTGCTCAAGACATAAAAATGTGGGGTTTGGAGCCAAACAACCAAACAGGCAAAGGAAAACACACTGAAGTTGATGAGAAGACCAGATTCAGTGGGATCAGAGATTCACCCTTTCTCCCAGGGGCTGAGAGGTGTGTGCAGTTGTGCCTTGGATTTGGGGTTTATTTCCAGCTCACACCCCCCAGGTCTGACCATGCAGCCCTGCAGCACTGGCACACAGCCGGGTCAGGTGTAAAACCAGAGCTCACATCACAAAAAGGTCTTGTATCTCCAGCAATCCCAACATTTTTCTGCTCAGAATTACATGCTGGCCAGCACTGTTTAATGAATGAGGAAAACATCTGGTCTCATAACTGCTCCTGTAGGCTCCATGGAGCTGAGCAGAGGCAATTCTTTGCAGCTAAATGCACATGTACAATGCTCCTCTCAGTGTTGCTACTTGAGTTCTCTACCAGCATTCCAAAATGTGTGAAAACAAAGATAATTCAGGTTTTCACCTTACTTTATTGACTGTTTCAAAGCGATGTTCACCAGTGCCTACATAATTATCTAAGTGAGATAATACAGCAAACACCTTTCAAGCTGCAAGACTGCACCAGTGGATGAGCTGTGCATATCATTTGTGCTGTGAAAAATAGTGCTGGAGGAAGTAGGGATTTGTGCTAAGTTATCAATCAAAAGTTTTTGGAGGAGGATTTTGATTTGGTTGGATTGCTTTGTGGATTTTTGTTGGAATTATGAAACTACATGAAAACAAATGGAACAATATGTTGTAGAGGCAAACACAATGCTCACCGCAAAAGCCATCCCAAAGGAAAAAATAGTTCTCAACATTGTGCTATGTGGGTTTTGTTTCAGGAATAATAATTAGCATGAATAGCATGAATATGCAGTTTTCTGAACTGACAGAAGTCTGAACAAAGGCAAGAAAATATTCATGTTGTGGGGTTTATTTCCTTTTATTTTAAGATGGGATCATGGGATATTTTCAGCCTGATGTTGGAATTGTGGTAGAAAATGCCGACAGTTTTGTGTGCTATACCTAGCCTTTTTCTCTCCACTGCATGCTTTTCTAGATATATAACTGCAGTTGCCTTTTGGGCTTCTTTCTTACTCTAGAAAAGATCTGCTCCGAGCTACAAGGGGAAAAAATAGCTGCTACTTTCATGATTTAACATGAAAGTAGCAGCAAAATCAATTTTATAGTGGTCGTGGTCAAATCTATCCCATAAACACAAGAGAAAAATACAGACATTTTAATTATTTTGAGCAAAAGCAGTGTGATGCTGAAACTGGTAACATCTTTTCATTAGCAAACGCTGCCAGTCTTTGCTGGCGGTCAGAGTCTTGTCTCTATGTAATGGAGACTTTTCATTTAATGCAGGTACACAACACCTCTGGTCATCAAGCTGGGGTCTTTTTCTACTTCATATAGTAAAGCAGGAGATTAAATAAGAATGGAGATGGCACAAAAACAACAGATGACTTTAAAAGACATTTAGACTATAAGTTTTATTTCTATCTAAACTATGTCATTTGTGCCAATGCACAGTGTGATGTGACCATTACACTGCAATAAAGGGAATTCTGTTGTGAATGTTACTAAAGGGAATACTGTAGTGAATGAAAGGAAAATAGTTTCTAATGTAACTCCCACCTTGGGAATTGTGTCAGGATTTGTTTTTGAATAGAGGGTGTTTTTTCCTTGCTTTAAAGTTCCTATGTAAAAAATACTTTAATATTTTTTTATTTGTTTATTTTAAATTTATTTCAGTGCCTGAAAAAAATGCATCCCTTTTGTTTGAGTGGAACCCTGTGGTGGAGTAATACCCCATGCTTAGGGGACTGCCTTTGTCCACATCCTCAGGATAAACCTTTCCCTTTTGTTCCACTCTATGATTTAGTGATATGTCTTAACAACATGGGTTTGTCCCCTCATGCCTTTGTGTCCTGAAGAAGCAAGAGCAGTGAGTTCTATCTTCAGAGTCTGCATCAGCGCACTCCAGCACATAGGTTTACATTCCACCCATGCAGTGCACACATGCTCTGGACCCTTCCAGCTCACAGACTTGGGACTTTGCTCCAAATGGAAGCAATTCCCAGGTGCTACACATGGATGGCTGAACCAGATCAGAAATAGGTTCTAAAGTCCATAGAGACCTCATAACTGAGAGTGCTCGGGACCAGGTTTTTGTCATGATACCAGTAACAGAGGGACTCAGAATACCTTTTCATGATTTGGTCATGAAGAAAGGACTGTCCTGCAGCACTGCTGCTGTTTGGGTTCACTGATGGCAGGCAGATGGATTTCAAAAATCTGCTCCCAGCCCGGGAGCCTGTGATTCAGTAACCAGCTGATGCTGCAACACCCGTGCCAGCCCCATAAGCCCCAGAGGTATGTCCCCTCCATGCCAGCAATGTGTCTGTGTGACACCCAGTCCATGCTGCCCTGCCTCACTCTCATATCACAGCCCTGAAATACCTGCTGAGCACCACCAGCACCAGCAAAACCACGTCAGTTCCCACACTGGTTTACACCAGCAACACCAAATCAGGCTTTGAACACAATCCTGAGGTATTCTGGTATTTTGCCATGAGCAGTGTCTAAAGCTCCCTCACCCACTTATCCTTCCAATATTCAAGAGAAAAATTGCAACCTGTCATCACCCTGCTTTCTACTAATCCATCATCATCCAAATTTGACTTTAGCATCCTTCTCCAGGATGCTAGGAGAAGCATCTGGTTCTTGTTGCTGTTGTTGTTACAGCAGGTTGTTGTTACTTTTCTTCCCAACAGACTTATGCACCAAACAAACTGGCAGGTCCAGGTCAGGTTCAGGCAGAGGTCTCTCTAAACTCACTGCACTGGGTTTTGGCACAGGCAGCCAAACCACTCAGATGCATTCCAGGGCTGTCTTGGTCTGTATCGCTTAATTGTTCCTGTTCCAAGCCATCAGTGCTGATCAGCATCTCCAGGCTGTGTTACAATGTTTGTCCATAGGGGACATCTGAAGAGCAGCTGCTCCCCTGTTCATCCCTCTCCTCCCAAAGCACCATGGCATGACAAGGTCCAAGACAGATGGAAAGGCTGTCCTGCCCCTGGCCTTTAAATAAACCCTGAGTCCCAGTGTCATGGAGCCCTGCTTGGGATCTTCATACAGTAAAACAGACAAGTGCAATCAAAGAAACAAGTAATACAGTGTACAGCAAAAAGCTTTGTTTTCTACAAACAACATCTTAAAGGTGAAGCTCAATTCTTACACCCAGAGAAAGATGAGTTGCTGTTCCTTTCCTGTGTTAGGAGTGGTAACAGGTCTTCATATTCATGAAACTTAGGGAGCTTTGTATTTTTGAGGTTGCTGAAATTTTGTCTCATTTGGTCAAACGAGTGAAAAATCTGAAGGGAACGGAGTGCTAATTATGAGCATGTGGTATCCCTTGCATAGTAGCCACTTAGCCCGAGTCACAAACACCTTTCATGCAACTTCTGGTCCTCTGTGAGAACTGAGGGCAGGACAGCAGGACATGTGCCACCTGGACTTTCTCACAGTGGGCTGAACAGGAGCACAGCAAAGTGTGTGTCACAGACCTCAAATAGGACATTTCTCTGTGGGCATGAATTAATCTCTATTTATTTTGGGATGGCCCATAAGCACCAGGGCAACAATTCACAACCAGGGACTCCCATTCACTGCTTCACAAGTATTAACATCCTGCAAAGCCTGGGGTGGGCCCTTCAGGCTTCAAACCACCACCACAGGACCTCCTAGAGCTCCTCTGATAAAGCCCTTGGTCTCTGTGGTTTAGTGGTTCTTGTGAATATAAAACTGCTCCCCTTTTCCTGCTTTCAGTTTTCTGGCTCTCCAGTAAGAGCTGAGGTTCAAAAAGCATGCAAGAGAGCACCCCAAAAACCTGAGGTTTGTTTCCTCAATTTTTGTTTCAGTAGCAGAAATGCATATGAATTTGCAAGTGGTTGGTTGATTCATGTTTTCACAAGGATATCTTTACCTTCCCAAGCACTCCTACCTTCCCCAGATACGGGTCACACCTCTCAGCAAACGCCCTTAGGGAAAAGCAGCTTATTGCAACCTCCTTCAACTAGAATATCTCAGACTGGCTCTGAAGAGATAGCAAACAATGCCAACAAAGCCCTTTTCAAGTGATACAACTGCATCAGCACTGGGACATTTTCCAGCACAGATATTTTCTGGCAACAGAAGAGTGAAAAGCCACTGCTCCAACCAACATAACAGCACTGGCAAAACAGCAGGACGGACCATTGCATCCCTGATAGCATCCTTCTCCTTTGTCCCTCTTTCCTGGCCCCACTTTGTCCCACCATCACTTAGACACACCGTTTTGGGTCTGCCCAGGAAGGGGAGAGGTGTGCTGCTATCCCCTCATGTAGATAAAATGTCTCATGTAAACAAGTCCAAAGGATCTGTGGGAGTTGTGGGCTGTATGCTGCAATTCATTCACTCATCACCTAGTTGAGCCCATAACCCAACAGCATCTCCTCAAACTACAAAGACTTTGTTTCAAAGGGGAAAGCTTTGAATGATCTGGGTTCAAGAAAAGACATCGTGTATGCACTGAGAGCTGCAGCACTGCTGCTGCTGCTTAGTCTGTGGGGCACTGCTAAAAGCACTGAAGAGCCAGTGTGGCTGCAGCCCTGTCACTTTAATGAGCAGGGAACTTCGTGGGGGAGTTGAGGCAATTTCATTCATAACATTTGCCCCCCCCCCATCTCCTGCCTATGAAAAAAGAGAGAAGTTCAATTCTGGACTCTGTGTTAATGCAACTGCAAAATTACAGTTTAAAAAAAGCTCAGAAAGGGGAAGCTGAGGGCCTGTTTCAGCAGCAGCTGTAGTCCAGCCTTGCTTTAGTGACCCAGGTGTGTTCCCCTGGGCGAGGACATGCTGACAGTGTTTCAGCTTCCATCATGATCCTTTGGCAGAGCACAGAGCTCAGGGAGACTTGGCACAGCCTGGATGCAACTTCCAGAGCCTCTGCAGGCTCACACTTTGGCTCTCATTTTAGCAGTCATCACATGGTGCAGTCTGACAGCGCCTGGAGGGAGCCTGTGCCATACATGCATGCAAGCAAACAGAGGAACAGGTAGGAAAAACAAAGTATATGAAGTCACATCTCTGCTGTCATGCAGGTGAATCCTGATGACAGACTCTAATCCTTCTTGTTAACATACCTAAATTTCTTGCTACCATTTAGCAAGTTGATACTATTTGGACAAAATGCCACAACCAACATATAAGTTGGCAGGCGCAGCAAATTGAAAAGGCTTTAAATAATGTTCCAATTCCTAGCTTGAAAGCTTATAGCTTACAAACAACATAACATGTAACAACATCTTGTATTGATTTCATTAAATAATAGCATTGGGTGGGGGGGAAATTGCTCTGCATAGTGGCTTTTAGGAAAATCACTTTATAGTCCATAGCATCTGATAAAAAACAGTGCTAGCAATCGAGACCAAGGGGAGAAAGAGCTGAATCAGAGGCCCTCGGGATGCAGTGCCAGTCTCTGCTGCAAGGGTGTGGGAATCCTGCAGCAAATTTTACTAATTCTCCTCCAGCCCTGCAGTAGCAGCATGTGACTGCCATCCCCCAGCCCTGCTCTGCCCTGCGTCCCCAAGAAGTGCGGCTGAAATCCTTCATGGCCAGGCACAGCACCAATCCTTCCAAGCAGCACTTGTGCTCAGGCTGGGCAGATCGTGCCACAATTAGTTGTGCCAGAATAAAATGCTTCAAACTAAAAGGGGAGAGATTTAGATGTCAGGAGGAAATTCTTTACTGTAGGGGTGGTGAGGCATTCACACAGGTTACCCAGAGAAGCTGTGACTGCCCCATCCCTGGAGATGTTGAAGCCCAGGTTGGATGGGGCTTTGAGCACCGTGCTCTAGTGGAAAGGTGGTCTTTAAGGTCCCTTCCAACCCAAGCCAATCCATGATTCCTTTGATTTGTGTAGGGGCTAGAGCAGCACTGGTGGGATTTTACTGGGACAGCTGGACCAGAATATGCCCAGGTAAAGTTATCCAGGTGCAGGTCATCTGCAAAAGTGAACTTCTGTCAGATAAATGTACCCAACATCTCTTCTGCTCCCCTTACCCCTAGCAAGCCCTAGTAGCAAAAAAGCTGCTTAGGGCATATCCAAGCAGCTTTTTCCATCACTTTTATCTCCATTATCTGCTGGATCTCATAACACTTCCAGCTGGTCTGGCTCTGTGGGGTAAGACCAGAGCCTGGCCTCCAGCAAGACAAGTGGGAAAAGCCTCAAAAAATGACAAATTAGCTCCTGCTCAGAGCAGCACAAACTGTGTTGGATCTGTGACGCAGCCATTTAACCTCAACAATAAGTTTCCATCAGGTGACACCACTGCCCCTGCCAGGGTGGATCCCAGTTAATTGGACTTGTCACCTCCCCATCCCTGGCTCCTCTCATTCAGAGCAGTCTGTAAAGGCATGGGTCTTGCCAGCCAGAAGCACACTATTAGTAGTACTAGCAGTGGCACTGTTATTATTAGCCAGTCTTGTATTTATTTTTCAGGAAGTTCTACTGCTGGACTGCAGACCTGTCTGCAATGCTTTTCCAAGGAGGGGCTGGGGAGGGCAGACTCCCCGGCACCAAACCCATCATTAATCTATTTTGAAAACAAGATCGTGTTTTCCAAATAGCGCTGCATGACTCGCTCCCATTCTGCCAACACATTTTTATGGTGGTTTGGGATTTTTAGGGGGTTTCTTGGTGATGGGGGAGGAGCTTAATGACTGATAAGTGTACTAGCCTGCTTTGCAGCCAGCCAGGAATAGAGCCTGTGCCCCTCACCCTGAGCTGCTGAGGGAGGAAAGCCCTTCTGCATGGGGTGGGGAGCAGGACCCTGGGAAGCCCTCATCCCAGGCACTGTCTGTAATCCATTCCAGCCCCAGGATGTGTCCATTTCAATATGCAGCAGTATCTGGAAGCAATGGCATCACTGCCCACACACAAGTGCAGGGGTCCCACCTCTGTCCCTGCTGGGATTGAAGATGAGGCTCAGTGACAGGCTGCATGTCAGAGCTGCTCTCAAGGGTTTGCAGGGCTTGAGCACAGACCAGCGCTCCAAATCCGAGCAGATTTGCCCTGCACCTCAGTACACACCAGCTAAGGGTGGAAAGCTGGTTCAGTGTCCCAGCTGCTGCTGTTACAGGAGATGTGTGTTGTCCAGATGGGAAGAATTGAGCTGGCTGCTGGCAGGATCGGGAGGGACAGGCACAGACCATCAGCTTTGCGGTGAAGACAGTATGGAAAGTGAAACCCCAGCATTTTAGCTCATAGCTCTGGACGCCCTTTGGGGAGTTCCCAGCAATCAAGATGCTGTTTGCTTCCTCCCGGGGTCCCCTCGGGAGCCTTGGGGCACTTACAAATGTGGGTGGTGAAGCACAAAACCTGGCTTCTCCCTGGGGTAGAGGAGGCGTCCTGGTTCTGCAGCAAGGGCTCCCCGTGGCCTGCAGGAGCCGTGCTCAGGGTGAGCTTCTGCACCCTCCCTGCCTCCAGCCCAGCACTAATGCGGGTAACAGGCATCCAGACAAGGAGTGGCAGAAGTGAGAGCACAGACCTACAGCTCAGGAAGCAGAAGCTCTACTTCCAGCACCACCTTTGCCTCCTGATGATCCTGTGCAAGCCCCCTGGCTCCATGTCCCTGTTTCTCCTCTCTGTAAAATGGGCTAGCAGCCACTCTTCGGGTGAGCTCTGACAGGCAGGGAGGGGATGCACTGCAAGAGCCATCACATGGCTCTGCCCTGAGGAGAGGCAGGGAGAGGGAGGGGAGTGGGCAGATGTGCCAGCTGAGTAACAGGAACAGCAGCAAGGACCTTAGAACCTGGGTTTTCCACAACATTAATTTTAAAAACCAAGGAAACCTGGGTGAAGGGAAAAAAATTAAGAAAGTCAGGTGAGAAACCAGGTGCCTGTTGAAGTCACACAACTTGGGAAACTGAGGCAGAGACAAGCTTCACTTGGGAATCAACTCACTGACAGTGAAAAGTCTTTTCAGCAGAAGCTCTCATCTGCTCTTGAGACTGAGATATTCCTGGCAATGAGAATTCCATATGCTACTTCTAAATATTGTAGAAAGTCCCAGCTGCTGCAGGGAAAGGAGCCTTCCCCCTAGGACAGAGCCAACCCGGCTCAGGAGAACGTGAGTATGCTGCAAAACAAATCTCTGAGAGAGGCTACTGGGTGCTTTGCTCATTTAGAACAGCATTGTGCTTATTCATCTTTGTGCAATGTCCCCTGTGATTGCACACGGCTGCACGCAGTACTGGGGAAGTTGGGAGAAATTCAATTATATTGATTTACGGAAGAAAGAGACAATAACAAATGTAATGGGTAGTTGCTATTCCATATTTTATCATGAGCCATTAAGACTTTGGGTTCTAATATCTTCTACCTTTAGAATGAAATTAAAACAATCATTTTCAGGATGAGGTGCTTCTCCACACAGAGCCTGGAGCTGCCAGCCAGCCAGCCAAGCATTGACACACATAAATCAAGACCTCCTCAAATCTGGGTGCCCTCAGATACTTGCTGGAAATCAGTTGAAGAAGATTCCTTGCAGTAAAGGTGCTTCTTGGTACAAAAGAGGCCAAGCAGGTTCCCCACTCATATTGCAAACCTGGTCATAGGCTGCATAAATACACAGTAGGAATCTGAATCTAAGGAGGCTTCTGTTCAACATCCATGCTTTGAAGACCTAAGTTCTTACTGTTTAGGTGAGTAGAGTCCACAGCAGGGAAATGGAAAACTCAAAGTTAAGCTGAAGCAAGCAGAGAATTGTGCTGGTCTGTAGCATATTCCAACTCCCAATGGCCAAAATCTGATTGATTATAGGGCAGACTTGGGAAAAAAATATATTTTTGAGAGGGATAACGAAGCCAGTCATCCAGAACTTGAGGCTACCAGCTCAGAAATCCCTGGCATCTGCTATTGCTGGATACATGTATCACTAAAGGCAGCTTAATGCGCTGCCGCCCTGACGCCAGGTGTACAGCTCCACTCCCACAAAGAATAAATCCCTGAGCCTCTCCCAACCAGCCTTCCTCCTCTGGCTCACCTCTCATTAGGTTTTGCAGTACCATAATGGCCCAGATGGAAAACAAAGTGCAAGTGATTCTCCAAAGCTCTTCCTTTCAGCAAGCATGGTAGGAAACCACCTCATGGATAGGTGTGCTGCCAGTGGAGGAGTTTTCCTCTCCAACATTCAGGTTCTACTGGGGGCACACAAGCAGGCAGCTGCTCTGTCTAGCACTGGCTGTGCTGAGACACATTCTAGCACTGTAATATTGCTGAGAATAGAAAACAGTAGAATAAAACTCTGGGTTCATGGAGTAGAGCATATTTATGTTAATTGTGGTTTAGGAGCTCTGCTCGGGACTTGAGTGAGTGACTATTTGTTTGCATCATCTTAAGCTACCACTGCATGCAGTTTATGACAATTTAACAGAGTATTTATAGCCAAGGTTAATAATTTCCTTGCAGTTTTTCTTTGCTCCTTGCCATGACCTGACACCTTGAATGGCTCCTGCCCACCCACTGCCAGGACTGAGCAGCGACGTGCTGCCTCTTTCAGCTCACTTCTGTCTCAGCTGAGTGATGGGAGCAACTTCTGCCTTCCTAAAGCATGGCCCCTGATGCTATCAGTGCTGAGGGCTTCCCAAAAGCTCCCTGTAATAAACACCTGCACACCCCTCCCAGGGTCTGGTTGAGCTCTGGTGCAGCTCCCACAGGACATGAGGAAGTCTGCAAAGGCACCCAGCCTTCCTCCAGTGAGCAGAGCAGGGTGCTGCTTCAGCTCACAGCTGTCTGGCACTCCTCCAGGTGATGCTTGCTTGCTTTTCAAAAGCAAGTCACCCACAGCCAAGTCCCACCACAGGGGGTTTCCCCAGCACTGCTTCCTGCATGAAGCCCAGAGGCATCTCGAGGTCCAAAAGCACTGGTGGGTGGGAAGTGACCCCCTGAGCCCTGCACATGGGCACTGCCCAGAGAGCACTGCTCCAGCAGAGAACCTCCAAGGGCTTGTGGTTTTTACCAGCAAAGTTCCTTCTCTGGATGAGGAGAGCCCAGAGGGCAGCTACCTCCATCAGGGTCTTCTCTGCCACAGAGCTCCTGTTTCACACCCGTTTAGGTGGATGGATGGATGGATGGATGGATGGATGGATGGATGGATGGATGGATGGATGATGGAGGGATGGATGATGGATGGATGGATGGATGGATGGATGGATGGATGGATGGATGGATGGATGGATGGATGGATGGATGCTTCAGTGCCTCCACCTGCTCCAGGATGCCCAGCCCCTGCAGGGCTGCTCACTGAGGTCTGACTCTGTCCCATCCTGAGCCTGAAGCTCACCCCTCCAACACCTTCAGGCCATCTCTGGGGACAGATGACCTGATGTTTGGGTGTAGGTCAGGCAGGTGGGAGGGGGCTCTGGGGCATCCCTGAGGTGCAGGGCAGAGGTGTGAGGGGAAGCAGCAGGTACACACCTTCCCTAGGGAGGAGAGAGCTGAGCTGCAAGTTTCAGTGCCAGTTTCAAAGGCAATGCTTCTCACAATTAACCCTATGACCTCCCTGAATGCCCTGGCAGGGTCAGACAGGGTAGGTTGCTCAACTGAGCTGTGTACATCTTTGAGGGTAGAGATGCTGCATTGTCTCTGAGGGCCCTGTTCCTATGTTTGCCACTGGTGACATCCATAATATCCAGGCAGGCTGGAATTTAATCTCAGTCAATATCTGAAAATGTCATCAAAGCTGGAGCAGAGCTGGTCACTCTCACCCTTACCCCAGGTCTCCTCTGCTTCTGTGTAAAATTGTCACCCTCTGCCTGGCCTCAGTCCAGCTCTGCTCCCTCTGCTCCTTGGGAGACTGTACCATCTCAGAGGTACACCAGGACAGGAGACAGTTTCTCAGCTAGACCTACTCCCCTCTCTGAGCTCACCATCCACGTGATAATTCACAGATTCAAATATTCTACCTCTTGCCATTTAACCTTTGTTAGTAAAGTTAATTTGCAGAGGCAGATTGTGAGCTCTGTGGGACAGAAACCACATATTTCTACTGTGTTGTACATAGTAACTGTTTCTATGTAATATTCCATACAAATAATAGTCTTTATAAGACAGGCTAAATATAACAGCCCTAATGAAGTTACCTCTGGTCTTAAACATAACATGCCACTTTTCCAGCCTGCGGGGCTTCAGCACACATATTGTTCTGCTTTAGCAAAAATAGGGGAGTAGGATGGTTGTTTTTCTGTCCTCAGGCAGCTTTACCTGCTTGCTTTTTGTCCTGCAAGCTGCTTAAATACATCCTTTACTTTCTAAATATCACATGATGACCCTTAGGACATGTCACATTTCTCTTTTGCCGCCTCCTCTTGCCCAGGCCATTTTCCAGCTCTGTCCCACCACTCCATGACCTCTTAACCCTCAGTCCTGCCACTGCCTTTCTTGGCATCTCCATCCCTTACTACTTTCCAGAACTACCCAAATCTCAGCAGAAAACAGGTCTGCCACCTTTTGCTACTCTTTTTCTTTTTTTTTTTTTAATTTCCTGTGAGTATACCTAAAAATGAGGAAATAAATCTTCTATGAAAGAAAACTAAATCATCCCCCAACTTCAGGATGAACAAAATGAAACCTTTTCTGGTTATCTAGAGCAGAATTGAAACCTCCCTCTAAAAGCTATCAGCATAATGGCTTAAAAACTCAGGAAACTAATGACTTCAGCTAATGAATTAGGCAGCTCAGGTTGATTCCTACTTGTGAGTTACATTGCATCACACAGTGCAGCAACACAGCCATCCAAGATAAAAATGTCCATAGTTATCTCCAGGGTTGCAGACAGTAATGGAAGACAAGAGATTCCTTCCTAGCCTGAACTGAGAGTGCCTTGGATCACTGTACCCTAAAGATGTAAAGTTATTAAATGTGTTTGTTGGGACCATCTGCTCCAAGAGCTGCAGCAGGCAGGCAGGGCAGGCTGCTTGCCATGGCTGGTTGTCTTTAGCTGCTTATCTGGAACCCAAATCACAGTTGGCTGCTGGTCCAGATCTGGGAAGCAAAAGACACTCAAATGAAATGTAGTCGGCTCAAGCTCTGGCATTTCACATGTGGGCTACCTTGCTTCAAATCACTTACAATCACTTCTGCTACACATGCAGAGGAAAAGAGCACTGTCAGAAATTACAGATACTTTACAGATACACAAAACTAAACTAGCTTAGCTAAATTGAGTATAGATATGGAGAGGTGGGGTGGGAGGGAGAACCCAGTATTCCTACTATGCATTTCAGGCCCACAGATAATGAGAGTCTCATTTTTCCTTTCCTAGCTACCATCTGCATTCTCTCCCACAGCAGGCAGTGTTTGAAGAACCCAAATAAGCCAAGAGAATCCCGATGATGTGCCACTACACATGCAGTGGTGACACTTGCTGTTTGCTGTGTTAACTGTGTAAAACTGACTTCATGCTCTTGTAAAACAACCCGGAGACCCTGTCACACACTCCTTCATGAGAGTAAGTACACCTGCTGTAGCTGTACCTATAGAACTTGGTTTGAAAAGACAGGTGTTCTGCTAAGGACAGCAGAAACCTCTCATGGAATGGAAAATATAAGCCCCACCACCTCCAAATTATTATAATCTTGAAATCAAGGGGCTCTCAGGAAAAGATATGGGAATAAGAATAACAGTTCTTTACTAGGAAAATGAAAATAAAAATGCAGTAGTACAAAAAGAAACACGGACAGAGTCAGAATCCAACCTGACACCCTGCTGGTCAAGATGCTGGTAGCAGTCAGATTAAATGGTGGCTGCAGTCCTCCTGGAGTGACACACGTGGTTCTGATGTTGCAGAAGGATGTAGTTTTCCTCTGAAGGTCCACTTGTGGTGTAAATGGGTCCTGTTGTCCTCTGGGAATCCAATAGTGAAAGTCTACCTGTGGTGTTCCAAGTCTCAGATTATATGCAGGTAGGAATGCTTGGCTCCTCCCCCTGGTTGGAGCATCTCACAAGGGGGTGATGTAATTTTATCAGTCATTCAGCGAGACTCAATGGCCCATTAACAGATTTCCCCCTGGAGGGAGGATGGGTCATGGAGGAGATAAAGAACACTCCCCCACTTTTGGTTACATCTTGCATTGCAACCCAAGACAGAACTCTGTTCTACAGGCAGAGAAGGCACATTCATTATCGGTACCCAAAGATGGGCTAGGTGAAATAGGGGAGAAATTCCCTTAAAACACCCATTTTTCATTCCCTGCAAAGGCCAGACCCAGGCACTGCAATGGGCTGTGGATCACTGTGTGACATGAGGCTGCCCTGCACACTGCCAAGCTGCCCAGGAACTGGAGACACCACGGTGCCTGCAGCTGACCTGATGTGCTCAGGACCTGTGGAACACTGTGCGCCGCTCCCCATACTGCTCAGTCCAGGTCATAAAGTTTTACTACAGCAAAAAGAAAGAAACAAGTGGGGATCTACACATGCAAGAGCTAAAGAGGAGAAAGGTCACTTTGCGCTTCCCATCAGCAGCAATGTTTGGGCACTTCCTGGGAAGCAGGGCTTCAGCACATATAACAGCTCCTCCAGAAGGCAAACACTGTAAAGTCATGAATGCCTCTCCTTCCTCCTCTCTCTCTTAGCTTATATATCTGAGCTGATGCCATATGGTTTGGAATATCCCTTTGGCTAATTTGGGTCAGCTGGCCTGGCTGCGTCCGCTCCCAGGATCTTGCCCACTCCCATCTCCTTTGGTGGGGGAAGGAATGTCAGAGGGACAGTGCTGCTCTGCAGTAGCCAAAACACTGGTCTGTTGTCAACACCCATCCAGCTACCAATACAAAGCACAGCAGTGTAAGGGCTGTGAACTTTAGCTCAGTCAGACCCAATACACCTGCCTAATGGGATCTCAACTTGAGATGTTCAAATTACAAGTAGCAGGTCAATTTAGGGAGCTAGTCCTGGAGCTCTGTGCTTGCAGGAGCTTGAGATGCTCTTCTGAGCGTGACACCGTCATGAGGAACCAGCCACTTGCCAAGTCCAAGGTCTCCAGGCTGGGGCTGTAACTCCAGAAACCCAAAAACCCATGTAACATTCTCATTTTCTGTTTTGCCACTCTAGAAACACTGCGTTTTCTCATATGGCAAACAGCACTCAGCTGTCACTGCTGAGCAAAGGCAGCTCGACAGCCACAGCCATCCAGCGCGCTGAGCTGAGTGTGGCCACAGCCAGGGGAGGAGCTGCACCAGAAGGACTGTGGAGAGGCAGGATCTTCCTTCTGCTTTGCTCTCTATTCAGTGCTTTCTCCTTTTATCACTTTCATTCCTCCCCTAACCTTTTCCTGCTGTTTTTTCCCTCCTCTCTCCTTGATCATGAACCTACCCATGGTTCCTGCCAAAGCCAGTGGGCTCAGCCTCTGTCATTTGAACTTCCCAACACTGATCCAAGGAGCAAAGTGCTGTGGATGCCTGAGCTTTGTTGCCAGTTCTGCAAGTCCCTTGTGGGTGCACACAGTGCATCCCTCTGTCCAGCTGTATTTGGACCCGCAGCTCTTCCCTGCCAAGCTGGCATCTCTGCTCATATCATCACCCTGCACTCTGCTTCCAGCACCTGCTCAGAGTCAAAACATGCTCAAAGTCAAATAACATTCACAGTGATTGGGTACCTATGTCCTTCATTCCCACTCTTTCACTATAGCACCGTGAGCAAATACTCTTCAGATTCAGCTTAGTGCAAGAAATTAATTCATTAAATGCCCTCCAGAAACCCCTCACCTTATCCATGCTGCCATGATGCAGTGCAGGACTCGGCATTAATCCAACATGCAGCCACCAACAAACCAAATTTATTGCTAACAAACATGCAGAAATGCCTGGCTGCTGATGCATCCATGACCTTGTCTCCAGCAGCACAAGGAATTACTGTTTCCCCACTACGTGATGCTTTCTGTTCCATTTCACAGGATGCTAAACAATCCACCATGGCATGGGGAGAGAAGGGGGGAAGTAAGGAGCCACAGGACATTTCTAGCCCAAGTAAAAAGCATCAGGAAAACAGTCTGGCACCAAGTCATTCAACAGAAAAATTAGCAACCATCCCCACTGCAACAGGAACAGGAGCTGGCTGGGTATTTGTCAGGGTTTTGGCATGTGTGGGTTGGGGTTGGTTGGGGTCTCTTGCTTTTACACAAATTAATTTAGAAATGGAATGCAGAGGTGCCTCTTTTATAGTGGCTCAGCTCAGAAAAATGTTGATTTGCAGTTTTTGTGAGGGTTTAGGTGATAATGTTCCTCTTGCTTTCACTGTAGCAGCTCATTTCTACACCACGGACACACCAGTTTGCTTCCTCTTTGCTTGTTTGTGAGGAATATATGTCAGCTATATATATATTGTTTGTTTTCTGTGTTTGTATTTCAGACCTCCTTTTTTCCCTCTTCAGGCAATCCTTATTGACAGACTAATAAATATTACAGCCTCTCTTTCCTGTGGATTAGGAGGGCTGCAACTATCAGTTCAAATGCCCAGAATAAGCCATTTTTTCACTGCACATAATAGGGGAAGGGAAGAAAAAGCATCATAACCCAGGAAGGGCAATCAGGCAGGGCAACAGTGTGTACACAAAACGCTCCATGGCAGCTCTGGACTTACACTGTACCTGTTTCTGAAAGCTTCATTTGTTATTTCAGGATTTTGCATAGCAGAGGATCCAGCTGCAGGCTTGAATCACTGTATTCCCATCTGGGCAGCTCACAGCAATCATCCAGCAGGAAGGACACACACCAGCCACCACAGGGTTTATTGTCTGCAGCAGGCCAGGTGAGAATGGGTGCTTTGAAACAGCAGCATGCCTGTATTTCTGGACACACAGAGCTGGGTCTGAGCTGAGATTCCTGAGTCAAGAGCAATCTTCTGGTCTTCTCAAGTACCCAAATATCTCAGGATGCCACAGCCTCACCTGCTCTCCCAGAGACTTAGTTAATCCTGTGCTGCAGCATGAGATCAGACAGGGGAAAGCTACACCAGATGTGCAGGCAGGATTTGCATCACTGATGTATTATGGCTGCAAAATTCAATGCTCTAGAAAAGGCCAAGGCATTGGGACTTATTAAATCATCTCTTTTCCTCAAAAAAAAACACTTGTTCCTTGCCTTTACTGCAGGGAAATTACCCACAGACTCATGGAGCTTTGAGAGCACAGGGCATCAAGTGGATAAAACTGACAGGAGTAAAGGAGAAATGAGATATGAAATTAAATAATGGATTATCACACTTGTCTCTTGCCTGTAAGGATTTGGAAAATAAGAGACAGGAAAGTGCCCAGCACCAGAAATACCATCAATAAAAGTGTATGCAAGATTTTATTTTTATGAAGACATACTCAAAAGGAAGACAAGCAAAGCATGGCTCTAAAACAAATATAATTTTTCACAGTCAAAAAGATTAGTCTTGCTCAATAGTCTACAGCTAAGTGAAAAGAGCTGGTAATTAGGTGATGCTCAAAAAGAAAGAGAACACTGCAGTCGCATAAAAAATGTTGGAGGGATATTACTCTCATATAAAACCAGAAACTTCTGAGGTCAAAGATGGGAGATTTGCATCTAACTCAGTATACTGATATGCCTAGTTTAACAGTAGGTTGTAAGTGCTGTCAGAGACACCAAACTGGAAAAGACCCTGCTAAAAAGAGCCCAGTAAGGATTCACTATTGCTGAGGATCACAGCCACAAATCCTGGCCAGAAACCCATGGTGGACTGAGCAAGCACATCCCAACACCAGGGACTGGTGCAGAGCCAGAATTGCAAGACCCAAGAAAAGATTTGCAAAGTCCAGTGTCCTTGCAGAAAGGGTTTTCCATCCAGTGTGAAAGTACATGTGGGCTTCTGCAGCTCTGCTGCACTGACAAGAACACCGCGCACACCCACAGAAATATACCTTGGAAGCAGCCCCAAAGGTCCAGCCCCATCAGGAGCAGATGGTTCTAGTACAGAGGTGAGACAGGAAACCACCTGCAGGGATCTCTCCAGAAGCCAAGGCTCTCAGCAAGTGAAACACCAGTGTGAGGGTCTCTTATAACCTGGATACCTCTGTGAGTGGGAAGAGGTTTAACACAAGGCTGGAAAGAAAAGGTACTCCTAGCTAGCTGAATTCAGCTAGCACAGGAGGAAATAATTTCTGTCAAAGGTAGAGGCAAGCTAGGGATCTGAGGAAAACAAAATGTTGAGCAGTTTGTTTCAAGTAGGAAGTTTCTGTCCCAGTGCTGAAAACATCTTAAGCTTCAGCGCCTGCACTCCTCTCTCCCAGCTTGGATGGAAACTTGAGTCTGCACTGACTGTCCAGCAACCCTCACATGTTAAGGGAGGAGAATAAGCATCTTTGGGATGCAGTTCAGCTCACCTAGTTTAGAGATCTAATTTAGGAGGGCATGAGTTGAGTGCTAGAGGAGGGCATTTTTCTCCATCAAATCAAAAGGGAGGCTTTACAACACAGGTAAACATGAATTGGTCACATGAGTGGCATGGTCTACACATGAGTTGGTCATCATCATCTGAAATCAGAATGGGATTCATCTCATTTAACTGAAGAAAATTGCAGCTCATAATACAGGAGCTTGGAGAGAAAAAGGAGAGAAGCGGAACTAAAAGGAACAAAACCAAAACAAAAGCCTAATTCCCAGTAGCAGGTGAAGGAAATGTAGAAAGAAATACCTCTAAAGTAAAATGAAAAAGAGACAGGATAAAAAAATATCTAATCTAGTGTTTCTGAAACACTGGAGGAAGCCAGATTCACAGGCCAAGGCTGGCAAAGACCTGCTTATTCTGGGAAAATATATATATTGATTTTGGATCATTGTCCTTAAAATCCCAAAATAGTGTGATTAAAGATTACAAACCAGTAACCATGTGTCTAAAGTCCATCTGCCAGTCACAGCATAACAACTATGGAAACAACAGATAAATGAACCACAGTTTGTCTGTTACAAGTTAAATTGTTCTGGTGGGGGGGGGGAAATTATTGTGAATAAAATCCCCTGAGCCCAAAGCAATTTGGCTCAGTCTGGGATCTCTGGTTTATTTACCTCATGGGAAGCAGTGCCTGCTGTCCCACACCAGCACTCAAACCTACTGTGAGGCATTTTCCTTTGTGCTGGTGGGAAATTCCACCCTCCTCTAAAGGGATTTCTAGAGGGGCCAGACCAATAAGCGAACAGAAAACCCTCATCAGGTTCATCCAGGGAAAAGGGGAATGGCACCTCTGGTTCTCTGGGTTGGAGAGTGAGGATGGCTGGGCTCGTGGCACCTGGAATGGGGCTGAGGGGCCAGCACAGGGACACTTGGGGTGCACAGGGGTGAGGAGGCCAGCACCGAGGAAAACCAAGTCCGGCTGAATTGCTTGTTCGACGCAAGCCTGTCCTTCTGTCCCTCCAAACAATGGAGCTGAACTGCAATGTCCCAGAGCATCCCGGCCAGGGCAGTTTTGGGAACAGCTTGAATCCGCAGCCAGGGACAAGCAGATGATGCCTCTATTCAGCTGGCAGGAGAATTTTTTTTAGGTTTATCTCAGACACTGTGAGATGCATCCAAGCCATTACTCCAGTCAGGCAGCGTCCCCCCTCCTCCTACACGCACTGCCCGCGCTGTTACCGCAGCCGGGCACCTCCACCCTGCGCCGCGGCTGAGCCTCCTGACAGCTCCCTGCAGGGAGAGGCACCCTGGTCCCAGGGGATCCGCGCTGGCCCCGGAGCTGCAGCTCCTCCGGGTCTCCGCTGGCTCCTCTGCATCTGCGACTTCAGGGTCTGCTGCAAGCTTGATGTTCATGAGTGGAAACCAGGAATTCTTAGCCCCTGGCAGAAGCACAAGGAAGAATGGAGGAGGGAGAGGATGACAGAGAAGAATTTGATGCTGCTCTGAGCACAGTGAAAACTACAGGAAGGAAAAATAATCCTGCAGAGGTAGAAAAACTGATTTACAGCTGAGCTCATTTTTAAGAGTGGCAGCCACCAACATCTGCTAATGGCAGTAAAAGTCCTCCCACTTTGGCTACACATCAGCTTCTGTATAAACTCATCTGAAGGCTGGCAGGCATTCTGGGATGGCTCCTCCAGTATGTTTTATTGCTTTGGCCCTTGCAAAGGGAACAGATTTGTATTCTCGATGGCCAAAGGCCACACATAACCTGCAGCCTCCCCTCTCACAGAGATTTAGACCCCCCTGCATCCCCTGTCCTGCACTGACTCATTGATGCTGCTCTAGGCTGATGAGTCCTGGCTCAGCAGCACAGCCTCCAACCTTCCTTCCACCTGGCCAGGAGGAAGGCTCAGGTAACCAAGCCCAGAGCATGCATTGCCTGGAGCATGCAGCACACTCCAGCCACCCAGGCACTGGCAGCAGGGCAGGAGAACAGCTACAACTTCTGCTCAAATTCTTTTGCAAAGGACTCGAGATGCTAATGGGCTTTAATTTTCCATGAATTTGCAAAAGCAGTATCCTGCAAAGCTGCAGATGATTGTCCATGCTTCCTCACCTAGTCCAACATTTATTATATTTTTCAAACAGACATTAGTATTAATTTAATCTTGATTTTTACTTTCCTGGAGCAGGCTATAATTAAATATGCTTTTCCCTGTGACATTTGCTGGGATACAGTGAGGCCAGGGCATTTTTAAAGACTCATTCAATATAACTAGCATTTCAATTAGTGAAAGCACATTGAAGTAAACATTTTAAAAAAACAGCCTAGTCACTTGAACTCATCCACATGGGACAATTTGATTTTTAATTGACTGCAGTTTTTTATTTTTTCAAAGGATAGGAAGTCTGATTGAGTGCTGGAAGTCCTAGCAGAGTATGCATGCTAAAGCATGCTGAATTACATCTCATTTTCTCCTCAGAGCTGTCATTTATTTTCCTTTCCACAACTGAAGCTTCATGTTGACACTTAATCTCTGTGTTCCTGCCCTTACTTGGGGAGGTTTTCATATAGGAAATTTCCTACTGAGCAGCACTGTTTCACTGAAGAAAGCTTTTGGCCTATCCCATCAACATGCCTCAGCATCAACTGGGAAAAGCATGAGCACTGTTTCCAATGGCTTAACCTTCCTCTTTAAAAACAGCAACAGAGATATATGGTATTCATCTCATTCCTCTGTTTCAGGGAACATCTTTTGAAAAAAAATACAATAAAGGCTTCCTTTGGGAGTTCACAGGTCCCTGCTTCCTACTGAGAGGTAGGTTATTAAAGCAAGAGTCACATCTCACTGTGTATCAGTGCAGCATCTCACACAACAGACCCCTGACCTTGCTCAGGGTGCTGGGCAGGAGGCAGCCACGCTCTGCAGCAGGAACAGCCATCGAGCCTTTAATAAGGTGTCTCAAATTACCATAGGAGACATTAAGGAAAGAGACATTTAATTACAGTTCTCTGTTAGAGGAAAAAAAAACAAACCCAAGCATCATTTTAATCCATCTCCCACAAGCATGGGAAAGGAAGGCCACCTTCCCTGTGCCAGATTTCCTTTCTGTGCCATAGTGACCGAGGCCAAGGGTCACTGGGAGAGGACACTGGTAAGTCCTGGAAAGCAACATGGAAGGCTTAACTTTTCCAACCCACTATAAAGGCAGCTGTGATACAGCATTGGAGAGGTTCTCCTGCTTGGAGAATGCTCCCTGTGGTCCTGCAAGCACCTGATGTTTGCACAGCCCCGAGGGTGGCACACTTGTGAGAGAGCTCTAACACTTGTGGACTTGTCACAGGAGCCACAGGAAGAAACAGTGGCTGAAGCTGAAGAGACAGGCTTGGGAAAAAGCTGAACCTGATCTTTCCCTGCAGGAAGCAGAGGCCCTGGGGCTTACAGGGCAAAGGCAGGGAATGCCCCTAAAGTAACTGCTCAAAGGCATGCGCTGGAGGCTCCCACCGCGGCAGCAGCAGCTCATCCTTGAATAACCCAACTGGGCTGCAGTAAATTGGGCAGGTCTTTGGCTCCAGTTCTTCCCAAGACCTGGAGAAACATGGGGACAGCACTCAAGAAGAAACTCGGCATCTGTACCACTATTTCACTTCCCAGTAATACTGCTGCCATACCAAAATGAAACACAGTTACAAAAGCCAACAGTGTTTCTAAAAATAAAGAAATACCAGTAAATGCCTGCATATGAAATGCAGCGTTTTATCTAATGCTCCCAATTGAACTGAACGCTGTGCTGCTCACTCTGCCATTCCCAGGAAAAGCACAGTGCATCTCCAGTTGATTTACCCTTATTACTCATTTTGTACTGGGGTTTGCAAATTCCTCTCCCAGCACAGCACATAATTTTCCTCCATTGCTGATGAACAGCAGCTGGCTGACTCCGATAAATCCCACTTGGTCACTATCAAGTATCTCCATAATCATTCCTCCTAACCCAGTGGGTGAAACACTGTCAGCACTGCATTAGTGGGAAGCAATTTCAGTAGTTCCCTTTGTCCTTCCTTTAGCCTCTTCCACAGATCCCAGAGCTTTCCCATTGTTTCAGATGCTGGAGATGGTTTCCTCAACTTAGGTGCAAGGCAATCCTCTCCAACAGGAGATATAAATGCCACCTCCTCTGGGTGGAAAATCACCTCTAGAAAGGCTCAGCCCAGAACCATCAGCCACTCCCAAGGGGAACAGAACATCCCCCTGCCCTTTTCTCATTTCACCCAGAGGCACTTGGCTTGAGCTGGAACCCAACAGAGCCCATGGCTGGAGTAAGATTTGTGAGCAGTTTAGCACTGTGTTTGGTTTTGTGCTGTCAGCTCCTCTAAACTGGCAAGTGTTCTTAACAGGACATTTCTGGGGCTGGCATTTCCTGCCCAACAGGAAAGTTGCTGACCCAGGGGCTCTTACTAATTCATCCCTGGCCATGCTCAATATTTGCTGACAAGACTCCAGAGCGAGGGTCCACACTCCATTTTCCTGGGTGTGAATAACTCATCTCTCCCTTTTTTTTTTATTGAACTTGCAACATGTGAATACCAGAGATAAACAGGGCAGAAGGAGCAAGATGACGAGTTAAATATGGAAACAGACCAGCCTGCCACGCCAGTGAAGCTCCTCCATTGGCAAAGCACTTCCCCACCTCTCCCTATGGCAGCACAGGAGGTGGCACAGGAGAGCACCACAGGGAATGCAGACCTGTGAGCTGTGCCTCTCAGTGAAAGGTGACATCTAGAAAGCTCCTTGCTGCAGGAGGGAGGTGGCACTCCTGGCTTGCCATGCCACTGGAGCCTCCATCCAGCTCCCTGCCCCATGGGCTGGCTTTGCCTTGAGATCCTGGTGCCTCCCAGGCCTCATGAGGAAACCACATTGTTTTTTAATCAGGGACACTTGGGGCCTTGCCTGGACTTTGTCAATTAGTGGCAGAGTTGCAGAGACTGCAGAACAGCTCTCATTTTTTGTTTCATTTTTTCATTTAGATTAGTTCATGGATCAGAAAATGAATGAGCTTAGCTCAAGTCCCACAAGCTTGCTTTTCCTCCAGGCAGCTAAAAACACGCTGCTCAACTTGCTAGGCAAATATTTAATCACTTTCTGCACTCAGCATCCTCCATCACACGGGAGGTGGGCTCTGTCTGGGCTCCTCAAAGAGGCAAAGCAGCCACACAATTATTTCCCAAGCAAGTTGTGGCTGATGCACGAGGACAAACACAAAGACAAGAAATCGCCTTTTGGAAAGAAGAAACCTTGGACTGAGTTAAATGGATTTCTTAACTTCCAGAGCATCTTCAGTGCAGCCGTGAAACAGGAACCAGATAACTGGTTGAAGCCAGCAACCTACCTGTCTGATAATTTATTCCAGGAACCACAAGAGAAGGGAGATTCACCTTGGCAGGTCAGAAGAGCCAAACACCATGAGTTTGCCTGGGGCATTTAAATTCTGTAAAGTCCTCCTTTAAATGAGAGCAGTAGCAAATTGCTACTGCTTGGTTTATCCAAAATAATACTAAGGCATAGCTGCCCCCTCATTTATAAGTAGCAGGCTGGGAAGAAGTGGCTGATCATAGTGTTTTTAAACTAGAAGAAGGCAATGCAATGAGATATGCCAAGTAGAAAACAAAAAAGATGCTGGGCAAATTAAGGCAGCAAAGGTAACTTAAAATTGAAGCCATTTGCTTAGGCACCTTGTGAATTCATCATTGCTTGAAGTCAAACCTGGGCATCATTCCAAGAGCTACGTTACAGCTCGAGAATAAATTACAGGTGTGACAGAGCTGATGTTCTGGAAGTGCAGAGATATGATAAAGGCCATGGAAACAGTCACATCAAGCGGATGTTATTATGAATAAATTGACTTTCCTTAGATGGGAGCTGCTGAAGTGTGTGGGAGAGGAAAGGGGAAAAAGGCATAATTAGGGCAAGCTCCCACAGTTGCCTGTACAGACGGCTTGTCCTCCTGAGACATCTCCTCCCAAAGAGAACAGCACCACTTGGCCTGGCAGACTGGATGAAGCCTTTGAGGTAAAAGCAGTACTGGACTTGGGAGAGCACTCCTCACTCAAGTACCAAATGCCAAACACATGCTCCACACTCACCATCTGCCCCCTCTGCTGTCCTGCTGACCTGGACAAATGGGCACCTGCCTCGTGGGACCCCCTGCCCTCAGCTGGGCAGGCTGGGCTGGCATCCAACACCTGCAACCTACCACATTACAGCTGAAGGCAGCCTCATGTTTAAAACCCCACTCCTTGTCTTCTAGCCTTCAAAACCTACAAGACATCATCCCACTTGATCATTTACACTAGACACATGGGGCCTTCATGCATCCCAGCACAGCTTATGCCTCCCCTTCAAATTATATTAATCTAGACTGTTTTTTCAGAGAAATCCCTCAAATAAATCATTAGTGATTCGTAATTTATTGAAGCAGTCCCCAATTCTTTGGAATAGGTATTGCTTGGGCTGTCATCTGACAAGATTAATCACTTTTCAGGGCCACTGGGAACATCTTTCCTACCCCTGCCTCCTCAGAGCTTTGCCAACTCTGGCAAAGTCCAGGCTGGAGGTACCACCTGGCACTCCTGCATTGAACACAGGCTGTTGAGAAAGAGCTTCTGTACAAAGATAACCAAACTCAACGTTTCACAGCAATAAAGAATGTGGCACATCTGTCACTCAGGTCTGCTGATGATTAATTCCTTTTGCCGCCTTACTTCCCGGACTTTGTCAAGAGCTGATTTCTAGCCCTACCACACAGCCTGGGCTGAAGCATCCACCTGCTCACCCTCCCTGGCCAAAAAAAATATTTCCTGCAAAAATAAATTCTGTCAGTTCAGGGCTCCAAGCTGCTCCCTGCTCCAGGGCCACATCCTACACTCAGTGCCTCCTTGCCATCTCCCAAGGACTTGCATCGCCTCCCTCCAACCCATCACCAGTCCTGCCATCGCCCCTCTGCGGCCTCAGCCTCACCACTGGACAAGAGGTGGATTTTTTGCCAGTAGATTTCAGTAGCTTTGAAAGGCCAGAGTAATGCAGATTTATCCAAAGCTTCCCACATGAAAGACCTCTTCATGAGGGGGACCAGGAAGGAGTGCAGAGGAATTGCAAGGACACATCCATGGCTCTTCCTCCTGTAGGATTGGCAGATTTTGCCCTAGCTTCTGCTGCAGGTGCTATTTAAGACAGCAGCCTGAACACACTGTCCAGCTTCCAGCCACAAACACATGGCTTCCAAAGGCTTCTGCAAGCATTAATCAAACACTTCAGGACACACAGTTTTCACGTACTAATTTACTTAAATGACATGTTACTTTGTCTTCTCATCCGAGACACCTAACAGCTGAACAGAAATCACAAAGTGAATCTCAAAGGAATAATTAGTATACAAAAAATAAATCAAGCCAAGCTAAAGCCACCCAGGCAAGTGGCCCTTGGGGTCTGTCTGCAAAACAACTCATTTAGAACAAAACAGTCACACACTGAAGAAATTTGGACACAGTTCTCCAAAGCTCCAGCTAATCTAGGAGAACAACCTGCTATAAAAGGTTGTTGTCGAAAAAGGAAATTTGTGATGTGCAGCCAGACTTAGCAGGGAAAACAACCCAAACTTTTCATCCATTACTCAGGAATGGCCTTAGAGACAGGATCATGGCAGCAGTCCCAAGCCCAAACTCCCCCACAGACTGTGATGGTGCTTCCACTGCTCCCAGCGTAGGTTCCAGGTACCTTCTGTTGATTTCTAGACACCCACGCTAATCTGCAGCTGGAGCACAGCCCAGCAATCTTGTTGATGTGTATAATATCAAGACACTCTTTTGCTCTCCAACTTTACTCTGCGCTTTGAATATGCCTGGTTAGGAGTTTCCAGAAAAACCTGCTAAAAATACCATCATTGCCAAGGAGCAAGCCAACACCAAGGGCAATATCCTTCTAGTGTCAGAGAACTTCAGCCTTCAGAGAGCAACTCCACACTGACATCCCTCCAGAAGCCTCTTGTATCCAAGCTAAGGACCCATCCCTCCAGTTTAGTACACAGCCTCAGCCTCTGTGACGGCCCTCCAACAGGGACATGCAGCTCAAGCCAGCTCCTTCCCACCAGCATTGACTTTTCATGGGGCTTGTCTTACCCCACCCAAAAATAACCCTTTGCTCTTAGACAAGATGCACCACAAATCTCTTTTACAATACCTTGCTTGATCACACTAGCTATAACAACAATTCTGGGGCTTTTGGTAGCCATGTACCACAAGAATTAGGAAATCTCTCTTCCTTAGGTACCATAACTGCTCTTCTATTACTGTGAAATATTAGCTAAAGGTTTTACCTCCCAAACATCCACAGGTTGGCAATGCAAGCCCAAACTGGTCATTATTATTATTCTAGGATAGACTAATCCATGGGAAGGACACATCCTTACACTGCCCATCTGTAGATGTCAGCTCACAGGTGAGTTAACCTCGCCTTAGGTCTGGCAGAAATTAGCAACAATTAAAGTTTTGCTCCACCTCCATAAGCATGTTGGCAACTCACAGTAATGCTGTGAGTCCCCCAAGCAACCAGCAGCTGTTTGAAGCCTTTAGCAGGTTCTGAATTTTTAAACAAAGACATATTCTCCTGAGGGTTTACAGGTCATTAAGTAAACGTTTAACTTTTTAGTAAAATGTAAAAACATTGAAAACCACCTCAATTACTCAGCTTTCATTTATACAGCACTGTGACCTCTCCATCCCAGGAGGCTGTAGAAACAAAACTGAGTTACTAAATGAAAAAATGCACCTTTACAAGAGAAACAGAGATGACTCCGCTGCTTTATGGCAATCTTTAAATGCAAGAACAGCAACAAAAATCACAAACACCCTCTTTGCTTCATTTTACAGATAACTTTTTCTTTTCATAACAGAAGCAAAGCATTGCAGAAGGATAGAAAACTGGACCACATTCACTGCCCTCTTGTTAGTACAATTACTAGTGAAATCCTTGAGATTACACAGTTCAGTCCACAAAATTACCATCTCCAGCGGACAAAATGAAAAGAAAAATGCTTCATGAATGCAACGTAACTCCCTCATGTCCTCAAAACAGTTCCACCAACTAACAAGGAAGCCATTTGAGGAGCTGGATGCTCTCTCTAGTTGATAAAGCATGGCTGAAACCTTGCTGTTCCTCACAGCACACCACCATGTCCCCTCATTAGCAAGGCACATCCTTGTCAAGTTTCTTCTTGGCCCACACCTAATGAGAGGCTGACAAGTAATCATTTAAAACTGGATTTGCCCTGACATGAAGTTATTTACTACCCTCTGATCCAATGGTTATTTACTATCTCCCTGCAGACTATGTAAATGCACCTAACAAAGCTTGGATTTGTCTCCCTATTTTTTTATCTTTTTTTTTTTTATGCCTTTAGGGGACTTAAGGTTTAAAGCATTAATACAAAAATCCCTTGGGAAATCCAGCAGAAGTTAGGGAGTCACAGGTTATTTTTATATATACATATACACATATACACACACCCACACAAAATCAAGTTTTCTCCCCCTATTCTAAGAGATTTTCTCTGCACCTTGAGAGCCAGGCTGGCAGAAGAGGACTCACTGTATTTCACATTCTGGAGGCCCTAGGCAGTGCACATTTGAGGGAAGAGAAGATGCAAGACAGTTGATATTTATTGTGATCTTTTTTCTTGACACTGAATGCTGAACCACAAATCTGGAGCCCTGGCAGATCCCAGCACTCACTGCTAACAATGCACTAAAATAAAACCATGAGAAAGAGAAGTTATCCATCCATGCCTTGGGCTAAAGGCATTGTTCATAACAAATTGCTTGACTGGTTTATCTTCCCTGTGTGCATGGAACAGTTCTCTTAAATTATTTTTCTGCTGCTAAATCCCACTGTGGTTCTGGGTCACTCACTGAAAGTCAAAGCAAGAGGCTGCTTGTGATGGAGCACAGACACAGGGTATTGTTTGCTTCCCAAGTAAAGCACGGCGCTGAACCCATGGCCTCCAGTGATTAATTGCAGAAACTGAAATCTCCATACAAATACTTTTAAAGGATAATTTGTTTAAGCTTAAAAGTTATCTTCTCAGAATATTTGTGCCAGTGAGACTTGACCGTACAAAGGGGAGAACCAGTCACGCAGCAAAAGGGAATTAGCTTAAAGGAGAACATCCAATTGACTGCTTTTGGGTTTGGTTTATTAATAGTTGGTTTTAATTTATTTTTTGGGAGCATTAACAGCACAATATATTGATAAGAGACACAGAGCAACTTTTGGCATTAGAAAAGCTGTCCCTAAAGTTGTACTAGAAAGGCTAAATATGGTAGAAAATATACCATTATAACATTTTCAGCATTAGTGACATTTCTTCACAGGACACTTCTTATCTGAGCTGTCCCATCAAGAAAAGTGGGATACAGGGCTCAAAGGAATTGAAATTTGGCCCAGTGAAGTTCCCCATACAATAAAGGTACATTTACAGAGCACTTCAAAGGTTCCAAGCCACTGGGGAGCTAGTTCTGTATCAGAGGCAAATTTCAACAAGCAATGAAAATTTGGGATTTTGAGGACAAGCTCCAGAAGCTTCCAACCATTCCAGATTCCCTACTGTATCTTGTGTCAAGAATACAATACCCCAGAGGAACTTTCCAAACCATTGGTATGAGGCATCAACATTTCTTTGTCCAGCTCCAAGCATAATGACCAGCACTGCAGTGAGGGGTCCAAGTCCTTGTCCCCTCTTGGGTTAAGCCCAGGCAGCCATGGCACCAGTGAGGTTAATGCCCAGCTCCCACATCAGAGACAGAGCCCTAGGCTCTACCTTCATCTATAATAAGGAAGGGAATAAGCACTTTCAGGATGTAATACATTAGATCAGTTTTCAACATCTAATTTAGGATTAAATTAATTATACCCTAGAAAAGCTTATTTCTCTCTAAGGGATTCTGGACAGCGAGCTCAGGCAGTGATATCCTTATCCACTGATGAATCCTGCACCTTGCCATAGACTCATCAGGCACATGTGAATCTCTGGTAAACCCACTACACTCATTCTTCTTTTTCATTAATTCACTTTCCACCGTGTCTTATTCTAAACCTTGAACACACAAGGGAGCATCAAGAAGTCTGCAGCTGCTGAGATCTCCATCTTTTTCTAATAGAAATCAATTCAGTTTTGTCACACATACAGTCTCATCTTCCATTTCAAAAGCTTATCCAGGTCTTGCTAATTTGGTCTGTGCCCCCAAAGTGTGTGGAGAGGGAAAAGCATCTCCCCCTCCACATTTATTTCCATCATTCCACACACCTTCTCCTGTTGCAAAGCACCTTCATGAACACATCAACACCTCACCTCTCCCTCTCCCCCAGGTACAAACAAAAAGTCAGCATGACATGACTCCCATTTCTTAATCTGCCCAGTGTGAACTCCTTACCTGATCAATGTTTTTACCCAAATCAGAAAATCCTGCCCTTTGCTTCCCTTGTTAGGCTAGGCTGCAGCCTTCCTCCATACAAATCTCCCCTTTCAGTAAGGGGAATTTCCAGGTGATTTCTCTACCTATCAAAGTTCAGACCTCCTCTACACCACTGTCCTCAAGAATTCCCTTCTTGATAGCCTTCATTCCCATACAATTTTACAGTGATTCCTCTTCAGTTCTTCTGCAGCAAAAAAACCCAACAATTTCTCTACCGCTGTCAGCAGGCCCTTTGCAGAAATGGGTTTTTTGTTTGTACATATGCATTTTGTTGACTGTTTACTAAAAGCATGACCAGAAATTACATTTACTCTTGCTACTTCAAAGGCTATTTGGGTGGATAAGCCAGAGCATGCTTTAGAAGTGAATAATAGGTTTGATACATAGTTTGCTCTCTCAAACATCACTCTGCATCTTTCAGACTGGAATGTGGTTTATGAAATTAAATCCAGGTTTATACTGTTACTTCATGAAGTTGCTATACTCAGGGATCATATGAAGACCTTGGCACACTTGGCAGCACCAACTGAACTGGATGTGAACTCTTCCCTTTCACTCTGAACTTCAGCTCGTACCACATCCTGCAAGGCAGCTCCTACTCTAAGGGAGAAGTGCTCAGTGGCACCATGTTCAGATTCCAATTTATGTAGGACAAGCTATCAGGAATAATACTGCATTAATTCAACACTACATTCCCATTTACAAATACATATACCATTACCATATACATAGCAGAGCACCTGTGTTTCCAAAAACAGCGGTGTTTTCACTACCTTACCATGGCTTCTAGGCTCTTCAGAGGAGTACATGTTCAGCCAGGGGAAGTCCCTGTTTCCTCACCTTTTTATGCTCCCTGATTGAAAGGAATTTCGTTCTTTTTTATTTATTTCTCTTTGTTTTACTTTGGGGTTGGGGGGCACATGGGCAAGAAGGGCTGGTTTGTATTGAAGGTTTAAGTGCTTTGAATCAAGTAAAACCCTTTAAAAAGCAGATTGCTACCTTACAATATTGGTACTGTATTCTCTACCAGCAGGAAAATTACAAGAAATGCTTTCCAGTAAGGAAACACCCTCAGCTCTCAAAAATGCTGCTTACTCTTCCAAAACCCCAAATCAGTCTCCCTCCCTACCACTTTGCGTTACAATATAGAAATGCATGACTAATTCCTGCCCTCCATAGGCTGCAGAGCTGGAAACCTCCAGTGTCCTGCTGTAGGAGTTCTGCTGCCTTTTAACACACACGAGGCAAAGCAGAGAACTTCTCATCACCTGTCCTGCGCTAACCCCGGGCTCCCAGAGCACTGCTGGGACCTGCCTGCTCAAAGCAGTTTCCCCTAAACAGCCCCACAAAGTCTTGTCTGGGCTTCTGCATTTTACTGCTTAGCAGCACCCCATCATGGGGAAACAGAAAACATGATCTTCCTGAAAATTCCAAGGTACAAAATTTCCTGCCCTTTCTAAGCATCTTCGATAGCAACATTGCACACTGCTAAGCTTTGAGGGCAAGCGTTGCCTTTTCCTATGTATTTTAAATGTGTCTCTTTAATTTGAAAGATGACAATCTTGTTAACTTGTACAGCCACGTGCTTTTTACATGAAGCAAAGAGGCAGCTGTTTATTCTTCAGGTCCTGCTTATCTTAAGGAGGACACTGCCAGGAAGGCAAAAACCCCTTTTGCAACTCCTGACTAAAATCTGAAAGATGGAGGGGGGTCAGTTACACATCAGAACCACACTTTACATCAATAACATTTTACTACATATTTTATTACATCAATGGCTTGAAAAAATTTTATTTGATGTCAGCAAACATTGGAAATCATAGAAAAATGAATTATGTAGAATTTCACAAAGGAATTTACCCCACTATAATTCCTCATACAGTAAAGTAATCCAAAACCAAATGTTACTTTTCAGTGGCTAAGCAATTTTATAATGCTATGAACATTCATCACAGTAAGTGTGCTGAATAATAGAAAACAGGCAAAAAAGACATTTAAAATATTACTTACAACAGCATTATTACAACATACTTTCTTTAAAATCCCAACGAGTATTTCATCACTTCAAAAGCTATACAGCATTTCCATTATATTTGCAAACTTAACCTTATACATCTTTTAAAATCTTGAAAAAACTTCTTTTAAGCAATCTATAAGCAGTTAACAAAATTGATAAAATCTACATAATGGAATACTATACACTCCAGTATAAATTTTATTTTAGGAGAATATGAATGTAAACACTCATTATTATACAACATGCATAGACTATACTGACCTTCCATCTTCTGAACTGTAACTTTCACTGCAATTGTGCTTTACTATCAACAGGAAAAGCTGCATTAATCCAGGGAGTGGCAGAAAGTATTTGCTTTAGGGGCATTGCACAAGATCACTAGATTTTTGACTTACTGAAGACAAGCTGGAGCTAATAAAATAATTTTTCTCTCTTTTTTTGTAAAATACCAGCCCACCATCGCTGAATGGGCTATGTACAGATTCATACCAATTTGAAAAATAAATGCATTATCAAAAGAATCTCCTATGATATTTTTGCATTTCATTGACTTGGAGATTTTTGTTCACAAATCCAGTGATCAAGTTAGTGTAATGCACTGTTTGGCTCATATTTGGTGTGCAAGAATACCAACAGCATATTAGCGATTTTATAGAATAAAAACTGAAATTTAAAGTGACAATGAGCATATTTTAATACATAATGTTTCTGATGTATTTGTACAGGAAAGAAAAATGTTTGTCAGGACATTGCTTTAAGAGAGTAAGAGTTTCACTCTTATTTTAACTATTAAAAAAGTGTTCAAGTGGATATTTATGGGGTCTTCCTGGTTGTGAACTTGTAAAAATATATTAACAAACCATTATCCCCACTGGTATTAAATATATCGAGACACAACCATTGTGGTTGCACTACCAGGTATGGCTACTACGGTCTTAAGCATCTGATTGTACATTGTTGCTTTACTGTTAAGCACAACTGAGGCGTGTATATTTTTCCCTTGGTTATAAGATTATATTACAAAAATTGATCACTGCTTCAAACCAGTTAAACACGAATATTCAAGTAACAAGGTTGTTTTAATGGATAAGTGAAAAAAGAAGTTACCTAGCACTTTACACAACTACATAAAAATTAAATAGAACAAATGAAATTTGTTTATGCATATGCAATACACTTTTATATCTTTAAGATTTCTAAAACTAAAACTTAAAACTATCATTTTCTTTAACAATACCATATTTTGCACAATAACTTATACTTAGGAGAAATAATTTCCCATTTTCCACAAAATATATATAATTATGACATTCACATCGATAGTTTAAGAAACAAAATTTAAGTGAATATTCTTATCTTATGCAGTTATCTTTGTGGACCCTTCTAGTCAGAAAGCAACCAGTTGATGTATCTAATGCTTGACCCATTTAACAAAAGAAAAACAGGGTCTTCACCTAAACAGGGTCAAACAATTTCAAAAGCTAAAATGATTTTATCGCATTTAAAAACATAGTTCAAGAGAATGTAAAAAACTAAACGTTTAAAATACAGTGCTATTATATTGCATGTATCAACTACAATAAGATAGCAGTCAACTGAAAAGTAATTAAACAACTTTTTTCTTCCTAATATCACAAATTATACACGTTTCCCCCTACCCCATGGGGATGAAGCCAAAACACAACTTTTCTGATAAGATGGACAAATTTGAGGGCAAAAACCAATGAGAAGTCCTCACAGGTACCTAAGCCTCCAGCAGAAGCCTTTCCTGATGGGTTCCTCCCCCAGCTGGGATGCAAGCTCCCACACTAACCCTACACAAGTGAGGACCTGTCTCCATGCATTGGTACCAGCGGGAAGTTTCATATTTAATACTAGAGTGTTTCTAAAGAGCAGCATTGCTTTACACCACAACTGTCAATTGGATTCACAGTGCTATTTGCCCGGTCTTTATTCCTAATTCACACTGGCTAACATCTAGCATTCCTTCCCACAAGAAACTCCCAGCTCCAACTGGCACAGGTCTGAAGGAACATTTGAGCCACCAGAGCTGCCAGTTCACAGCAACAGCTGCAGAGACACAAACAGCAATACAGAGGATAGGGAACAGCTCCCTTCAATCCTCCCATCACCTTGGAGGATCTCTCTGGAGCTACTAGAATGGAATTGCTCAGAAACAGCTGCCAAGTGTCTGAAACAGGCCCTTTTGGGGCTCCACACTCTAACTTGCCCTAGGCAACATCTGTGTGCTGTGCCTCTGACATTGAATTGCTTTCCTCACACACAGCCCAAGGGTAAGACCACGCCTCAGCGCTACAAAAGGCAAGGTCCCCTGCCTTCCCTGGGGCTGTGACCACATTGCAGGAGGTGCCAGAGCCAGCTCTGCTGCCCAGCTGCCATTATCCTGCCCTGCTCGGGTACAGAGAACAGAGCCACCACAGCACACAGCACGGCACAGCCCAGCAGCCAAACCTCAGCACCAAGTCCAGAGCTTGGCCCCAGGCTCCACCAGCCTCAGCTGCCGGACAGGCCATGGGCTAGCTCCTTTCATGTTGTGGTAAGAAAGGTTGGTGCTGTACATCACTGTGTGCCATCTTGGCTCTTGTAGAGGAAGAGAGCCAAAAAAGGTCCTTTTTTCCACCTGCAAAGACACCTGGTGGTTTCTTCCAACATCATTAAATTAACCATTTTTAAATGCTTTGTGACTAGTGTTATTTTGCAGCTTTCCACTGGACAAGAAGTAATACTGCTGCTTCTAGGTTCCCTGGACACTGCTCGGCAGTTCACCTGTTCAAGGTGCAAAGTCCTTCCATGAGACTTGCATGAACAATTCCAGTTCAAGCCAGCTACATAGGCCACAGCACGGGCCATTCGAGCAGAGGGCTGGGATTTGAAAGCTGTATGCACCAAGTATTTGGAAAAGCACCTCTTAGATTTTAAATTGCATATCTTGGTTCAGAACATGAAAGCGATGTGTGCTTCAGAAGGGTTAAAATGGCCAAGGAAAATTAACCCAGTTCTTCTCCATTACATTTCCAAGAAACCAAAAACTCTTGAAGGTTGAATTTTGTGCTCCAACCCTCACCCAGACTTCCAGTGAGAGAAGTAGTTAGATGTCTTTGGCAAACAGCGCTCTGAAGAAGAATGAGACACTGGGACAGAAAGTGATCTATGGTAGCCAAATGCAAAAAGGCACATATTCCCCAAAAGGAGAGGCACCAGAGAAAGTTGTTTTGACTTAATCCCACAGAGGATCAGGAAAAAGAAAGTTGTGTAGCACTCACTTAACAAGTTACAATGCAAATGCTGAATGCCAGGGGTTAAATAGCGTATCAAACAGTTTCAGGTTAAGTATTCCCTTTTGCACTAAATAAAAGCCATTAAAATATACAGGAATAAAATGCTCAATTAGGGAGCTTTCTATGAAGCAAGAACACACAAATACAATGGAAAGAATTGCACAAACCAGAAGTGTAATGGGTTACATCTACAACCTTGGACTGACCAAACCTTAGAAAAAACATTTGCTATCACTTTGCATTATTCATGATTGCTTGCTAACATGTCCTGTCACTGCAGAACAAACCTGACACGGCTGGCATGTACACAGGCCCCTCCTTTATAGAAAGCTCACTAATCATAGTGTCATCGTAAGAATACACAGGAAGCGGAGACCACAAGGCCATGCAGCAATACATACTTATACCCTACGGACCAAGTGTTATAAGAACTCCTAAAGTGTAGTTACTGTGGGGCTGCTAAGGAGCTCCTTGTTTTGCAGGTTGGTCAAAATTTATAAACAGGTGTTACTGGTTCTAGAAGTCCCCATGCTTAAGCATGTCGTTGGTGAAATGGAGAGCTGAGCTACCTGGGCGTTTTTGAAAGAAAGTGGAGGCAGTATGGAGGAATGAGGGGAGATTAAGGCAGATGTAGCACAGGACTGGAAGCGTTTGCCTTTTTTTTGGTAATAGCTGCTTGTCCACAGATATGATGCAGATGGCTGTCTGAGGTTTGCTAATACCTGATATCCTGGATAACACAGTAGTCAACACAAATTGTTCTAGGCTACAGCACCTTCTCACGAAGCAGATGCATATCTGACATCAAGAACGGAAGTAGCCTGGAGGGAAGGGGGGAGAAAAAGCATATATTTAATTTAAAATGAATACACATAGGCTTTCTTGCACTTCCAGACTTCAGCACAAATCCATGGTACTGACAATGACAAAACATAGAACCTTGGCACATGGGAGGAATTCCAACAGCTTTCCCTATTCTGAGCCACACTGGAATTTGTTGTTGGGAATGTAAACATACAGGGATTAAGACTGGAGTTGATGCTGCTTTATAACCAGCAGCCTCACCTTCTCCCTTCAAACAAAAGGAGCTGTGGCCACTGGCTATGGAAAAGCCCAAAGCCCTCAGAGGCCTGATGAACCTTTCACTAGGCTGGTGGTCAGACAGCCAAGGTATGCCAAGGAAGAAAGCACCTGAGGGATTTCAGCGTTAGGCCAGCAAAGTCTTCTGGCTACTGCTGAGTTGACCGCCACCTGACTTGACCAGACACTGCTTGTGCAAGCACCCTCAGGAGCAGGCACCAGCCATGCAGCACTGCAAAGGAGGGACCAGGACCCACTCTCAGCCCCTGCAGGTCACTTGTGTCATAACCCCAATGACGTTTTACTATGGCCCCAGAACCAGACAGACCCCCAGTCAGCAGCACACTTACACCACCTCTGAAGCTGTTCACAGCTTCTTTTGGTCTGGCTGCCACCACTCAGCACTTGGTCTGCTTCAAAGTGGGCACTTTCTATCACTAATCTGGGAGTCACAACTACTGCTCTAGTAGTAATTTTAGCAGACCTTGTTGTCATGCCTCCACTCTCCCAACCCATTTGGGATCCTCATTACTCCCGTATTCATACACCAAGCCACATTAGCCCACTCCAGTTCCTGCTGAAGCCATTTTTTTCCCTATGTCAAGTGAGACTCCCCTTTTTTGACCTCAGATTTCACAAGCAAGGGTGTACTTGAAGCTAGGAAGAATCTCAGAAGGCTCAGAGAAGAAAAGCTCTGCATTATCAACATATACTTCTACAGGTCTTAAGGAAACTTTGCTTTTAGGTAATTCCACAGTGAAATTTCACACACTCATCTTGCTTATAGCTTGCTTCCCTTCATTCGAGTGAAACCACTCACCAAAAATGAAAGGGCAAGCTTTGGCTCAGAAGACTCTATGGTCCTACAAAGCAAAACCTAGAAGAGCTGGGAGGACTGAGTGCAGGGAAAACATCCCAGTGAGAAAAAGATGCATGGGGTTTCAGCACCAAGAGGTATTAAAACATCTATGTTCTGATGAGATACACATACTGTCAGAGGGATGCAAATTTACTGTTCTCCTTCCACTTTCATACAAGCCTGGATTTCCGACTTCTCCAAATCAGTACCAGAATTGTATATCCAGATAAAGTGAAATATGCTTAGACTGAAGACTGACAAAAATGGCTTTTGCAAAGACTATGTATATAAATACACACATGCATCTATCTGAATGGAGCTCAGATTGGGAATTTTATGTGACTTTTAAATTGGATTTACCTCATCTTCCTCTTCAGACATTTTAGTGGAATTATCAGGGGATTTTACAGGCTTTTGGCTATTGGTTCCATTTGTCTCCTCTTTGCCATGCTCTGCCTCCCACTCCTGTAGGACTTCATCTATGTTGAAACGACGTCGATAATTTACAAAAAAGTTTTTCACTTGCACCACAGATTTGTTTCCAATCACATCAGAGATTGCCTGAAAGTCTCGGCCATATTTCCTGATTGCTAGAAGCAACAAAAAGAAAAACAAAAGCACTGTTTTATTTCCACAAAGACCACAAATCAGGCTCCAATCACAGCATAAAGACCCAAAGCTGAACTTCTGTAAAGGTCTCAAACCTTCTTGAGATTAATCCAGGATTTAAAAAAAAAAAAGGTCTATACTGGGCAAGAGACACAGTTAAGATCAGCCCTGGAGAAAACAGAGATGTAGTAAGAGATGGGCAGTGTCAAACATACAAGACCTGTGTAAATCTGTCTGTACTGCTTGAGAAGTCACACAGACAAAGATCATAGCAGTGACTCCAGCAGAGCTTCACTTTCTGAAAGCTTGGACAAGCAGACATTAATTGCAACCATTCATACAACGCCATTTATACTGCCCAGGGAGGGGAAGGGGGAATACTGTTTCCTTGTTCAAATACATTCTTTAGGTATTAATACACAGTAGTGTCAAAGTCCTCCTTCCTTAGCCACTGAGGAGAAATTGAGCTCTGAAATGCAGCAGGGTTTTGGCTATCAACAAATGAAGTACAAATAAACTTGTAGTGCCATACCTTGTACAGCAAGAAGCTGCTCATCTGTGGTCCAACGTGCATTAAATTTCTGGACGACCTAGGCAACAATAACAAAAAAATTAGGTAACTTCATTTATATACTTTCACTTGCATCTGAGCTTATACAAACCTCTCAGAAGTGCAACAAGGAATTGACTTAGTCAAAGTATATCATTAGCATTTATCTCCATAATTAACAAAGGTCAGAAAATGATCTCACCTCTGGAAGTCTGTATTGTTCTATACCGCCTTCAAGCTTTTCTTTGAGTGCGCTGTTTGTCTGTTTGATATTCTGAATCTGAAAAGAAAGTTTCATCCCTTTAAGAAGGATCAAAAAATATCTTTGGACAAGCCTTTTTCCAGCAACCTTGGCAGGAACCTCACAGGCTCAGCCTTCCAGTTTTTCTCACAGCCTGCCTTTTCCAAAAAGAAAGTCTGCTATATTGGAATAATGTACAGCAGGAGCAGCTGGCAAATCAGGAAATCTCATTTCATTTTTTCTCTGCTGTCTACAAGTTATTTGGAGCAAGAACTGCCCCAACTTCCAGATCTGTGTAAAGCCCAGTATAAGAAGAGCAAGCCCATCTGCAGCAAGTAATGAATCAAAGACTGCTAAAGAGTTCAGCTTGTCCCAGAGTGCCAAGAAAAAGGCTTCAGGCCAAAATATCAATTCTATTAAGTTTAATAAAGAGCTTGAGACAGATCTCTGCTTTAGAAACAGCAAAATGCTCAGATCTAGGCAACAAACTTATGTAGTAAACCTGTATTTGCTCACAGATATTTGAAAAACATGTGTTTAAAAGGCAGATCCATCGGGCAAGCAAAACGTAAGTAGGGAATTTGTATGACACCTGTCTAGGAAAGACTAAGCAGAACATATCTCCACTTCTAGAAGTACCACATGAAAAGGCAAAGGAAACAGCTGCTGCAGATGGAAATTGGATACTGCTGAAACCAATGTCACCTGAGGAAAGTTAAAGTTAAAACAGAAGGAATTCTGAACTGCAAGAAAAGCCAAGTGCCAACAAATGTTCATTTAAGTCCCTTCTATGAACTTTTCCTCACCTGACTTCAAGGCTGAAAGTAGCCTTGCCCACAGAACTAAAAGCTAAGAGATGCAAAACCCAGAGCTGCATTCAGAGCACAAGGACAGCTGCTTGTCAACTAAGGCATGTAACATTGTGCATCACCACTGCCAAGCTACAAATTCCTGCCAGCTCTGCAGACTGCAACAGGCACTACCAGCAAACCCAGCAGTTGCTCCCGTACAATCCCCTTCGTACCTGCCGTTTGATTGAGACTAATTCCATGTCCAGTTGTCTGAGTACAGTGGTAGCAGCTGTTGCATTAGCAGAAACAGCCTCCACATCTTCCTGGGAAAGGAACATTCCTTTAGGAGGTTTCCTCTTTGCTCTGTTCTTGGCCTGTGTACTGTGCTTCTCCTTCTTCACCTGAGGGACAGTTTCAGCAGGTGGCACCTGGCAAACAGCAGTCAGTCATTTTACAAAACTAAGTATCTTTAGAGATTCCTTCCAGCTCAAACCATTCTGTGACTCTGATTTTTAGCCATCATCAAAGGCTGGAGAACAACAATGTCACTATGCAGATAGGAGGACATTTTACTTTAAGTGCCATGTCACACGAACTGTATTAGACAAATTTCTCCCTTCCTTTAGCAGCTTTCAGTGTTTACAGAGATGCTGTGGTTGCCTTCTCAGCCCATTCTCATTTTGGGAGACAAATGCCAAGTTTTGCATTTGTTAAATGTTTTGGTCCTTTTCAAGCCTCCAAAACCCCTCTTCTTGTTTTCATCATCAGATCTGAACACCAGATCTGAACCAGTTTAACTGAACACCAGAAGGAAACAAAGTGAGGTGTGGAGACAGAAAGAACATAACTAAAACAGTTTACTAAGCATTGTTTTACTACCTAACAGACACAGGAAAAAATAAACCAAATTTATTTAAAGGCAAAGTATAAAGGAGTGAGGTGACAACAGGATAATTCTTAGATTGTTATAACATTTCTTAGAAGCTAGGTTTTCTTGCATAGCACTTGTATATCAACAGTTCCATCAAAATGGTGCAGTTTTGCCTAAAACAAACTTTAAGTCTTTTTTGGAAAAACAAATATTTCACAGAGCAATGCCTATTTTTATCCCTTATGTCTAAAGCCGAGACAGGTAGATTAGCCAGGACACCTATTACAGATCCTTCAAGAGCACACCTGATTCTGAAATAGCAAAGCCATTTCTTCCAGAAGTTATACTCAACAATCAACTCATACCTAAGAGTTATTACCCAGTGACTGGTTCTTGGAGACTGGTCAAGAACACAGAAGAGTGGCAAAGACAGAAAAAGCAGAGAGGGGAGGCAGTACATCTGAAACTTCTTCTTGATCACTGCAAGCTTTAAACACATTGGCTTCACTTGATGTTATTGTTTTTGTCCTAATTTGCAGCTACATGCAGTTTCTACACAGCTTGTGGCATTTGCACATTAGCATTGAAAGCTTGCATTTGAAACCACATGAGGCTGAGCACCAAACCCCAAGTATGAGGTTCTGACTCCCAAAGGACTCCAGCCCAGCTGCCACAGATGAAAGCTTTCAACCTCCTCATGGACACAATGGCCAGAGCACTACAGCAGCACCCATGTGGACAGTTGCCTGCTCTCAACGTTTTTCTTCCATCCATTGGTGCAAATCCATTCAATGAGATGCAATGCCTAGGGCAAACCCAGAGGCAAGAGGTTGCCATTGCAGGAGGGATACCCCCTACTTCTCTTCACAGATGGGAGTGGTGAGCAGGAGAAACCAGACTGGCTTAGCTTACAAGTGAAGTAAGCTCTGCTCTCTGCTTCAGAAGAGAGCACTTGGATAACTGAGCCAGGTAAATTATTCAGCATGGATAGACATTTCAGATCCACTCACATTTCATCTATATACACTGCTTCCCAGGACCATGCAGCAATGCCTCGCTACAGCTACAAGCTGGCCGTTGACCAACAGGCAGTGCCTGCAGTGCAAACATCCCAGAGGCCTCAACATTAAGGAAAAATGAAAGCAGTTTCAAATGACTGTTTTACACAGTTCAAAAAATGCAAAGCTCTTTTGTGTTGCAGACAAGAAGCAGAGCTCCAGCAGAACAATTTCTGACAGCTCCAAATGCCTCTAGGCCCCAGCAAAAATTGGAACATCTAGTCTGTCCTGGAAACTCTTCTTTCCTGGCCACACACATTTCTCTCTAGAATTAAATAAATTTCTGAAAATCAGAGAGAATTAAAATGCAGGGATTTAGAAGGGATTTAGCAGTGCTTCTGTTTATTCAGATATTGCCACTGCTATCCCAGTGCACTTCAACCTTACAAACCCCTTATTACAAAGTTCCCTTCCTCAGATTTCACTTCCTAAAAAGAAGCTAAAGCTATCTCAAGCTACATAAAAACAGAGGATGAAGTGAGAGGCACTTCCAGGAACAAGGAAGACACAAAGAAAGCAGGTCTAGGTCATGACCTCAGTATTATAGAGTCACTATGCAAGGAAATCCAAACAGTTACATTAACACTGGGGTGGGGGGAGGAATCTTCCTCCATGATCCTCAAAAGAGGAAACAGATGAGAGATTTCAGACAACTGAGAAATCCCAGCATTACTGTGTCAGTCAGAGAGCAACCAACTGGTCTCAGAGCTGAAAAAATCATCTCTGCAGATTTGGGACAGGGAGGTTTCTTACAGTAAGAGTCCCTGTGCATCTGACCACATCTTCAAAAGAAACCTAATGATCAAGAACAAACTTATCCCCTCCTGGTTACCTGCTCTCTCTCAAGACATTTCAATAAGCCCTGAGTTCAGGTACTGTAAAATCAGAATCATTGAATCATTAAGGTTAGAGAAGACCTCCAAGATCATGGAGTCCAACCTTTGACCAAACACTTGTCAACTAAACCACAGCACTAACTGCCATGTCCAGTCATTTTTTAAACAACTCAGGGATGGTGACTCTGCTGTGTCCCCGGGCATCCCATCCCAGTGCTTGACCACCCCTCAGTAAAAAAATTCTTCTGATGTCCAACCTTAACCTCCTTGAGGACATTTTCTCTCATCACGTCCCTGGCTGCCTGGGAAGAAGAGATCAACCTCCACCTTGCTACAACCTCCTGTCAGGCAGCTGTAGAGAGTGATAGAGATCTCCCCAGAATCTCCTCCTCTCCAAACTAGACAACCACAGGTGAACTCTGAACAGGCTATGAAGGCTGTCAGCTCCATTTTGCCCTCCAGCACAATCCCTGTCCTGAAAAGTCCCCACAAGGCTGCCTGCCATACACAGCCAGACTGCATATGCCCCATTTCAGACTGGCTGGAGTGCTGTGGCCTGTACCAGTGTGACAAGGAGGGCACAAAGCCTCCCCCCACACTAGGATTTTCTGCAGAAATGTCTTGATGGTAATTGTCCAAACCAAACATCTGATCTGGTTTGGCCTTACAAGAGATGCAGCCAAGTTGATGAAGAACTAACTTTCCCTCTTCTGCAGCAAGTTCAGGTCATGTCAGCATCGGTTGGGAAGGAAGAAATAATAAAGGAGTTTTAAGGGAGCTCTTTTACAGATGCAAATTTTTGAAGAGCTTACAGAAAAATCTAAACTGTAAATTTATTAAAATAATGGCAAATGGGATAATACTATTATTTACAAAACACTATGGAGCTGCAGTACACAGCTGCAACTTAGCCAAGTGAGAACCTTTCCTGTTTGGGTGTTGCTGAGGCTTCTGAGAACTCAGTTTCTTGTAAGGATTAATACAAATGGCTTCACATCCACTCTGCCCCCTAGGATGACATCAAAGGTGCAGGTTCCTTCAGTGGAAACAACAGTTACACTTTCCTGGAAAGTCTAGAGAACACTCTCATGTGGGTGAGGAACAGATGGGAATGTTGTGATTTTCCAGTTATTTCCATTCAAAACTATTTGTTGGAGAAATTAATCTCACTGATAGTGACTGACAAAAGTCAGTCTGAGTGACTGTTACTCTGGGACTTTTTGACTCTGTGGGATCATGCTTTTAAATACTTCTACTGTATTTTCCCAAAATGTAACCTTTAAAAATATTAAGAAATGAAATAGAATGACTGGGAGAGAGAAAGACTAGAAGAAAGAGACTGGGGGAGAAACCAGGCTATAAGAAACAGGAAAGGGAGCTAACTTCAAGGAGAGAAGGTCTTAAGCATCTTCCTGTAACTCATACATACAACCCACACTGTTGTTGAACGAGGTGTTTTTATTTACTAACAGGTAACCTGCAGGTTATACACATGGAGATGAAGTATATGATTTCCTGTAGGGCATTGCAGGCTGAGTTTTCAGAACTGTTGTATTTGTGTAGCTATTTTCATGCAGAACTCTATGCTTCATGAAAATGAAGTACTTGAAGTGAGATGCAAATAGTGCATTTTGAGCTGACATAACAGGTTAAGGCCACCCTGACAGACAAAATTAACCGGTCACAAAAACTTTCTCGTTTCCCTTTCACCAATACAGCTGCAGTCCTGTCACTTGCCAGTGAAGTGACAAGTATTGCTGGGGATTCCAAATATCAGGAACACACCTTAGAGTCCAACGTGTATATAAACACACTTCTGTTGGTCTACCTAGAAAAAAAGGATGTATTTCCCCTCCACCAAGCCATCTCCATAGGGGGATATGCTTCTACTCCATCTCCATGCAGTTGGGCTGACTTAAACCACTGAGGGTGGTTTAAGCTAACACAGTCGAAGAGAGGATAAGAGAGACTGGAAACAACCACATAGTACATTATCATGGGATGGTGAAGTGTTAAATTTTCTCAGTTCTATCCACAATAACTTATTTATCTATACTTGTCTTGATCTAAGAATAATTCTGAAGACAATTCTTTTCTTGTATGACAACTATACAAAGTACTAAAGAAAATTAGATACTGTCAGCTTCTACACAAAGTAGCTAGTAAGCAAACACTTTCATTTGTACAGAAGTAAGAAACAGAATTATACCTCCTTTTTGCTCTCCTTGTTTTGTTCAACTTCAATGTCAATAGGGTTATTTCCATTTGTTTCCTCCATTTCATCCTCACTGGAAGACAAAAGCGAACAATACTGTATTAGTTTAGTTTGTGAGGCTCTCTTTTTCTATAAATACCATGCTAAAACAAATGCATGAATGCCACAGCAAGCCCAATAGCTTTCCTTATTCCTTTATTCCTCCTTTATTCCTAGGATGTGTTTTTTTTGGGGGGTTGTGGTTGATTTGATTTAAGTCAATAAATTCTTAATTCTGAGGATAGTGCATACAGGAACACTTTTCAGCAGTATATTTAGGCAAAATAAATCTACATTGATGAAGGCAGGAGACAAGAAATTAATTCCACAAGTTATCTTTCAAAGAACATGGGAAACTAAGCATTTTTACTTTCGGCAAACTGAGACAGACTTAAAAATACAGCACGTAGCCAAAACACAGACTTCATACAGCTCCTTAACATTTAGCAAACTAGACATGCACAAGATGAACTCCCTCAAGAACAAGCACAAAAAATGTTTGGTTTTTCTTTTAATTTTTTTTCAGTGACAGCCTCACATTTCATTCTCCCCTGGAAGATAAAAGGACGTTATCAGTTACCGAGTAATAACAGGCATGAAATAGGGGCCATATTGAATGTGACTTTGGCACGTCTCTCCAGTCTGGCTTAGGTGGAATTTTAATCAGACATTAAATCAAATGCATTTCCACAATTTAGAATTTTTGTACTGTACACAACCGAAGTTAATTGCACCATTTGAAATGATGCCCAGAAACAGAAGAAATAAGCTGATGTAATCAAAGCTTTTTTTTTTTTAAATAATAAAAATAAACCTGTTTTGTCATATCAAACTTCATTGTCTGTCCTGAGGAGCTGGTGCAGGTATGTCACAGCTCAAGTGCAGGGCAGGGCTGTGCTCACAGGGAGCAGGAGCCAGCAGGCACAGCATGTGCTGGTGAGCTTGGCTGTGGCATCAGCACTCATGTGGCCATCTCCCTGCTGCAGCCACATCCTAAGGAGGAATGAGCTGCCTGCCATCCTTCTCCACAAGTCCAGCCAGTTGTACACGCCACTTCTGCTCTCCCAAGCCACCTGGCTCAACAGCCGATCCACAAGACATTTAGTTTGGGTTAGGATGATTCCAGGGAATCAACTTCCAAGCATCCTCTCTCAGAGCTGCACACACAAAGCCCTTCACGTACAATTTACAACAGCTGCTGAAAACCTGGTCCCAAATGCACCAAGAGTTGTGTTAGTGGCAATCTGAGGGTTGTGGAATTTCCCTGCCTAGCCACAAAAGGGATATAGAGGTATTTGAGTGAGATACCTCAGACTGCCCTTCTCCTAACCCCATCTCCAAAAGAACTTCCTTGTGTTCTCACCTAGGTTCAGATTTCAGTCTTTTCACAACAGTCTTTACTGTGCTCTTGTATTCTAGCAAATATTTTAGTATGTATTCTAGTTTGCTCTTGTATTCTTTCTAGCAAGTTCCCTAGACATGAGTCAAATTTAAGCTCAACCCCTCATTTCTGCAGTTGTAGACACTGATTGCCATAACCAAAGGACACTTGTGAAGGTCTGCCAACACCAAATGGCACAGTACAACCTGAAAATCCAGGCACCCTAAACTCATCCAGAGTGGATTCCACACCCTGCATAGCTGTACTGATATATATCCTTTGAGGGTATAGAGGTTTGACTATTTTACATAACAGAGGAGAAAACAGAAATCAAACATCAAGCTGATGGCCTGTTGCTTAGCTTCCTGCAGATGTAAATCAAGTTAAGCGTTTCCAATCCAGCTGCCTTTCTCAAAGGTTACAAAATTGCAGCACATGGCAGCCCACACAATTTTTTCTCATTCACCAGATGGTCTCAGGTGCTACTTTTCCTAGCAAACAGGTATAGGTACTGCGAGGTGTATTTCTAAATTCCACTAATTCAATTTGTGAGCACAGAACAAAAGACGAGTATGAAAAGACTCTAAACCACATAGTACAAAACAAACACATACTCCATATAAAAGATTCCCATTCTCCTTCTCAACAATAACTTAGTTGGAAAGCTGAAAAACTAAACAAACAAAAAACCCCAACAACCAGGACGGGGACCAGAAAAATAGACAGCCTTGGCAGAGAAGAGAAAAGAACAGAATAGAAAAAGAGACTCAGGTCAGAGAAAGCCAACCAAATACTGGACAGGTTGGCTGGTAGTATTCTCCCTGGCCCTGCCTGTTAAGCAAGTATTGCTGACCTAACAGAGAGATAGGAGAGGTTGAGTGAGTAATTGGTATAGCACAGCTCAACCCTAGAAACACATTTCTTTCCCCTTCCTAAACAAGACTTGTTCATATGCAGTGGAGCCAGCAAAGAGCCCACTGGGAAATGCAACAATTCCTCTGAGGAGAAAGGCTTTTGAAGAATTTTGCCCATTTATGCTAGAAGTCTTCCAAAGACAGGCACACTTCAAGTTTAGTCTGCAAAGACCATTTTGGAGCAGGCTGAGAAAGCACCTGCATCAAGCAGATGGAGTCGCTGCTGTTCAGAGCAGTTGTTTTCTCTCCAGCCACCTGAAACCTCTGCATTTCTGGGGCTCTTTCAGCTCCAGAGGTGAAGTCACCAGGTGACTAACTGCATAGATACACCAACATGCACAAGGCCACTGCTGACCTAACTTCAAGGGCTTGCATGGGTATCCAGGAGGGTGAGCTTGCAGAAAAAGCGTAAGTCAAGCTCATTTGCTAAAGCTCAGTAGCTAATGAGCTCCCAAACACCACCAGCCTCACCCAAATGCCAAAGCACCCAGCACTCTCTGGAACAGCTCAGCCAGAGAAATCATCCTAAATTCCCCTGTGCTACCCTCTTCTCAGTCACTCAAAATCAGAGCCTTAACTTCACCCTTCTCAGAGAATGGAGCTTGGCCTGGCAGCCTTATGCTTGGTGACAGTTTCCTAAGAGGAAAAGGAAGGGTCCGTGTGTGTACAGGAACAAGCTGAGCGGGGTCCTGCACTGGAGCCTGTTTCCTGCAGCAGGTACACATTCTCACTCTGTTGAGATCACATGGAGGAAATAAGGAAGATTTCAGTTCTTTCATTAATTCCTTTTACTGTCCTGCTTAGCAACTTTTCTGGCTCTGCTGACAACAGTGCCAAACAGCTTTAATTTCCATTTCCCAGTCCTCATGTGGTATCAGAGAAAAAGTTCTAGGATGGTGGGACTGTAACCAGCGCACTAGAGGGCAATCAGGAATTGGAGTGTCAAAAAATGGAGCACAGCTAACTGCCAACTGCCTTTTGGCTTTAAGCAAAGCAAAACATAGCAGGAAAGAGGGGTGGGGAAAGGTGTGGCACCAGGAAACATTTTGGGGAAAATCCTACATCTAGTTTCTTACAAGCTAACGGGCGTTTCTGGGATAGACTAAATAAATCAGTGTGTGGCAATACACACCCTTCTGCTTGCAAACTTACCTTTCCTCACGTTCCCTTTTTTGTTTACGAGCATGACGGTCCATCACACTAGTTTTAGTCCTTGTCTTCTTCCAGGAGTAGTAAAATTTCACCAGGCTGGCTATCGATTTGTCAGGAAGCTGTAAATTAAACATGTATCCTTTTATATGTTTATATATTAAGTATCTCCAGAAGTTCACATACAATTGGTGCATTTTTCCAAGGAATATCTGACCTCTTTACATTAGATTCTCTCAAAGGCTCAAGCAAGGTAGTTCTGCAACCTTTCCAAAAATCATCTATGGGGAGTGTTTAAGGTTAGTGCCTGCTATTTAGGACATCAAGATCTCTAAAGAGCATCTCAGAAAGCTTCCACTCACCAGGCAAGTAGCTGGTTCCCTCCAGAATAGGGAAACACAGCAAGAACAAATCTGAAATGAGGCGTCAAAACTGAGGTAAGTTTTAAAGCCAGAATAGACCTAAAAGCCAACACAGACACATGTGAACTATCACAGAAACTACTGAATTGCAAACATCCCAAGCATATTTTTGATGTTTGGTTAAACAGGTTTATTCACACTATTCACATGACAAAGTCTATTCAAAGGTCTCAACAAAGGATGTTTTCAAAAGGTGAAATATTACTGTATGATGAACTGAGGGTACAGGAAAACACAAATTTTTTTTTTTTTGTCCTTTTACACAAATGTCATTACCCTGTAGCTAGGAAAGAAAAGTCTGCCTCCAAAAAGCATAAAACTATATTAAGACTAATTCTCTACTTTTGGGGTGCTCTACATGGATGCTCTTACACAGGACTTTTAAAAGGTGGAAGTCCAGTCTTTTCTGATGAATAAAACATGCTTCAATTGTCTCTTTCAGTTAGGAGAGCAGAACAGGTGGAGAGGAAAACAAAATTCTGAGCAAGATCCAGACCTCTTTCAATCAAACGCTGCAGTTTAAGCCTTCACCTGAGACAAGCCTGGTTCTCAAACTGCAGACTGACTTTAGGTTCCAATAAAAGATCACACCAGCATTCCCACTTTGGCCCACAGCTGCACACAGGCAGAAATCCATTGGCACTGGCAAAGCACAGGTGCTAAGTCAATGTTGTGCTGCCAACAGCCATGCAACAGGCTGGTGTTCTGAAATTAAAGAGTTCCACAGAACAAACTCAGGGACAAGGCTCATCATGACAAACATCCACTTGGCTATAAACCTGTGCTAAGAGTGCCAAAATATCAGAACCAGCTCTGGTAAATAATGTAACTCCCCTTTCATTCTCTGGCTTTGGAGACTTCTCCCCTCAGTTGCAATCTGCACGGGTGCTAATGCGGCAGCATCTATAAACTAACAACTAACATGCTCCTGAGCCATTGATTCCTGTCCCCTGCTAAACACAAAGCTTCGTGCCATTTAATTCCTTTCATGCAGAATTGCTTTCCCGGGAGCAACAGCAAAAAAATTATCATTACCTAGGGAACAGTGCATGAGCCTGGCATCCCTGTATTGGAATGCACTTCACTGAGGGACAGAGAGCCATGCTTCTGCACATAAACCAAATTAAGGCTTTCTTGCTTTGGCAGTTAACCAACCAACAGGATGGGCTTTATGCTCTCTTTTTTGCCCAGGACATTCCCCTGCCCTATTTTCCCTCCTATATAAGAACACAGGAATAAAGCAGCTTCACTCTTCAAGAGTTCCATCACCTGACCCAAGGGAGTGGGAGACCCTAGGACTCCAAGAACATTCAGAAATGAATGTCAGTGAAGAACAAGGAACATCAAGGAGGACATGATGAAAACAAACCTCTTTTTGACACCCTTTTGAAAAGGGACCTTCATCCTTGGAAGGCAAGTCACCTTTTCAGTGGGATCAGCAGCAACAGACCTGTGTCACATGCACTTTAAAGAAGCTGAACAGACTGCAACAGCCTAGGCTCTCCTCAAAGGGTCACAGACAGTGGAACTGGGTCCTGCTGGAACACTCAAGAGGCTACTTTACCAAAGGAGAGCAAAGAACAAAGTCTAGTTTCCACTCAGGTGATGAACCACTTGAAGACACTCTCAAGATACAATTAATAAAAATTTTTACAACCCATCCTCTCCCTCTTTCAAAAGAAAATTGCACTCGCTTCTAGCATTTCCCCTTCAGGCAGAAACCTATCCTTGAAGTTCTCAATCATACATTTAGAACAGTATCATTACCAACCAAAAGCAAAGGACTGAAGCTTGCAAGGATGTACAAACCTCCACCACAGTATCCACTGACAGTCCCAAATCACATTAAGCACAGACTTCATCATTTAATGAAATTAATTCCTAAAAATCAGCCTGTAAGAAAGGAAATCAACTTCACACAGAGATGATCTTTATTGCCTATGTATGGGCATATGTGTACAGACCATGTCTGAGCTCCAGCTGAGACAAACACTACCATTGCACACAGGGGACTGAAAACTCTAATTTTCAACCAAAAAAGCCCCACACACAGTCATAGTTTATCCTGAGCCAGTAAAGCACTTGAGGAAAACACTTTCTTACACAGACTCTGGAAATAATATTTTTTCTTTCTATTCATGGTAGTATTTTCTCTCTAACATCCCCTTTGGCCTGTTCTCTCTCAAGAGTATTAGACACACATTCAGCACAAACAGCACTGAAGATGACAGTCTGTTCTGCTTTTCCACTCCTGAGACACCACTTACCATCTGCTGGATCCTATGAAAGGTTTTCCCATGGAAACTGAAGGCCTGCTCAAACAAGACCTTGTCTTCCACTGTCCACTCATCTGGGAATGGAGTAAAGTTTGGCAGATCTGCCAAAGACTTCTCGATGTTGTGCTTGTGCCAAAATAGCATCCCAAGAGCCTAGAAATAACACAGACATAAAGGTGACAATTGTAATTAAAAGAAATATTTCTGGAAAATGGAAAGGGATAGCTAAAACATTTTTCTCAGGCAACACATTAGACATAATTTTAATTCTCAGCTACATCAGATGCTTTTCTGATTGCAAGAAACCTGGAATCTACCCCTCAGCTAGGCTGTCAAGACCAGCCCAAAGTTTATCAAAACCACATAGGTCATCATGTAATAAAAAATTAGCAGCAGAAAGGTGGGAGAAAAAACTTAGGATTAAGTACTTCAGCTTTGCTGATCATGGTATGCACAAGTAAGCTGAGCAAAGGCTTGGGAAGTCTACCTAAAAAAGACTGAACTAAAGGCAGCTTCTTTCCAGTGCTGGACTCTACTTCTGGGCAACTAGAAGGATGGTTTAGTTGACCGGGGCTTTTTATACTTGTTTACAGGGTTCTTTCTGAGGGGGAAGGAGAAGAGGGAAAGAGAATGAAGTAAGAACTGGGAGAAGGAAAGACAAAGAACATGCACCACCATGACTTGCTACTAAATGTCCCTGGCCCAAAGGAGGAATAAATCTCAGTCTTCTGGGGGCTGCTCTTTTGTTCCCTTGAGAGAGGTCTCATTTTGCTGTTGCAGTTTCTGGTTCTTAGTTTGAAAGACAAAGTGCCTGTGCTGTGCTTCACCACTTGCAAACCATTCCCCTTCTGCTGTCACTGAGACACTTGTGTGCAGTCCCCCTCTTCTCCCAGGGGGTCCACAGCCCCTGTGTGTTATAACACAACACTACCCCTGACATGCCAGCAACCACTGTGAATCATTTTAGGAAGGCCTGACTCTGCAGAGCTAAAAACCAGCCTTTCACAATTATTGTGAAGTGAAAGCAATCCCTAACATGCTGAGTAAAATGTAAGAGTAACCTGCTCATCATATGCAAACTCAGCCCAGGTTTTGCAGCTAGTAGTTTCCCCCTGGCCACCCAGTGTTACAAAATCCCTCCAAAATCAGGTTTCCCCATTATGCTCTGCTATGCAAAAAAGCAGTTCCTTTATGGGATTCTGCAAAGAGCATGCATATAAATGTTAGCGCTATCCAACATTTTGCCCAGAACCCACTCCACTGTCAGTGCTGCCTGGACACCTTCTCCTCCCTTCTGCTACTATGTAGAACAAGTAGTAATCTCAGCTGCAGCACAGGCCCTTGAGATGTCACAGAAACCATACAGCCATTCTGGCAAGTGTGGAGTCAAATAAACTATTTTGCAGTCATGAAGGACTGAGTTTTCTGTCACCTGACAACCTCCTTCAGCTTCAGATATAGATCTACCTGATATTCCTATGAGGAAGCAAGGGATAAACAAGGAACGAGACATTTTGGGAGGGCAGAGTAACATTAAATAGCACTGAGGTGTTTGCGAGCACTGAGGGGAGAGCTACTTATATAAAGTAAGAGGTAAACAAAAATATTTTCTTTACAGGCTTGTTTAACAGGAGATCAGTACTCCTCTTCCACCTGTGCTGCCCTGGAAGAACTCTGCACTCATACACAGGTGAGCACAGGGCCTTCCCAGGCTCCTTTATCTCAGGGTGTCTGACAAGGGCTGGCATGAAAACCTGGGTCACAGCCAGACTTACTGTGGTGCTTCCACAGGTCTGTGACTACTACAGCTCTGCACAATCACCTACAGCTGTCTGCACCACCAGCTGAAGTGCCTGCTCTGCCAGAGCTCACTGGCCTGTGGGGAGCCTGCCTTCTGCCTGCCCCAGGCTGCAGGGACTGCCACCACCATAGTCCTGAGCCTCCAGCCATCATCCAACAGCAGCAGAGCCAACAACAGGGCACTGAGCCACAGGCAGGGGCAGTGAAAGGACAGGGATGGGAGCCGGGCTGGCACAGATCAGGCAACTGGACAGGAACACTGCTGGGCAGAGGAGCATGAGCCAGCACATGCCCCAGCACCCTGCCAGCAGCTCCCACTCCCTTCAGCACACTGGCACATCTCAGCCTTTAAAGGGATGTTTTGGGCAGTGGGCACAGGTGGAGAAAAGGCAATCTCTGTATGATGACTGTTAGCCAGGCCACCTGGACAGAAGAGCAAAGTGACGGCTGTCAGGGGAATGTGTATGTGGGAGAGGGCTACCTTGGCCAGTGAAGCCCAGAGACAGTGGCCAACTGCTAAAGTGAGCTTTTACTGGCTTCCAGGGAGTCTGTATCACCTTGTCCAGTTACCCAGACAGCAGCAACTCTGATGATACCTGCTGAAGACAGAGTTTTTCCCTTGGTGACACAAATAATCATCCTGATTTGAAAGCCCTGACACTTGTCCCTGTAATACAAAATGAATGCATGCCTTCCAGAGCAATACAAGCTAGATAATCTCCAGTTATTTCCTGCAAATGTCTAGCACAGATCTCTAGGAAATCCCAGAGGACCTGGGAAACATGTATAACTCCAGAGTATTATGTGAGAGTGCTACAGAAAATTTTTAGGAGCAGGGACACTTACAAAGCTGCTCAGCCACTTTACACTCTGATGTGTCAAGTCATGCAACTTCTGTACACAGAGGGGGAGAGAAAAATGGAGAGAAAGACTTCAAGGAATGAGTGGGAGGTCTATATTTTCAACATTAAAATTAATGCAAATATCTGTTAGCTAAAGTTAAGTTTTTCAAACGACAAGAATTCAGTGGGTTTTTTAAAAAATCACAAACTTCATTTTCATCAATCTTCTGTATCAGTCTTTACTTTCGCAACACTTCTCCACTAAAATAATGAAACCCATTTCTACTATTCCAAGACCATCTCTCTTAGAAAATGTTATCCACAATAACCAATACCAGGGTATACCAGTATCAGCTAAAGAGAGTTACCATCTTGTCATTTTAAGTTCACAGCCTTTGGATGCCTTCCCATTCATTTTATTGCTGTTTTCTGCTCTTAGAAACTCCAGTTATCAAGTCTGATCATTCCTGGTTTTGCTGGAAATTTTGCTGGCTATCTCAACTTCAGTGTTCTTGTTCAGCAAGAAGTCTTTTAAAGCATAGGTATCAACCACTGAAAGTCTGACTCAAGGATGACAGCAGAATCATTTGCATAGAAGCCCTTGCTCATCCCAACCATTTGTTTCTATGTTCATAGCCTCTGTCTGAACAATTTCATAAACTTTCATGTTCTTGTACTTGTACAGACAGTATGTGATTTGCCAGCACAGTAAGTCATGAGATTCCCTGCCTTCCCTTTCCTAGCAAGTATTTGTGCATGAGGAAACTCCACAGAATTCAGAAAAGTTTCCCAGGCACAGATCTATTCATCCCCTCAGCAAGTTTTGAAACCATTGTCAGTTAACACAGGAAAGATTAGTACACAATCCCAGATCACAGGGAATAAAGGAGAGGTCTCTTCCTCAGACCAGGATTTTCACCCCTCGGTTATGGGTACTGGCTAAGATCAGTGGCCGCTGGCAAAGTCATCTCCTGCTTACTGCACTGACAGCCAAGGTGCTCATCTGTGAATTGCAAAATGATGTGCAGCACAGTTTTAAGGTAAATAACTGTGAGTATCAGTTTGCCTCAGAAAAGCACATGATGGTTCAATAGCTCATTAATAACTGCCAAGACATCCATGAAGCAGAGATGGAGCAGTCAGCTGGAAACTGCAGTGCAATCAGGCACCTGTCCAAAGATAAGCCAATCTTTTTAATGTTGTTTAGGGGTTCTGAAAGTGCTAAAGAAGCAGTCACCAAAGGAAGCATAATACTCATGGCCAGACTCCATTAGAAATTATAATGGTTTTGTTTTTCCTCTTTTGACTCTTGATGTAAAACTAGGAACTCTGTATCCACAGAGCACAGGCTACCACTAGGAACAGGCAGTTTTGGGAAAGGTGCAGAAAGAAAGAAGCAGTTCTAGGCAGTCACTTGAAGTTATTTTTGAACAATTGCTGAAAAATATTTTAAAATAAAGTATTCAAAGGGTTCTTACCTGCTCCATATTGTATCCATGCTTCTCTTTAGCAATGGCAATATACTCATCCACTGAAAAACAAAGAAGGTGCAAGTGCATTTCATGTAACAATCTCAGCTCATCTTCCCTTCCTTTACCCAGTCTAAAACCCAGATCTGCACCTCTGACTTCAGCCCTCCACAGAGAACTCTTATGAACAGCTGCTTTTTCCAACAATGCAAGAACAGAAGGAAATGTAAGAAAAACAAGCCCCTAGACAAACTACGTATTTTCCTTAACAAACCTTAGATGGTCCTTGATATCCAATCCAGTTCCAGTAACTGTGAAACACAGCCTATAGTATTTCAGAACTTTTTAATCAAAACTGTAGACATGGCTGCCAGCTGCTTTTTGGGGTGTGTGTTCATTTTGTGGTGGATTTTTTATTGTTTGGTGGGTTGGTGGTAATTTTTTTAATAGCCCCAAAATAGTTTTTTTTCTTAAGGAAAAACATCCCCAGACACAATCCATACCTTCCTATACTGCCAGAATCCTGGAGTTGCATGACCGCTACAAATACATTGGGAAATTTTTCAATTTTTAGGTCTCAGCAGTTTTTATCATGGACCAAACCCCACACTCTTGTATTATTATGCCCCATGAGCTTTTGAACTTTACAATGTGAATGCGCACAGAGAAGTTATATTTTGTACAGATGGCACTAAACCCAAATGTCTTTCACTGAGAATAACTGAGTCCACATTATGTCCAACAGCACCATTTGAGATTAATGGATCAAAGTCAATAGCAGTGGTGGTGCTCTGAAGTCTGTGCCCTTGTGTGCTGTCATTATTAACCACACCAATAATAACACCCTTGAAAACAAAAAATTAATCTAAAAGGTGAGACTCCTGCTTCACCTAGTGGAGTGGAAGATGCTAGAAGCACTAGAATCCCCAGCAACATGCTAGTACTCTGACCTAAAACTGATACACACAGCCAAAGTTTTCACCCTTCTACAAAATTTGGACTTCACAATGAGTCATACAGCAATGAACTCAAAAACCATTCCCTCTTCTTTTTTCTACAGATAACCAGGGAGGGATGAAAGCAAATCCCAGTGCTGAGCACCAGACCCATGGAGAGCATGTGCAGCAAGGAAATGGTTCTGTGCACTCTGCACCTGAGGAAACCACATTTCCCACAGTCTGGACATCATTATTAACTTCAGCTCCCAAATGTGCTTCTTGCGTATTTTCTACCTTTATATGGAAGAGTAGGGCATTCTTTAAAGCTTTTCCTTCAAGCTGGGACAGTCCTCAATTATTCTTTTAGCTTATTAAACTAAGCTATAAGCTTAAAAGGTACTGGGAAAATGGGAAAAAAGAAAGGATAAATCAGAAAACACACAGCAGGGGAGCACCAGCCTCTTATTTTCAACTTGTCGTTAATAATAAGAATTTAGATCTAGGTAGTTAAAGTAGACATCCCATCTTTCAAATAGCCAATATGACATAATAGCAATCACAGACCTTCATCTGGAAAGGAAAAGTACAAAAATTTTGTGTTAATTTTCACAAAAAGGTGTTCAAAAAGAGGGCCTTGTTAAGTGCCCTGCAAAAGTCCATAAGAATAGCAATACAGCCATATATTGTGGCAGGAGAAGTGCATGCTGTAGGCATGAAGGCAGAGTTCCACATTAGCAACAACATTCCATGAGGTTCTTGTCCTTCCAAGCTCCCACCTGCACACATTGCAACTCCCAACAGGCCGACAAACCAGTTCATGGCTCCATGTTCTAGATCCATCCAATAAAAGTTTTCTTAGCCTGTTGGGAAAAGGTCTAGCCACAACCATTCATCTGCACTACTACCACACAAACACATCTGTCCCTCTAAGACAACAAAGTATTTCTAGGAACCATGTTGAACTGGGATGAAAATCATCCCTTCTTGAAAACGACCTTTTCTTTCTTGTACAAGGGAAACATAACAAAATAGTTGCAAAGGCAGTGGAGATGCTTGGGACAATGACCAACTTCCTAGCCTGAACTTGCTGCATTGCCTAATAGAACATTATTTTTAAGGAAGTCTATTATTTAGGATATTTCCTGAGGGCTACCAATGCCTAGTATGAAGTTTGAAAATCGGCTTTGCCACAGGAAAAAAAAAAATTTTAAAAACTTGCAAAACCACATCCCAAACAAGGAACACAATCCAGAAGAGACACACAGGGTAAACACACAGGGTAAACAGAGACAGAGAAGGGAACTGCCTCATATACACACCATCCCTTCCTTCCACATGCCCAGTGGGGCAGGGAACATCAGTAAGATGGGGGTGGAACAGTAACCTCTGGCGCTTCCAGTTATATAACCACATCAAGAACAAAGGCTGCCAGGAAACCCTACATGCAGCATTTCCCTGTAGTTCAGCTAAATGCTCTCTACCTCCTTAAAAAACAGGTATTGCACATGCAGTGTTATATATTTCGTCTAAGGAAGATGTGAAGGAAGGAGGAGGGAATGGAGCTAAATTCTCTCAAGTCCAAGGCTGAATTAAGCTCCTGAATGCTAAGTACTACTGCATTAACTACCTTGCTTTCACTGTGGAAAGATCTACAGCTCCTCATTTGACTTCAGCATCTTATCCTTTAATATATACACAGAGAAGAGATGAGGTAGTCCTTCTTTCCAGGGTATTATCTTTCTTATGCCTGATGTTAAGTAATGAAAATATACTTGCTCCCCAAAAAAACATTGCAGCATTTTCTCTCCTAACTAAGCAAGAATATGAACAAGGTCCCTACATATCAGTAGGATTTCTCTTCAAACAAGTCAATACACCACTGAGCCAAACAGTAGATTATGAGTGACTAGACACCATGAAAGTAAGCTTTCAAGAAAAGATGCTTTTACTGTCACAGTAGGTTCTGTAACGCTTCAGTATTATATCTCATTGTTACAGTGGAGGAAGAAAAAGAAGAAAAAGGCAATAAGGCAGTAAATTGACCATGAGCACACAGCAACACTACTCCTAAACACTAAAAGAGTGTTTGTGGGTGAAGGATGGACAAGTACACCACTGTACTCTCCTCTTGGCTTGTTTCCTGCCAATCTAGCCCCTTCTGTTTGTCATTACTTGGCTAATTGTTAGCTCACTGGCTTTGATGCTTGCACAATCTGAGAGGTATGACAGTCCCTTGAGCAATCCTTCTGATTGCTCTTTCATTATCTTCCCCCTCCATATGAAGTAAGCAAGGAAGAGCATGGCACCAGCTGAGTCACAGGGCCCCTTTAGTCTCCCATACCAGTAGAGCCTGGAATTGCCACAAGCTCAATGCTTTACATGCCACACAAGATAACGAAGTGTCCTCTTCCATCTCTGCCTTCCCTCCACACCTGTAGCAAGCACAGGGCAGCAGGCACATGAAATTCTGCTCACTGCATTTCAGTGGCATTCAGTCACACTCAGCATGTAACCCAGCAATCTGTTTAGACACCACAGGTCAGAGCTGGAGGAGCCTGGGGCAGAGCCCTGCTTACACCAGAAGAGATAGCTTTCCAGCACAGCTCTGAGCTGCTTTCCAGAAGAGAACAAGCAAGAGAGCAGAGCAATCCCAGCCCATTTCTCCCAGCATAAAATGCACCACCAAGCACTCTTCCTAGCAGAATAACTTTTCCCTGAACAGGGTAGATAAGAGTATCCTCACCTCCCATCCAACTCATTTCCCTATGCCAGAAAGATATTTCAGCACAGACCAGTGAAAAATACAATGATACTTGAATAGAGACAGTTGTGTGACACAGAAGATTCATTGCTCCCGTGAAGGCTCTTGTTGCTACTAGAAACCAGATGGGGGGCGGGACAGAGAAGATAACCATAAACTGTATTTCTTCACCTCCTTGGCTACATTTCTTCTCTTGCATGCATTTTAGCTGTGTTGGGGTAAGCAGGATTGCTCTTGTCCACCCCACATCCAAATGGAGGGAGCACTGGCCAAAGAGCCCCTTCCCACAGCCAATCATGCTCAGGAAGGCAGGAGTAACACAAGAGGCAGGCATGCAAAGGGAACAGAGCCTCACAAACACACTGTCACCAGCAGAGAGGGGCACAGAGTGCTAAAACATGTCTCCTGAATAAAAGACCCTGGGTGTAGCACTAAGACGGTCAAAGAGTTAAGGGAAATGGAAGGGAGTGGCAAAGGAAGCACAGAAAGATGCTTCCACTCCCCTGCCTTCTAGAGAGGGAGGGTTTGACCAAAATGGTGCTCTTAACCCCCTGAATTTTGTGTTCTTGTTCCCAGCCAGCCCTCTCATAAAGACTTGCCTTTTGCTAACCACCTCCCTGCAAAAATTCCACACCAGAGGCAAAAGAAAGGGGACCCTCTTGGCTGACACAAAGAAGAAGAAACAAAAGCAAACAACTGCATTGCTGATTTTCAGTCCCACATCCTTGAAGAGTGAATTGATATATAAAACATGAGAATTTATTCCAGGAGTGTGAGAGAACTCTGAAAAGAGAAATGCCTGAAAATAATGACTCCCCTCACCACCATTTGATCACATTACAATCTCTCTGAGCAGGTCCTTCTGGAGAATTTCTCCCCGCCACCCAAAGTGCTTCTCAATGACCCCACACGGATCACATTGTGTTTAGCAGACTCAGTGACCTCAAGGCAGGTTTGCAGCACGACTGAGTGTGCTAAAGCCTATAGAAAACAACAGGAATGCAGAGGTAGAGCTGTTGCTGCAACCTCAGCTCACCCCTATTACTAGGGTACTGCAGGAGCTCTGAACACTTTGCATATTACGTGATGCAATACCCTGACCGAACAGGGTGAAATGAGGATAAAAGCAGCATCCTTTGCAGCTTCAGTAATGTGCTTCACAGGGTTTGATCAATGCTGGAACCTGCAAGGAATTCTGAATGTTGCTATACATCTTTCCCTGCCCTGAGAATAGCGAAAAACAAAAAAAAGGAAAGGAAAAAAAAAAAAAAGAAGAGTCAAGACCCAAAATAAATGAATACTATGTAAAGAAACTAAATAAGGACATGTAGACACACACACGTGAAACTTTTCCAAATTCCAAAACATAATTACGATGGTACGCAAACAACCGAGCAGTTTTCACCTCGCCTACAAAAACGAGCAGCTGCATTGCTGTCCCGCTGCCCTGGTGGCACCGGTGGAACACTCCTGCCACCTTGTGGTTCCAGCTCGGGAGAGAAAGATGACAAAAGCACACCGAGTCTGCTCCGTCGTCTCCTTAAAGTTAGCTGCAACTGGAGGCAGGGGAAGTAGGCAAAGATCCTGAATAAAATCACTTAAAAGAAACTAAACCCAACCTGATCTTAGAGGTCGTTCTAACCTTAATTGTTCTACTTCTATTCAAAAGGTTCTTATACCTTGGAAAAGCTATTTCCTCTTCTTGGTAAGATGTGATGTAACAGGCAGAAGAGCAGGGAGACAGAGCACAGATGTGCTTTGTGTCCAGTGCTGACCCACCTGGCCAGGCACAAAGCCTTCTTTAATACTGTTTTCAGAGTAATACTGTAACAGAGAGTGCTAGTTACACAGACACAAAGGCTACTTAAAAACCACTTCAGGCTACTGAAGGCTCAAGAGGATCTAGGCTTCAACTCCACTGCAACTGCAGCAGGTGAGGATAGTCTGGATGCAATTGCAAGGCAAAGGAAACCCACCCCTTACGTGGAGAAGCTTACTTGAATAGGATCAAGAGAAAAGCAGCAGGGCACGGTAACTTGACTCCACCACGGTATCTATCAATGTCCCACCCACTTACATCCCTGGTGCTCAGATGTTGCCCGTCTATCATGTCTTTTGTCCACATACCAGGGACCATAGAGTGCCACTGCATTAAAAGTCCCCTACGGCAGCAGCACCAGACTAAGCGTCCCTGTTCTCCATCCACATCTTTCCACTTGTGAGCACGAGCATCTGGCCTAGAATCCCAGGGAAGCAGACTGGAAAACTGTTTCACCCAAAAACTCCCGGCACATCAGTTTCCTCTCCCAAGCATGGAGTTAAAGGCATACAAGCACTGAGTGGTGCCTGACAGTATGGAGGTGCTCTGGCCTCCTACGAGGGGCAGTCCTGGACTGTCCTGTCACCAGCCCTACCCACACAGGCTGCCCCCTCATCCTGTATCTGCTCTGGAGCTACTCAAGCCAGTGACCACCACTAAGGCAGAAAGCTATTCATGTAAGTTTTACATGGTTGTGTACCACATAAAAATCCCTTTTGTTGGTAGGTTACACAAGCTTGAGAAGAGATGAGCCCTCCTAGTTTCAGCAAGGAATGAGACTGGCCCAAGCCAAAAATGCAACTCATTCCTTGCCCCAGCATAACACAGTGGAAGGGATGAGCAGGCAGGTAGGAACAGGTTTACATAAACTTGCACTGGTGAGGAAAAATCTGTTCATAGAACCACACCTGGAACACAGAAACTGCAGTCTAAGAGAGAATAAATCAAGGAATAAAATGGAGTGCCCCACTGCTAGGAGATTGATCCCTTCACCTATAAAACCCTAATACCTACCAAGAGTTTCCTTTGTCACACAATGGCATCAGTCCCCAAGCAATGCACACTAATAAACTAAAAAGAAGCACCGTACTTCCTACCTCCTTTTAAATTATTTTTCATACTGCTCTTTGCACAGCCTGCATCTAAGGACAAGTTCAAAGCTGGAACCTCAGTGATGGTTAAAGGTGCCATTCATCTGCCTTTAGATTTTGCTACACCAGCTAGAAGGCTGTACACTACAGACACTGGTGCACTGATACATGAGCATAATTTTTGTGGCTTGCCAAAACTACATTAAAGTCTTTACCAGGAAAGGGCCTTTTGTTAGTACACATGTAACTTTGAAAGCCTTTACCAACATATGTTGCTTCCTGAAGTTGCATCCTCTCCTGACACTACCACACCATGACAAGTCTCCACACACTGTGCAAATACACAGGGCAGTGTGTTAATGAGGACTGCCATAAGAAAGCCAGATGGCTGATGCTCTCTGCTGCTGCTCTCCTTCAGAAAGGCCATGTGGATGCCCATGGTAAGGACGCCCACAGAGGATCCCCTGGGAAGAAAGATTGCTTCTTATACATCCAATTCAACTCAATCTTTCACATTCAATCTTCAGTCAGAAATTTGCTCTGCCACAGCAAATAAGTTAGCCACAGCATAGTTTGCCATAGCAAACGGAACACCACTTTACTGGGGGAATGGCACAGGTTTAAAAATCTACAGAGCCATGGGCACCACAAATCCAGATGTTGCCAGATGTACTACAGAAAAGGACGAGAGATATCTGACAGAGCAGTAACGAAGAGGAAATACTTGGATCTAGTACATAACAGGAAGAGCCAAATAGGAAAACCATGGGACCTAAACTGTGACCATATGGAATCTGAGCATGGCTATCATTTAGCACTACAAGTCTGATCCTAAATCAGACACAGACACTGGACTGTATTAAATGTAATTATCAGAGCAATTAATACTGGGTTTAAAGCCCATGCAAGAACAGAAACCCAGCACATGTTAACTTCTCGTGGGGAGAAAACGCTCATTCCCATGTATGACCTTCCAAGACAGAAAAAGAAGTTACAGGCAGGATAAATGCACACAGCAAACACCTAAACAATAAAGAGTTTATGGCAGAATAGCTCCTTGCATTATTCAGTACAGTGCTCTCAATTCAGTCCGAGAAGCCCTAAAGCCAGATTTATTCTGCTGTCAAACCATGGCTTGAGTTCACTCTGCTGGGAGATTACAGCCTTGGATTATTCACTTCAACTACAGGCAGCAACACACCCAAGCAACTCAAGTAGCAAAACTATCAATACAGTTGTGCCAAGAGGTAGATTTTTTTTTTTTTTTAAATCATCATACTGTTCAGTGCAGGGGATTCTAACTTGGGTTAGAAGAAACCCCCTTTGCACAGATTTTTGTACAGAAATTATCATGCTCACTCCTTGAGAATGCCTGATCCAGAGAATGTTTTCCAAAAGCCATATTTGCTAATTTGAAGGGGGAAAAAAAACCCCAAAAAACAAAACCCCAACAAGAACACTAATGACAGAATCAGTATGGGAGACTAAAGAGTCAGGATACTAGCAGTCCAAGACAAGGCTTCAGTACCCTGCCTAGGAACATTCTCAGCTCTTCGTCCACATCATACTTTATACATTGAAATTCTTAATCTGCAAAACAGTCAGCAAGAATACCATGAAGCTTCATTGAGTAACCTGCTACCAACCAGCTTCAGAAATCACCAAGGACTATCCAGACTGAAAACACTCTAAAGAGAGTAAAACTTTCCACAAGGTCCATTTTCCAACCTCAAGGAAATTTTGAAAGCTCCTAAAAAACAGAGCTGTTATATTCTCTGTTGTTGTAGGAATGCAGACTAATGAAAGCCCTGTATCAGAGCCAGGCTTCCTAAACAGCATATGTAACTCCACTTCCTCACAACACAGGGTCTTTGTGCAGCATGAGGGCACATGCACAAGGGGTATGCAAGAGCAGAATAGCCATCAGGTTAAATTACTGCTCATTATTATTGTTACTGATAATAAGGCCTGTGTCAAGAAAGGAGAAGCCATGCTGACTCCTTTTATATTGGACACAAAAGCAAAAGAAATGATCAATTTGTCCCCCAGCTACCTCCTTGAGGGATGTCACTTGGACAGAAAGGAAGCATCAGGCAAGCCAGCAGTCAGCAAGAGGAAGGAGACACGTCTGAGTCACACAGTGCCTGCCCTCAGCAGATGTGGATCACTCTACTACAGACAGATCAGCCTCGGGAGACACTAACACTTAGTGCATCCATTCTTGCACTTATCTACTTCCTATAGGCTTAAAAGCAGAAGAGTTGCAAAGATGTGTCTGACCTCTCCAAGAAGTCCATGCAGAAATATAGCAATATTCCACAGCCAGATCTTGGATAACATCATGCTGACAGTAGCCTCAAAACCAAGTAGTAGTGTTATGTTGACAAATATCAAGGTATTTTAATATCTAATATTTAATACCTTAATATTTTTTTCTAAATCAATATAATTTGACAGGTATTAAAATACCTGTCAAATTAAATCAATTTAGAAAAAAATCAAGTTGTAGATTCATACAGCACATGCTGAAACTCAGATTATATGCAGGCTCTCAGCCCTCAAGGCTGACCCTAAGACACTCTGTGAAAAAACTTATAAACCAATGTTCCTAAATAGACCCTGTAATATCAGCAGCGGGTTATCATGGCTTTTAGCCAGGAGTTATCAACCCAGTCTTTACTGAACAGTTATTATGTATATATATTACCATGAATCCTTGCAGTGATAGAAAATTCACTTACAACCCTACCATAATTTGAACCCACGCAAGAAGCACATGAACAGGGAAGTAACTTCAACTTAGAGTGCAAAAGTAAGAGTACAGGAAAATTAAGTAGTAGGAGTGGTTCCTAATTAGAGCAAATAATGCCACAGCAAACACATAATGATGAGGGAAGCACGGCACATGTCCTGGAGAAAGCCAGGCTGCTTTGCCTCCTGCACTAGCAGGTCTGTAAAGGTCACACTTGGCAGCACATGAACTCATCATAGCAAGCTGTTACAGCTATGACCTCCTCAAGCATTCCTCCATGGAGACATCTCCCATAGGAGCTCCTCCCTGCCTGTGCACAGCTTCCATCAAATACCTATAAACACATACTTGCTGACTAACTTTTCTCCGAGGAAAAAATTTTAAGAAAAAGAACTTAGAAAATTACCCTCCATTCCCTGACCCTTCCTATTTTTGGCTCACAGCTACCATAAGAGACCAGAAAAAACAACCTAGTCCTCTGAAATGCCCCAAGCCTACCATCCCCAGCAAGACTGGAGCACACTCAGCCCATCCCAGGGCTGGGCCAAGCAGCATGAAGCAGCTGCAGCCTCCTGGTTCTTGTCATACTGGTCCTACAACTCGTGCAGCGCCCATCAGGCTGGCTAAGGCTGCTCCCAAACCTATTTCAGATCAAGGCACGCTGCCAGGGTAACTCTTAACACAGCTATCATCACTCCATTACATCCACGTCATCCTGTCTCTAAACTTCTCCTAGGAAAAAAGCTGCTTCTGGGCGCCAGCACCAGTTCAATCCTGCCACAGTAGTGGCAGCCAGCATTTTCAAAGTGGGTCATCTTGACACGTTCAGAGAAGGCCTGGATCACGCTGCAGTGAAAAGGAGGAACAAACAGGTGGCAGGAGAGAACAAGGCACATGAAGAAACTGGTGACTACCTCCCCCCTCCCAGCACAGCAGCAAAAATTCCTCCATGATAGCATAGCTACTTTAGATAAGACATCCTTTTCCTGGATACTCTCCAACACATTCTCTTCTTCAGGCTTTTTTTTTGTTTGTGGGTTTTGGAAACAAACAAACAAACAAACCAAATTAAACAAAACACACTAACACAATCCAGTGTACCTTTGTTACAATCCATCCAAATACACACCCTAGTTCTCTCAAACTATTGTTTTCCTGACTCCATTAATGTGAAAGGGTTAAAAATTCATCTTAATTTAAATATGCGTTCAGAATCCAGAAATATCAACCTCCAGCAAAAATGATGAAAGAACTGCTCTGAGATTTCCACACAGCACTACAAGAGCCACTAGCACAGTAGATGACATACAAAGGGGAAATTGCAGCTAAGTTTGAGGCAACTCAGCCATTTCATGGATACACCCACAGCCTTTGAATGCTGGTTACTTTCTTTTTGCTATTTGTAATATTGCTACTATAAGCATCAAAAGTTGCCTTAGTTAAAACAAAAAATTGCATTCCTTCACCTTCGTCTTTTGAGCATTTTCTGAAGTGCAGTGACTGCAGCTGCTGGGGAAACTGGCCATGACTATTATTTCTATAGCTAAATTTAAGCAGAATCTTAAATTGAACACTAATTCTTTCATTTCTGAATTCATGGAGATGCATTCTTCAGCTACTGTATTTACATCCAAGCTTCACAGCTGCCACATTCACTGCATAATACAAAATTTGGATTAGGGATAAACACAAACCAAATTCTGCTTTTACATTAATCCTTTTTGCTGCCACTGGGACAGACAACAAAATGTGTATGCTCCCTACCTAGAAATGTCAAACAGCACAAACCTAAGTTTGAAATGTTTTGCTATCTTCACCTGAGCAACAAAAGGTCAGCATGTACCTTCAGGAGACAAATCCCAACTCCTGAAGTCCCCTTAGAGACCTAGCAGTCTTTTTTCAGTGCTCATACTTTTACCACTAAAAAAACCAAACAAACAAAAAAAACCACAAAAAAAACCGAAAGAAGAAACCAACACTTCAACAAGCAAAATCTTGGACACAAACAAGCAGAAAAATCCAAACAGGAGAAGCAAAATACATATGCACCTGCCTTCACAACCTCCCAACAGCACTTACACAACCACAAAAAAACCCCAAAGCTCAGCTAAGAATCTAACAATACTTTTCTCTCTCTGGTAGCAAAGCCTAAGCAGCTCCTACTCTACCATTCCTGGTCAAGGTGACTGCACTCTTACTGAGCACCAACAAAATCTTCTGCAGAGTCACAAACCAGGTCACAACAAACGATGGAGGGGAAAGGGGATTCAAAATTAAACAACAATTTCAACTTTTTTTCAAGGAACCTGTTTAGGGCATGATGGAGAGGAGGGACTTAAAAAAAGTTTTCTGATATATATGAGACTATATCCTCTGCCTCACTGGTGCTGCCAGAGGAAGGGTGCCTCTGTATTGGGGAGGACATGCCTCTCAAATATTTCTGAAGCAAAATTCCCTTCCATTTTAAATGCATCCTGTAAATAGGGGCTTTATTTTCTAAAAGGGAGATTTTAAGATCCGTACTTTCTCCAGTCTACTCTCCCATTTGTGGTTTTCTGCTCATATTTGCTTATTGCTAGGACACTCTACACCCCATGGAAAATGAGAGCTAATGATGATAGTGACAGAGTCATATGTTCACAGAATTCACAGGATAAAATAAGGGGGAAAGGCTATGTCCAAACAGAAGCTCTCTTATAACAGCTATGGCCCAAATATACACTGAAAACAGAGACCTGTCACACAAATCACGATCACACACATGCAGTACACCTTAGAAGACATTTTCATGTTCTTTATTCTGATAGACATTTTAAATTAGAGAACAGACAAATACATTTCCAAGCTTGCTCAACATTCTCTTTAGAAGAAAAACTAGAGTAATCCAGAGTCCTTTTTATGGAAAGATAAATATATCTTTATATACATATATATAAAATAAACATAACATAAATATACCCTTGAACTAAAGCTGGAGACAGACTCTGGCCACTTAACCTTCAACCTGCCCTCATAAATTTTGGCATTCACCATCACAACACAGAAGAGCTACCAAAACTCACTTATACCCTAAGAAGGCAACTGACACACTAAGGACCAGAGCATACTTAAAAATGTGGCTGGGACATGGGCTTTCCAAATCCTGAAAGCCAACTCATAACTTCCTAGGATGGAGCACCACACGCTCCCCAACAGTTACCCAGCCTGTGGCACAGTTAACTAAACCTTGCCCAGCCAAACACCACAGGGTTAATATCTTTAGTAACCATAGCAACCAGCACTTCTTCCTCCATCAGAGCCTCAGCTGGCACATTACTGCCTTCCCAGCATCAGGTTTTTGCAGCACATTTAGGGATTGCTTCCTTTTCCCCCAGCCACAGGGTGTGGCCAGGCACATTAGGAGAATGTTGGAGCACTCAGCTGTTTCACCTAATTCTGGCATTTCTCAGTCCCCATGTCCCCTGGGTCTTTCTATTTCCCCTCCACAGAGGGAAAGAGGATGTCTGAATTCCGCCCAGTGTGCACCAAAGCAGGCATAAATGTAAAGCAGGGAGTCAGCTGCAGCCTCAAAAGAGGAGATGCCACAGGATAACACAGGAAGTGACTGGTGAATGTTGAAGTTGGCAATGCCAATCAGCCATCAGGTCAAACAGAAGCAGCACTGCAAGACCAGGAGATCCAGTTGCCCTCCATGATGCAGTGCCCCACAGGTATTAGGAATAGTGTTTGCCTGCTCAGTGACATCCCACAAACTGTATATCCACTGGAGATATCCACCAAGATATCAGTGAGAAAACAAAACTCCCATCTAGCAGCACACATATTCTGTCAAGAAGAGAGAAGAAAAATTACTTTCAAAGCAGAGCTTATCACTAGTAAAATAATACATTTTTCCTCCCTGTAGTTTACCTCTGAACTGCAGATGCATAAAAGCAATAATCGCATCCTACCCTCTCGCCTGGTGTCCATGCCTCGCTCCCGGGCAGCTGCTGCATGCCAACACTTGCTCATTTCTAAACCAACCCAAAGTCAGTTTTTTGGTTCCACTCACTGGTGCACTTGGCACAGAGAGAGACGCTGCTGTTTTATTAATAGCTTCATGCTGGCCCAGCTCAATCCTGTGCAGGGCTTCCACAGCATCATTACAATGCATTTTTCTCTATCTCCCCTCCTCCTTCACCACGCGCCACTCCAAGAGAGCAGATGTCTGTCTTCCACCTAGCTGTTCCTGCTCCTCAATGTCACCTTGCTCAAGGCATCATTCTTCCTATGTCGTTCCCCACACTCTTGTGTCACAGCACAGCCAGAACAGCTGCCCTCCAAGGTACCAAGTCCACAGAGCCTCTCAGGAGTCTCATTTCGAGAAAAAGCTCTTTGTGTGAGGTGTGACCCGGCCACAGCACAGGGTATTTGGAACAGAACTAGGAGGGAGCACAGTTATTTTAAGTCCAAGTGTTCAGTTACTGCATAGTGACATCTCTTTCTTTTGCCTTCAAAAAAGACAGGACAAAATTCTAGTTCTAGGCAAACTTTGTGACTACTATGGTGGCAGTGCTGTGCAAGTGACGCCTCAAAGACTGAAGTCTGGCAGTACATATGGACCATGCTGGCAGCATTCAACTTTAGTATTAATATGGGCAAGGCAGTAAGTTTATATGCAGGATTAATGGGTAACAAGGCAGAGGATAAAAAATTCAGCAATGTGCCAACATGTACTTTTGCTTTCATCTTCTCTATTACATCCAGGTAAAAGGTTTCTCCAGTGTGACTAAAACATTTCTTCAGCACACAGGGTGCATGGGACCCAAACAAGCTTTTAACTAACTGTGTGAGCCTGGAGCATCAGCTACACAGATACCCACCAGGTCTTGGCTGACACACTGGTCTTCCCGGGATTCATTTCAGCAGCTTACAGGAGACCTTTCCACAACCTCCAACAGTTTGGCCAGCCCTCTGCCAAATCCATCCGGTGCACTGCACTGCTCTTGTCACAGTTCTGCTCAGTGTTTTTTAGTGGATTCCCCTTTAACAAGGGTGATTTGCACAAGTTCCACTGACTGCACAGAACTCTCCCACTTATGAGAGCTATCGTTCACTCTGAGGAAGAGCTGACGTGCTGCTTCCATCTCCATGCTGAGCCCCAGGAAGAGAGAAGAGTCCTGTAACTTTCTGGCACAGGATGGATTAAAGGCTTTGGAATACAAACAAAAGTAATCACAGGTACCAAAGTGCTACTGATTGGAAAGATTTATTCACCCACACTTCAGCCTGAAGAGCAGTATTGAAATGGATGTGCTACGTGGGATTCACAGACATACAGCCCTAGGGGCTACACCAACCTCCTGGAGACCACAACTCCTTCCACTTGCAATTTCACATTGCCAGTTAATTATCTCCCCCACCAAGGAAAACACATCACAAAAGCCCATGGTTTAAAAAGGCATCAAGAAATACAAGAATCCATCATTTCCCTGGATAACTTCCAGTTGTCAATCTCCAAAAATACCTCCACAGACTCGGACATTTCATTTCTGTCTGTATAGGCTTATTTTTTAGCCATCTATTTGTATTGTATATGTCTCTTATTATGTCAAAATTTCTCTTTCAGAGAATAATTTACAATGGTCCCCTTTCAGTCTCTTTTCAGTAAGCTAAACAGATGGAGTTTGCTTCTGCTTCCAAATTGTTTCAGCAGCTCCTGTCTCCATCCTTTTCTCAGTTTTTAAACACTAAAGCCAAGGTTTATTCCCCTGAATGCTGCTGGGTGGAGAGGCAGCAAACCATTACAGTGACTACCTCACTCTTTACACCCACATCATCGTCTGGGTCAGGCACGACACTGGGAAGCTTTGCTGAATTACCTGCCCACTGTTTCCCCAAGATTGCTCCCTAAGCCATTTCTTTCCAAACATCAGGCTTGATGTGGAAAGCCAGAGATTTCAGAACTGAGATTCATAACCCTGCAGCTGGGTCATTAAGAGCCCATTGCATTGGCAGTGGTCCAAGTAAGGAAAAGACCCAAAGCACTCTAGAAGACTGTCAGAAGCATTAATTTTATTTACCATCCTGTCAGTCTATGGCTCATCCACAATTCCCTATCAATTCCCACATCACTGATGGAAATGCTGATCATCTTAAGTCCTCTCACACATCCCCGTGGACGCCATTTAATTAGGATTCACTATCAACAATGCCAAAACTTGTCAGTGAACTTGAGAGTAGCTGGAGAGACCTCCTGTCCCCTGATGTTCCTTCATCATAAACCATAAAGCAGATTAGGGAACTCTGCTTGTGATGCATTTAGTAAGTGCTCTACAGCCATTGCAGAGCACTGGTGTTTTGGAGGAAGTTCCCATCTTTTGCAAGGAAGTGGGACTGAATTAGGCTCTAATGCAATCAGTGCCTAACAGCTCTTTTGAATACATTAGAGCAATAAACTTATTTCTATCAATCAATCCATTTTTAGTTTCTACCTAAAAGCTCCTACCTCCAGCAGCATTTGTTTTTCACAGTTCATTTTTAAGCAATGCCAGACAGAGACAGGAATACCTGATTCCATTAAAAATGATCGGCTCAGACTGACACAAAACAAAGCTATGACCAACCAGCCCCCAACCCCCTTCTCTCATTCCCTGCACATCTGCCCTCTTCCCATCTGCCACCCCAAGGTCCCCTCAGCCACCTCTCACAATGCTCCTTTGGATTTTACTACTACTAGATACCTAATTTCTTAACTCCATCCCTCTGTATCAAACAGGCACCTGGGTGGTATTTGTTGTGTCATGTACGGTACAACAGACTCATACTTCACTTCCCCAAACTCCACATGAATTTTACTGTTTTTTTGCTGTACCTCTTTTGGAAGGTGAACTCTCTAGTGAGTTGTATATACTTACTAAAATGTTCAGTATTTTGAAAAATTAATTCTAGCCCTCCTCTTATATTCGTGTTGTTTTCCCCAACCTTTTTAGTGTACTAACAGATAACTGCCACCAAGTTTTTATTTATCAATGTCATATTACTTTTTTTAACTACCTCTTATGTTCATGACATCTTAGCAGGTATTATATCCTCTCTATGCTCTATGAGTATATTTTTGTGACAATTACCACAGAATACTCAGTTAAGGATTATTTCCTCAATCCCATATATTTTCCCCTCCTTTTCGTCCTCCATTCTGTCTTCCCTCTTCAAGAAACCAGTTTCTTATCAGGCAGGAGTTAAAGGTTCCAAAGTTGAGATGAGATTCAAAAGACATTCAGGCTTGAGAGGCAGCTACAGGAATCCTGTGTCATGGACAACTCATGAACAGTCACTGCTTTTGGTGGCAGCAGCTATTTCTTACTGTTATACCTTTTAAGAAGTTTCTAGCTGTAAATAACTGACAAATACATTCCTCTCCTCATCAGTCTTATTTATTTCAGCATCCAATAGCCAGCAGGGAGCAGACAAGGAGAGAAGGCAAACGTGATCCTTGCAAAGCCCTTTTTATCTGCAGATCAGTACCATCATCCTCCTGTAATTTAAGGGGCAACTTGCTCAGTGGAACAAATGCCCCAGGGCAGAGCACAGGCCTTTCATGACAGAGCCAGTTGGTGCACAATCTCTGCTGCCTTAATTTGCAAATGCCACTACATCTTCACATGTGCCTCATGACGCATCTCAGGCCTTGGGCTTAGAGTAAAATCAGTTATTCACTCAATAGTGCCACCACAAAAATTGCAGAGGAACAGGAATGCATGATTCTCATTCTTGGCCCCTGAATCAGAAAGGATTAAAAAAAAAAACCCAAAAATTAAGGTATAAGCACAAAATCAGCTCCTTTCAGCTCCCTCCCCCAAAAGCGCTTAGGTTTAGTTACTGCATTCAAACAGCAGCCCTTTAATCAAGGAGTCCTACTTATTCATGAGGAGAACTGTAGCTAGACAAGCCTTTCAAACACTAGTTCTGCCATCTGGCAGCAGCACTGAGACTTGTTCCCAGACACACACAGAGCACTGTTAATTGCCCTCACGTGGAATTGCAAGGCACTGCAATTGTTCTGGCATTTAAAACCTCCATGGACTCCAGATGTGGATTTGTCTTTGTGGAGAAAAAGGTACTACTAATTACCAAATATTTGCTGCCCCCCCTCCCCCACCCCCCACCATTTTTCATTTGTTCTCCCCAGTTATTTCTGTCGTCTTTTACAGCATCAACAGCAAAAAAAAAAAAAACCCAAAACGATTGTGTAGGCCTGCAAATGAGTATCTTAAAGAATTCATATCACGGAATAATGTTTGTCACATTTCTCTTGCTTTCCCTGCCCCCTCCACGTGGATTTGACACCGAGCAGCTGCCCAGTGGAGAACAAAGATCATCTGGGGATTGCTTTGCAGGCTTTTCTTTTTGCAAATTAATTTCAATTCATAATGGAAAGGTCAGAGACACAACCTCTCTACCAAAAGTGGCAGCTTTGCATTCGTGAAGTGATACATGTAAGGAAAGAAGGGAGTAAAAGTAGTTGAAGAGACTTACATTTTGCTTCAGACAGATTCTGGTTAGGTGACCAGACCAGCATGCCGAGATTCTCTCTCTCCTGACTTCGCCTTGCAAGTTTGGCTTAAGAGAAAACAGATACAAACCAAGTTACAGAGAAAGTAATTTCAGATGCAAAATGAATACAAAGGCAACTTATCACACATCTGCAACTTTTAATCAAGATATAAAAGCCATCCACAGAGTTAAAACCCCATCTTCCCATTCAGACCCGAGGCTTTTCCTTGTTTCTTCAATGCATCACTCTCTATATAACATGACACATACTGCACACTCTCATGCAGTACACTAAGCAGCAAACGTTAGATCTAAATTAAAAGTTAATTAATGTTTCTCTTCCAGCACACTTGATTATTTTTCTTCCAGCCATCATTAAATGAAAAAGGGAGGAGCTAGGCTCAGGCAGCAGGCTCCAAGCCCCGGACATCATGAGACTGCATTGTACAGGCAGATTAACCCTTCAGGGTAAGCACATGCATAAAGCCTCCTACAGCACACTTCTGTGCACCTCCTGCACCATCCAAGCACCCCTTCTGTGCCTCCATCCCCTACACAAGCACGAATGCCCACCAGATGACACTGAGTCCCCCAGGTTACAATCAGGTCCCAGTCTCAACTGCTCCAGAGAAATCCAAATGCATTCACACCCACACTGAGACACACACCCACACTCAGGCAACAAGTCTGGTTTTAACCAGCTGAACACCTGGCTGGAAGGAGAGCTCTGAAAGTCTCAAGTGAAGATCAACAGCTCCACATAGTTCAAAAAAGCAACTTCAACCTAAGGTATGGTTCAAGAGCAAGCTCTTGTCAGTTCTGAGGATGTTCGGTCACAAGCAGTCAAAAGAGGAGGAGGAGGAGGACAAGAGAAAGAAACACCCTCATTTGAGTCAGCACACACACAGCCAGCCCAACCACCTGCCCTGGCAGAGAGAAACTTGCAAATCTTGTTATGAATGAGTACCTACAGTAGTACTATTTCCACTACAAAATGCCACATAACGCTCAAGTTTTATGCAATATTTCAACATAATACTATTTTCTCTGTACTGTGCAATTAGACACATAACCACCACTTCATGATGCATTAAAACAGGTCAGAAAAGATCTAGTAACACAAAATTATATTGCAGTACTATGAACACTCATGGTTTCACCACTGTTTTTAACCTGAAATCTGCTCAGCTAAGAACAGTCATTTAATGACAAAAATATTTTCACATTAAATTTAAAGCACGGATAGCATGCATTAAAAATAACCACCTGCCAACAACATATTTACACTGAACTAGCAGGTTTTTTTAATGACAGACACCATGATTCCCTTTCACTTGGGTTTTTGGGACCGTTTCACATTGTTTTAGGGAGGTTAGCAACCGCGCATACAAGGTATTTTGCGCACTCTGATGTTCATTACTTTCTACACTAGGCAAAAAAAATGAGTGAGAAGAGACAATATCCACTGTTGGCAAGAGATGGGAGGTGAAGACCAAACACAGAAGACAAAGAGTGTCTGAAATTAAAATTACAAGTCCTGAAACATTTAGCATTAAATTTTACCTTCATCCTCATTTCAAGTCTAGGCTGGAATGCAAAGAAGGAGTCAACCATAAGCCTCCCCTTTACCAAATTTTTCTCTTCACTCTCCTTATCCAGGATGGCCTGTTGAACTGAAGTCTAACATGGGATTCAAAGAACAGAAAAGTAAAAAGTCTCTCTCCTCACTTTAACCTACACTGAAAAGCATATTCTTATCCCATAAAAATACTCAAAGACAGAAATCATTAGTCGGGTCTCCATGAATTTAAACACTTCCACCCAAACCCCAATACACCCCCAAGTACCCACTGCAGCTCAGGAGCCTGATGCACTAACGCTGCCAAGTGAGGTGTTGCCCCAGGCAGTGTCAGCCTGCCTTTAGCTGAACTGGAAAAACTCACCTAAATCAGGAAAAGGAAGAAGTTTTCTCCCAGTTTAGCAGTCTGAACCTCCTCTGCTCTGGGATACATCAGGCACACATCCCAGCCCAGCTGCCCCTGTCAGGAGCAGTGCACCACTAGTTCAGCTAGTGAGTCCTTTCCAGGGACCCCTGGCTCCCTTCCTGAGCCAGCCCTAGGAGATGATAACCAGTGTAGGGAGGCACTGCAGGACCTCATGGAACCCCAAAAGCAGTGTGACAGAATGTGTTCCTCATGCTCTATCACAGCTCCACAACAGGTACCCAGGAACTCCCTCTGCAAAGGAAATGCCTTGGGTTAGGACCTCCTCCCAGCCACGCATTCCCTCCCTGGGCAGCGTATAGAGGTTCCTGCAGATGCTGGGCTTCATGCCACCCTCAGAACCCCTTCTGCCCAGTTCCCACAGCCCAGGGCCTTCTTCTCTCCAGCCCCTCTGTAGCACCAACTAGCAAAGTTACACTGGGCTTGTGAATGGCTGTGAAGCAGTACCTCCAGTGATCCCACAACTTACCCCCCCCCCCCCATTCCACCTCTCCACTCAAGCCCACACCTATCCAGCCTCAGGCCTCATTCCTTGACAGCTGTAAAGGCCAGTCCAAGGCACACACTAGGGTTATACTGAAACTCATGCTTTTCTGTAAAGGGCACCTAAAGGCCAACACACATAGAAAGATGGGAGTGGGAGTTCCTCAAACATCCAGAAAGGCTGATACTCCCTCCCTACAAAGCATACCAAGATGCTTGCCAGGTCCTTCACCTTCCAGTATCCCATCCTCCCCAGCACTCCTCAAGCCCACAGCCCCACATTTACTGTCCCTCATATAAAAGGTAGACATGACAGGCATTTTTCCAAGTACAGTGCTGACCCCACCATAAGCATACACAGCATAAGCACTCTTACTACATGATGTACCAATGAAAAGCTTAAGATCCTGCTCAGGATTTGGAAGCACACTGGAATGAAATGACTGCTTCATTCAGAGCGACAGTCATGAGAGCAGAAAGACCTCAGAGCAGAGCCGCTGTTACATCCCTTTACAGCACCATTTCAGCTGCAACGCTCACCAACACTGTCCCATGCTTCTGAACAGGGAATACCAGGATGAATTCTGACACTTTGCACCTCAGTGATAAAGCTAATTCAATTTAATCTGTTGCGTATTTCAATAAAAATAGCCATGTAAGAAGGGCAAGGGTTACTCTTTTTTTAGGAGAACAAATCAATTTAGGGTCAATGAAGTTTGCTTGTTTAAACAATTGCAGTTAAACCAGTGCAACCTGTGTTTAAAGAAGCTGTATAGTGGCAGACAAGAAGATCTGACACTTCAGGTAATCCTGCAATTTCTTCCAGCTGGTATTTGTAAAGTCTCTGCCACAGCCATTAGTTCCGTATCACAGTTGTTGTGGGAGCAAACACTCTGTAATCACTTTCCCACTGTTAGCTTTCCCATTTGTCTCAAGTCTGTCAGGAATCATGGTTGCTTCCTCCAAGAGGAAGACCTTCTACTACAAGCAGCACCCCCTAAATTTTGTTCCACTGTCAGAATTCACAGGGAATGCAAACTTCTATTGCCTTTACCCAGGCAGAGAAGTGCAGCCCCAATCGGGCACAGCTGGTTTTCCACAGCAGTTACAATCTCTCTCTCTTTTCTTACCACTAGAACATATCCCTACTCCACAGATTATACACTAAAACTCAGGAGAGAACCAATCCAGCTTGAAATTCACTTTGAGAAGAAAATATTATTTTTAAAGTTTGTCTCAGCTTACAGATGTGGTTTACTGCACAAGCCCAGAAAGTTCAACTGTGCAAGGGAGGAGATGACACTGGACAGAACACATATATACCAATATTATTCTAAAATGTTGTGGGGGCTTTTGGGTTTTTTACCCCTCCTGGAATTGTCATGACATCTCAAAACCAGTGTGTAGAAATACCTTGATTTGCACAGGAGAGAAACAACATAGCCACTTAATTTCCTATCACTTCTACCCATGGACTTAGGCTCTTGAACCCTGGAGGCTTCCATGAGCTAGTGCATAGGCCTGGCACAAGCAAGAGCAGCACACTGCAAGATTTGAAACCCTGACCAACAGTAGCTAAGGCTGTTCTACCTCTACCCAGGAGCTGCCAAGCCAGGACACTTGTTAGGGAAAGGGAAGCATGGATGTCTCCAAACAGGAACTACCAGAGATCACTGTATCAGTGTACACACTTGATGTACACACATCAAGTCCCCCCTACAGGTCAGAGAGTACCTTCCCCGTCTTTCTGATCCCTCCCCAGTTTCAGGATAGCCACGGAGTAACTGGCATCAGAAGGAAAGACAATGCTTCAACAGCACCACTGCAAAAGAGAGCATCATTTCCACCCCTTCTACCATCTACCTGACTAACCAAAGCAGGGAATCTACCTGAGCTTCAAAAAAAAAAATAGAAGTAATCCAACAAAAAAAGCTGTTAGTTTCAACTCAATACCAGTTCCTGGTTTTCTACCACATATGTTTAGAGACAAGGAAGAAGAATAAGCAAGCAAGGACAGCCAGGGCATGTCCCTCAACCAGTTTAAACTGTCCTAAGGACCACAGGTGGAACTGACACCCTACACAAGGGGCGTGCAAGCAGGAGCCCAGCACTGTGCAGCTCCAGCCTGACACATCATGTTTTATTTTTCTTCTCCAAGTAGAGAAGAGACATGCCAGAATAAACTCAGTGGGAGCAGAGGCCTTTCAAAGAGCCACCAATCACCTGTCATCTGTTATTTTGCTTCTATGCAAGGCAGCAGTGCCAGCTCCCACTTGAGTTCCTGCACTTGAGGGACCTGCTCCATCTCACAGTTCTCCCCAAGGATGCTGCATGATCCAGCCACAGCTGTGAGCCATTCAAGAGCTTTACATTTCCTTTTGACATCTGTATTGACCCCTTGGAGAAATGATACCTCCTGCAGATGTCAAGACACATTTTGCTTCCAGTTACATTCTGCCCAAGTCAAAGTGAGGCTTGGGCAGGATGCCTCCAGCATTTCTCCTTCTCCATAACCCTTTCAGTAGTCCCTAATGTTTTTGCTGTTGCTGTTTGCACAAGGCATTTTCAGAGTTATTGAATCTCTGGATTTCAAAGCAAAGCACACCAATACATGACCATGTGAGAGCACTGCAACACACACCATGAAGAGTAGGACCCTGTTCTAGTCAGCTGTCTCTGTTACTTAGAATCTGCAAAAGGTAACTCAGAAGAGTAGGTCCACAGCCAGGTGCTTGATACAATACATACTTCTGTACCTTCTCTGGAAAGCGAACATGAACCTTAAACCAAAGTTTAAAAGCAACTGCCGTAAAACTGCAGAGAATTCTTCAGGTACTGATCTTTTGCAAAACAACAGGTAAGAACATAATTCCAGATTGGAACAATGTCTTTCATGAAGTTAATAAAGTTTATACAACAACTGAAATACCCAAGGTACAGGATGGCAAGACTCCCACCTACAAAAGCTACTGCTTTACTAACAGCACTTACTGACTGCCCCCCCACAACTGGTACTAACTCATTTTTAAATCATACATTGCAGATTTTAAAATAAAGTGTAAAAAATTTCTCTTCCTTTTAATACACAACTCTGAGCGCTATATATAAAACATGCATTGTGTAATATCCAAAGGTGAATAGATGCTTTTATTGTTTGGAAGAGCTGGAGCTGCTATGTAATAACTTAGCTGCCGAATGCTTCTTAAAGCAGTTTTGGATCCAGTCTAATGTATTTACTTCTAGTGAAGTGAGATTTAAGCAAGTACTTCCATTCCCAGCTCTGCATTTTCTTTATCAATGCAGAATTTAAATGTACTGCATAGTGTAAAATCCCGTTTACAGGACCCATGATGGCTGTTAAACAAAGTAAGACAAGGGAGGCACAGGCTCCCATAGTGCAAAAAACTTCTCTCTTATGGGTTCATTGGTATTACTCAGGCTCACATTGTAAATGTAAATGCACAGCTGTGGTACAACAGCACAACACCTATGTCACACAAGAGAATTCAAACAAAATTCAGAGTCAGAAGGAAGGCTTTTTCCACCTTCCTTCCCCACTACCGGCACTGGTATCCCAAGCATCTCAAAGACATTTGAAGAACTTTGCTGCTCATCTCCACTTCCTTCTGCATGTGACTTCTCCCTGAGTCAGCAGATAATGCTTGTGATCCCCTTTCATTCGTGTTTTCCAAGGACTGCATAGTCATAGCAGCTGGTACCTCATAAAAATACCATCACTGTACACACTATAGCAGCATTAAATGAAACAGAACTGGAATCCTGAAAATTTTTTTTAATTAAAAAGCTATAAATGAAACAGCAGTAAGCTCTTCCTCTACATGACTACACCCAGCTGGCACTATAATCTATATGCAAATAAAGTTCTGAGGGCATTTTTGTATCTGCCTAGGGAAACAAAAGCGACTACTGGGTTTCTATACAGAGCAGAAGCACTGGAAACATGGGGTGAAGGGCCTTATTGCCTCAAAATGACGGTAGGTGCTGTGCTACAAAACCCCACAGTATCACATGCTACAACTGTGTGAAAAATATTGCTTTAAAAATTACCCAGTTAAAGATTAATCACCCAGCAATGATTACAAAGGTCACTTTGCAGTGATAAAAATTATTACCATTAGAAGAACAGAAAGAGAAAATGAGAAAAAGCATAGATAGCAATAGCTGCCTTTTTTCTAAAGTAATCAAGTGCAACTAATCCTAAGTTTGAACTTTGCACCTTTGTATTAATATTTTTAAACCTTTTAAGAACACATCCAAGATGCTCTTCCAGTTTAAGAGCCAGCAGTAATGCAAAAGCTGTGGCCTACATTCTGCCCACAGCCCAGGCCAGACTGAACAATAAAGCCAGAACAGATGTTGAGGCCTCGCCTTGTATTTTTTTTTCTTGAATAATAGGAGTCTGCTCGTTCTCTCTCGCAAGCAGGTGGCACCAATGTGCAGTCATAGATGAGGTCTGAATAACTATACAAGCAAACAGCCTTTCAATATACACTTCAAGTGTGTAAAATTTTCTACACCCATACAATTCCAACCTGAGCTCTTCAGCAAGTTCTGCACATATAAGCCCTGCAATCCATACATGAGCAGGAAGCACATTACCCCATCAGGAACATGAGTATACCCCTGCTCATGCTTAGCACTGAGCAGCACACCTCTACTAATCACAATGGGCTTTTGTCTAGACATGGCTGGGGTTTTGTACCGAAATGTGAAAGGGTTGGGGTTTGTTTAAAGAGAGAGTTAAGCATAAAAATAAGAGGAAAGAGAAAATGCATGTTTGATCAAGATTTTATCAGTGATCTCTTGCAAGCCTTTTTAAAACACCATCCACTTTCTTTTTTTAAAGGAGGACAGCTGCTAACCATACCACAACAATCCTGAATGCACAGCCAGAAAGCAGCAACCAGAACAAAGCCTAAGCCTGCAGCACACGTGTCACATTGAACTGATGAGGCTCACCTGCCCTCCCAAGCACACTTCTCCCTGCTGCACATCCCAGGGAGCATCTAATGCATCCCCACACTGCAGTTCAGTGCCAGAGCAGCTCTAAAGCTCCATCAGGACTAAAATGGGACTGGACCCATTCCACCCCACTGGTCAGGACCAACAAAAGCAAGCACCACACTCGGGGCCTTGATGCCTGCAAGAGCTGGAACAGAGGCTAGACAGAGTTGAGAATAAAGGATATTTACTGAGGCCTTCAAAGGCCACACCTGGACAGCACCAGTGTTACAAATCAGAACTCTGCCTGGATGGCTCCAAAATGGAGGCAAAGTGAGGGGGGCCAGTCCCAAGATCACACTCTTTTTATGTTTCAGTCCATTTGCATACAGGATTCCCACTTCCTTCCACGTTGTTTTTACTTTGAGCCTGAAGTTTGGAAAAAATGTCCTTGAGTCCCAATTGGAGTAGGATTGTTGTGTCTTCATCACTTTGTGAAAGGATCTTAGTAACCCTGAACAAAACCCACACACCAATGCAGAATAGAAAACCCAAAATCCCAAGGCATCAGCCTCATGGGCCACATAAATCCTATGGCTAGCACCCCACAACCCATAGCTGCCACACAGACCCATATCCTGCCAGTAAGCCTGGAAATCCTTGCACACCTACAACCCTTCCAAAAAAAAAAAAAGTTCAGGGAAGCACCTCCACAGAGCCACACAGTTAACTATTTAAAAGTTTGTTAAATAGGTAAATGTATGCAAACAAACAGATCTGAAAACTAAGCTACAATAAGCAAACTACTGCTTGCATCTGTTCTCCCCAAAACACTGACCCAACAAGATGACACTTCTTTCCTTCCTTCCTTTTTTCCCTTCCATGCTATTTCCCTTTCAGTTTCATTCAGGTGACCAAAAAGTTACACAGGAATGTCTACATGCACACAAGTTAAGATCCACACGTAGAATTTAATACACAGAAAAGGAGCAACGGTAACACAGCAGTTTTCTCAAGTTCTAGGTCTTGCATTGCTGACAAACGTCTAGACACTGCTAAATCTATTTGAATCCAAACAACCTACTGATGAGGAAGCAAAGATAAGGCAAACACATGCTCTTTCCATCACAGGTCTTGATTCTGCTGCTTCCCCTGATCTCTGACAATCAGCAATTCCCACACGCACAGCTCCACATTCATACAGCCTCCTATTTCTTTACTAAGCCAGCCCCCAGCTCTTCCCACCCACTCAACAGGGTCACCTGTTGTGTTCCCTTAAGAACAAGAGCAGCTGCTTGGGCCGGTCCTGCCCATTATTCACAGGCAGCACTTAGGAATAACAAGACCAGGACCGGCAGAGAGACTTCCTGAGCCTGGTACGGTATCTTCATCACTGGATTTAATGGCCCTTCATGAGAGGAGGGAAGAAAGAAAAAAAACAAAACACCCAAACCATCAAATAGACTAATCCTTTTTGAACCCATTTGTAATTTTGGCACCTATAACATCCTGTGGCAGAGTGCTTCAATTTAATTATATGTTTGTTGTCTGAAGGAGAACAAAAAAAGCCCATGCACACACTCCCTTCTCTACTCTGAAGCTGCTACCCAGTCATTTCATTTGGTGGCCCCATTTTCTGCCTTATGAGAAGCAGAGAATAACTGCACCCTGTTCACCTCCTCCACGTCTCCTGTTGTTTTACAGATCTTCTACTACACTATTTTCAGTCATCTGCTTTCCAAGCTAGACAGTCCAGTCTTTTCTGCCTCTTCTTCGTATGGAGATGGGAAACAAGAATAATTCATGTACTTTAGTTATCTTACAGCTCTAAGCAGCATGTACACAGGGGGGAGGGATGGCAATGGGGCAGAACTGTACACAGTGTTCAAAGAGAGGATACAACATGGGATTTATAAAACATGCCATAATGAGGTGTTGTTTTGTTCCCAGATACTTTCATAACAGCTTTTAACAATACACTTGCCTTTCCATTATTACAATTGAGTTGATTAAAAAAACAGTTTTATCAAGATCTTTATCTGGAAAGGCAATACCAAATTCAAAGACCACTGCTGTACAAAAAGTTAAGGGCAGTTTAGAGACCACTACTGTACAGATACACTTAAGGGTTGTTCCACCCTACCCTCCCCCTCAATATTAGTTAGCACATAACAAGTGCTGCCTGTCACAGGACTGAACACGTTGCCCATTCCCTCCATTCAGCAGATGCCCACACTCCCTCCCCCTGCTGACCCCTCCTACCATTCACATACTGTTTTCTGATAAAAGGACAATCCAGCTGTCAGTAGTAAAAATTAGGTGAGAAACAGAAATTAAGAGATACATGGTTTGAAATGGGGAATACACAAGTGTTGCTTTATTTGGTCAGTGACAAGTGCAGAGGGACTCCTCTCCAACACTCAGATATGCAGGGCACTCTTGGCTTCCCAAGCCTTTTTCCCTCAGGTAAAGTGACACAAGGAGCAACAAGCCAACAGAAAGGTTTCTCAGACCTTGCATCTCCTCCTTCTTCCCTTTCCGGTTAAATAGCAATGCTGCCTAGACCACCCACTCAAGTAGTCCCCACTCCTCAGCTCAAGCTACCCTTTTCCATTCCCTGGCAACCCAAACAAGCAACATTTTACTCATGTTTCCCATACATTAAGGACCAGCTGGCCTATTTCTATTGCCCAGTGCAAGAAGAAACTAAAAAAAAAAGTCAGTCTCAAGTGTTCACTAAGCAGAAATTACTTTTTGGTATTTTTAGCAATACCTCTTCCCTTCCCACCCAACTGAAGTTCACAATAGCCTTCTTTTGAGATAGCTTAAACTGATTAGTGGAAGTAACAAGTGCCTAGAAAGCACCAGTGACATTAAATGGAGATTCATAGTGAACAGAGTGGTTATTTTTTCCACTTCAAAAAACCTTGCCAGGATGACAGTCAGCAACAAATCTGACTAACTAGAATCCAGTCTCCAACGAGTATGAGATGTGGGCACCTTTCACTCTCATCCCACATCTCATGAGATGAGAATAAATTTTAAAAAACTAATGACCAGCTATGCTCAGTGGCTTATGAAATAAGGCTGCTGGGCAAACTTGTTACTGCCTGGCAAGACAGTACTGGGAAGGACAAGCAGACAGGACACAATCACATCTGCATCCAGACAAGAGTCCATCTGAAAGGACAATTGAGAGAAAAATTTCATGTTACTCTTCTCTTGCAGCACCAAATGATTTTACACAGTCAAATGAATCAATCAAGCACAGTCAGCTCTCAAAGACAGTAAAGGTTTGCCATATTATTATTCTTTAAAACCTGGGTCAAACACCAACACTTTTCAAGGCCACAAGCAGAAAAGCCCACCACACAACAGTGGCAAACACATCTTCCAAACTCAGCTGAGTGCTTTGAATAGGCTGGACATCCAAGTAAGGCACCACCACAGCACCTCCCTATTGGAGACAGTGCCCTCCAAGAGCAGCAGAATCAGCCCCTGCCAGCATGCCCAGGAGAGGCCTCATCTCTGTGCTTAAGCCACCTAAACTAACCCATTTCTACCCAAAGCCAGTTTCACAGAGGTGGCCTGCCTGGCAGAGCTGTAGAGAGAGAATGCAGCCTTCAAAAAGGGGACAGAGCCTCCTCTCCCAACACAGCCACCTCCAGACACAGATACCTGTCCTAGGGCCAACGCAAGCATACAAGAAGCTTATATATCAAATCCCACCCAGCACTGAGTCATGCACGATGTGGTGTGCAACTGCAATCAACAGGCTGCGAGCATGCCCAGTTTAACCCACACAAATCCGACTCCTAAACGTCTGTGACGGTTGCATATCCTCCTCTCACCCCCAGCCATGACACTCTTCCAGGTCCTTATCCTCACAGCACCCCTACCAGCAGATGAGAGCTTTTATCGACACACACACACAAAATGCTGACTGCCAGGCTCTCAGAGGCTGAGTGAGGTTTCCCTGACCCCATGTAAGAGTCCTAACTCATCCTCCCTCATCACCCCACTCTCAGAAATGCTGAAATCAAATAGGAACCCACAACACATTTGTGATATTTCAAATCAGATCTTGAAAATTCAGTCTGCTTCCAGCTCTCCTTGGAGATGACTGGTGCATTCATTAGCCCACAAGCTCCCCAAGGTACAGACAGTCCCTCTCCTTCTGTCTGCATGGGGCCCACCTCCACAGGGTGCTGTAAGGATAATTTTCATACCCAAAAACACAAAGTCAGATTTAACATGCCCTTGAAATGCAGGCGGCTTGTGGATCACAATTTTCCAACAGATTTCACAAGTTAGTTTGTTTTTTCCCCATTTCTGCCAAACTCAGAGACACAGTAAGGACTATATTTAAAATGTAGTTAACAATCATGGCATTCTGGTTTTAACATTCAACTTTTAACTAAAAGACTACCCAAAACAACTTATCTGGTTTCTCTCCTTCTCTCGCCTTCAAAGCATCTCAGAACTAGTTTGTCCTGCATCTACATTAATAATCAGAGCAAGAACACTGTATGATAACAGGACAGGCTAAGCAATTCATCACTGCTGTACACCAAGCACTGCCTTGCACTCACTCTGCAGATTCCTACTTCACACTGAACCTAAATGATCCTAAACGGTGCCAAGTAACAGCGAACCAAGCCCTGGAGACAGGCTCTCAGCATAAGTAGCAGCAAGTACACTTGCAGCCAGAGGAACAAAACAGGGGCAGAGCTCTGCAAAGACGTTGGATTTTCCTGAGCTGCCTCTGCTTTAGGATTACAAAGGCTCCTTCTGCAGTGCCAGCATTTGCATACCACAGCATATTTACAAAGAAATCAATCGGGACACAAGCCTGGAGGTGAACACGAGGAACAGGCCCACAGCACTCAGAGCAGCCTGCGGAAAAGCTCGTGGCTTTCTGCTCAGACGCTTCAGGGAAAAACAAACCAGCACGATCCCCTTCCCCACCCTGTTTAACAAAGGGACAGAAGTTTGCAGGCGCAGGGCCCTACAGGCTCTCAAACGCAACCACCACGTGGCGAGCATCAGGAGCAGAGCTCACACAAAGAGCCGAGAAGCAGCGGGAGACAGGGGAGAGGGCTGGGAAAGCAGCAGCCAGGAGACAGGGGAAGAGCCAGGCTTTTCCCCAGCCATCGCCAGGAGGAAGCAAGCACAAAGCGGACAGTGAGGCTAAGCAGATAAGGAGAAGCCCGCCGAATGCCAGGCTGGCAGTGCAGATAAACTGAGGAGCCGGGACGCTGCTGGAAGGAGCAGTGTGGTTTGGTGGAGAGCTGAGGGAGGAACCCGGTTTGGCACTGCCCCGGGAGGGAAGGGAGGAAGAGGAAGGGTTTGCACAGCACTTACCTGTGCCAGAGCACGTCCCTCGCACGGCGCACGCTGCGGCACGGCCCTCCACACACACAGCTACAAAATTCACTTAATTTTACGGTGTTCGGGGCCATTAGTCTTTCCAATCCAAGGAGTAAGATCCTATTCGGCACATAAATGCCTCTTTACTGAGGATGAAAATTCTTGTTTTCTCCAATTTAGGGGACGGGGGAATATCTTTTAGGTATAATTTATGCTCAGGGCAAAATATCCCCTCTCTCCTTTTCTTCCATAAACCATCATCATTGTGAAAGCAACCAGATCGTCCCTGAATGTGTTAAGAGCCTAGAGGTCTTGTTTTCCCTTTCCACAAATTAGAGAATGGAAAAAGAAGCAACAACAACAAAAAAGTAGTGGCCATCCTCTAGCAGCTGTTTGATAGGAATACAGATGTGCCTCCCTGCACATCAGTTATGCTGCCCCACACTGTTCTCAGCAAATTCAAAGTGAGGGTTCTCAGTTCATTTGCTTTGCCCAGTGACTACTGGATAACTCCACAAAAGCAACCAGTGACTCTCCACATGGCACCATATTGAGCTCCAGACACCTAAAGAGGCAATAAGCAATTGTCCCTGTCCTACCTCCAGTGCTACCACCCTGGCCACTCTGGAACAGACTCCATATTATCACCTTCTCAGGATCAGTGACCCAATGCAGTTCCTTGTTCTACCACCAGTTTGCTTCAAATCCCAATCTCAGCTTCTCCCAGCCTGTACAGAAGTGCTTAATGGGGCTTGTACACATGAACGCAGAAGTTTAAAAAAAAAGCGCAGCAACAAGAACAAGGCAGCAAGGGAAGCAAAACATGCAGGGACATAAAGAGGACAGAGAGCCTCAGGGGAGGGACAGTATTTAGAGTTACTAGAGACTGAGAAGCTAAACCATGCTAAGGTTGCTGGGCCTTCAAAGGGGGGCAAAAAGTCTGTACAGAGCATCTTTTGAGAACACAACAAATGTACAAGTGCATATGCAGGCTGGAGCACAGAAAAGCTGAGACATACTGGCACCAGAGGAGAAAGCAGACTGTCAAAACTACAAGACAAGAGAGGCCAGCAAATACATATCATTTACCTGCAGCAAGGGGCTCTGCCAAACATTTTGAGATACTTCCATCTTCCTCGGCAGAAAGTTGCGTCCACTTCTGTCCTGGCCTGCATTTTCTCTGTAACTTTCCCAGCACTACTTATTGCTTTTCCTGAAGATGACCATTTTCCCTGACACCTGGATTTTCACAGGCTGCTATTTCAATAAAATACTTTAAAGAATAGACTACAAGACAGGTTGTAGCAACTTCTATTCTTAGTGCAACTGAGCTCTGATCTGTGACCAGGAGCTGCAGGTACTGCTGCAGCCCTGTACACTTAAAAGTCATCAGTCTTCTGCTCTGTGCCGCCACTCAAATACAAATTGCTACAAGTCCAGTTATATCTATGTTGAAAGGCAAGAACAAGTGTCAGAATAATTCAGGGTATGTTGGTTCCACATACTTCTCTCTTCCACTCCTCCTTCAACCTCCCCCCTTGCACACACACAACCCCTCAGCAAGAGCTTTGCACACATTAAACCAGTACTTGTTAGCATGGCCAGGGACCCTGCTGAGACCCTCAGCTCCCTTAAGATGTGCTCCAACTGGTCTGACTTTCTAACACCAAACTAACACTACTATTTGTAGTCAGATATTCATGACGCTGGCAATGATTCTTGGTATAATTACTAATACCTAGCCTGAACTTACAACAGCAAGGGAGGAAGAGCCCACAGCCTGTAAAGGATACCAAGCTTCACCTAAGAATATGCAAGACTAAACCAGCTTCACCAAACAAAACAACTAAAGCTCTTTTCCTATGCCAGATTCCTGCAGCATGCATTTACTTAGCAGAGAAACAAGAACATCTTACTCTACTTTTTCCCGCGGAAGGCACTGGCTGGCTGTATTGGGCCCAGATGCAAGACTCCAAACATTCCTCATCCATGGATGCATGAGGGCATCCAGCTGCAACACTAACGTGTTTACCCTCCCACACCTCCACAGACAGCTCTCAACTATGCTGCAACAGCTGTGGGAGCTCCCTGCAGGAGAAGATACAACAGATGCTGCTGTGCAAGACACGGAAGCAGCAGGGAAATGGGATTCCTTGAAGCCCAAGATATATACAGTTTTCACCATCACTTATCAGGAACATGGTCTAAATTTTCTCAGCAGCTGAATGCTAGATCTTTGCACCCAGATATTTTTTCCAGTATATCCAGCATAAGACTCAAACACCAGCACTTCTGCTCCAGTAAGGCCTGAACACCAGCAATGCTTGCAAGATCATTGGCACAAGGCAGGGAAACAGAAAAACCTCCGACAAGTCCCAAGAAATCCAGGATATTTTCCTCCAGGTCGTGATTATCACACGTATCAGCACAGGTATCCAGGCTGGTAAGGCACATGTTTGATCAACTCACACAACCTCCAGGAAAACAGTCCCAACAACAACAGTCTTAGACCTGTAACCACCTTTGGCACAGTACCTCAGACTGCCAAACTGCTGACAGCTGGGCTTTGCTTGTTTCCCTGCCCCCACAGAGAAAGACAGAAGAAAGCTGCTTACAATACTCCATAAAAAAACCACTTTCTCATAGCGGTGTTCCAGGTTCACTGCCAGCTGTTCCAGACTTGCAGAACAGGACAATCCCATTCCATCTGATGCTGTCCTGAACCAGAGGCATCAATTTACATGCAGGGGAGTTCAGATGTCTGTTGCTGCTGAGTTTGGTCTAAATCTGCAGAGTCAGCTCCAAAAGCCTCTGTTTCTCCTTCTTTCCCCCCCACCTCACTCCCGGCCCCTAGACACAACAGTTCAACTACATGTATGAATAGGTTCATCAAAAGACATGATCAGTCTAAGAACAGTTCAACAAGTCCCAGAACCCTGGCATGTCCCCTGACAACCTCAGCAGCTCCTTATGCAACTACCCAGTCAGTATGCAGAGGAGTCACATGAGACTAGCACAGATCCTGGGAGAGCAGGTTTTAAGCTATTCCTGCACAAGAAAAAGGAGTGATAATTAAGCAATGTCTAGGAAGATTCCTGGACTCTATCTGTTTGAGAGTCCTTCCTCCCTTAACTAGAACAGTACACCATGAAAACTACACTCCCTTTTTACAGTTTGTTTAAATATCAGTGCTATCTCCACTAGAGAACTCTATACCAATTTCTAGGAAAGATGACACCGGAGCCGTTTCCACATCCCTGGCTTACTGCCCTTGGACAGTTCTTTCTGTGCAGAGTCAGTACGGCTGAAAACTTATTTCCGTCTGACACTGACTCATGATGCAGCCTCCCCTCCCTTGCAGCCTAACCAAAAGCAGAGCCCTGCTGAAGTCCCAGTGCCTACAGGAACTATACACTTTTTCACCAAGCCCCACTTTGATGGGTTGATGCTACTGGAAAGTTAAAGCTTTCACAACAAGCTTCTACATTGCTTCTCAATCCCTAAAACTGAACATCACGTGGCAGCAGGCTCAGTGAGTGCCCTGCAGCTCACACTCTGTCTAAGGCAAGGGTACCATGCCTTTGCTCTGCTGCTGCTCACCATCCTGCAAGGAAACGGTACCCCTGCAGGAGCAGGGGAGAGACAAAAGGCACAGGAAACACACCAGGCATGGTATGTAAAAGCAAAAGGTAAGCATTTTTTTCTTACAGCCATCTCCCGAGAGAATACTGCTGAGTGCACTTGCGTTGGTGTGGTCAGCTGTTGCTCCCTCATCAAGTTTATGCTGGGTCATGTCCAACTTTGCCCGGTGATGCTGGCACCTTCCTGAACAGAGGACTCAGTTCAATTGTATCAGCCAAGAACATGCTACCAATACCACTAGGAAAGCAGATTTTTGTGCTTTCAGAAGCAATTCCTCTGCTGTTCTTAGTCAATTTTGGCCACTAAAAACCTCGCCATAGGGGGAAGAAACACCTTTTCTTTTTGTTTTTGTTTTAAATAGAAGCAGCAATTATCACCCCTGATTTTGCCATTTAGCTATCCTAACAATTTTCCAGGCTTCTTGGCTCTCCTGAATAAAACTCTTGTAACTATCACACATTCCTACCACTCCTACCATTGTTAAAAACCATGAGATTCCCTTGTTCCTCCTATTTCTTTCATTTGGGTGATTTCAGTATCATTCTCAGCCAGATTTGGGTGATCTCAGTATCATCAGTGCCACTAATAGTAGCACTTGTGAACTGAAAGAGGAACTTCCCTAGCCACCTAAATTCCGGTATAAAAATGTACTCATGCAGAAGACAGAAGGAATGGTTTGTACATGTGCTGTCTCCTTATGTTATAATGTAAAGACAATCAGTCCTGTTCCCCTCATGCATCACCCAGAGGTGTAGTATTTCTGAAAGTTTGGAAACATGGGGAGTGAAAACTACTTTATTTCCACCTTTCCCAGAAGTTTTCAAAGAAGTCAGCTGTAGGAACTTGGAATTTGACTGCCTCATTTAGGAATGAGAAACATGTCATGCTTATTTGAGTTAGCTCATAAATTTCCACCAGGTATGCTTTCAAATAAAGCTCTTTAATACAGGGTACATTTGTCACTGTTTAAAGGTGAGGCTAGAACATCACAGCACACTGCAGTAATAAATTTATTTGTTGCTAGTTGGTGAATCTCTAAAATGAGACAAAGGAGGGATGAAAAGTGTCAGAAATAGGAAGTATCAATATTGTTAACTCAAACAGAAGGTTAAATATCCTGGGGGCTCTGTAGTAAATAAAGACCTAGTGTCATAATGCAAACATAAAGAAACAAGCACAACATCCCAGTATGCATGGAAGTGTCCTTCATTGTGACATGAAAACATCAAAGACGTAAATCTGATCCCATGTTATTGCTAATTAAATTCATATATACCAATTTTCTTTTTTTAAATGAAACATACATTCAAATTCATTAGTGACAGAAAACATTCTGAATAACTTAATTGCAGCAGTCATTACCATTTAAAGCTTTTCACTTTTAATCCTAAATATATCTCAAGAGTATCTCTTCTGATTTTTCCACAACGGACACGGTGAAAGGAAAGCGGACTCTAAGAGCTTATAAATTACTCTTTTTCCCTGTCAAGTCCTCACATCAAGTACATGACATCCCTGACTTTTCCACTGAGATTAAGAGTTGTTTCATGTACTGAATCTTGCCTAGAGAACTATCCAGCCTTCATGAAACACAATGCTATCATCCATTAATCAGTCCTAGTTGTCATTTACTTCCAGTTAGGAGGATGTGTTAGTCTAACTTCTGACTTCGAGCCCAGAGTTTGCAAGACACCTATAAAATCATTTTACTCATTTATTAAAACAAACTAAGAACCCAAGGGTATTATTTTATTCTCGTAGACCTAAAAGATCTGATCCTTGGAATGGGACTCTCTGCATTTCATTACTGATTCATGAAGACCTACCCTGCTAAGTTTCCTTGTGGCCAGAAGCCCCATGATTTCTCCTCTGATGCAGCACTACAACAAAATCTTAGATCACCTGCTGGAATGCTTATGCAGTATAGTTCTGAAGAAAAAGCTATATAAAAATGGATTTATTTCTGACTACCACAGAAAGTGACTGAGCATGGAACTAGGATGCTATTGGAAAACCATGTTTTGTTCCCCAGAGTGGAAGTAATTTTACCTCAGTGCTTCCATTTGTTCCGGCCTTCAACATGGGTGATACTCAGCATTTTGCAGACACACATGCATTAGTCAAAAAGCCTAAGAGCCATGATCAGGACAGCATTCTACACTCCAGGGCAAAAAAATTGCTGCACTTCCATAAGCCAGGCAAGGCCTGATCTTGCCTGGGGGAATTTCTTACAATGCAGTTCAAAGTGAGAAGACCACAGAAAGTCAATTCCAGTTACCTCCTGGTGGCCATTGCACCCATGACATCCAAAGAATGAAATCACCCACTGCTAACAGCTCACCAACACAGGCAGATCACTGTGCCTGCTGAAGAACAACTTCCACAGTAGACTCAAACTACAAAAATGTCTTTTCTGAGGTGAAAGGAAAAAACAAACAAAAAGGTGGAGTCATGCAGGAGAGCTACTGCACTTTGCAGTCACCCCCCCAATTATGTTGAATTTTTCCAGTACAGACACCACCAGCAGTTGTGTATTTGGTTCCAGTGCTAATGAGAGCAGATACCAGCATCAGGCCAGTTAACTGGGCAAGTCTCTTGGTAGCTTTATCCCTCTTGCTTCAGACAAAGGTTTCTCTAGGGACTCAGATAAAATAGCTCCTGGCCATAGGGGACAAAGCAAAGCTAAAAACGTTTCACTCCAGACAGACAAAAGAAAGGTGTCCTTGGGCTCACAGCCCCAGAATGGAGTCTGGTAGGAAATGACAAGCCTTGACTATCTAGGAAAGTCTGCAGCTTCCCAAATATTATCTAAGGTTTCACAAAACTCTCTTCTAAATAGGAGACCCCACAGGAAAAGGAAGGAAGGCAAAAGCAAGCTATCCAAAAGTGACTGGACTTCCTCTGAAAGGGTTATTAAGCCTTAACCACAACAGATTAAATTCACAGCTTAGTTCAGCTCACAAATGGAAAGCTTTCTAGTATAGATAAAAAGTTAGAACCATGTAGCTAGAGATGTGGCTACACAGCTCAAGCTTTACCTAAACTACTAAAAGAATATAGCAGGACAATGATACCCATATACCTGAGTTACCAACAGGAGTTCATGAAGTTCTTTCTTACACCCAGGAATCTCACTGCAAAGTACAATTAACTTACCTGTAGCTCTTAAGTCAAGCTAGGACAGTTATAACTCAAATCTCTGTGCAGATACAGGAGATGAGAGCAAGTTAAACTGAGCAGTTACTGGTGAAAAAGGAGTCGCATCATATTATGCCCACTCTGACTGAATCAATTCAGCTAGAGAACTTCACCAGAAGCCAAAATCCTCTGTGCCCTTGGGATGTGCTCCTCAGAGGCTGCTGAACTAAACCTTCCTTTCCTACACTCAGGTTAAAACAGATAGCAACCTTCAGGCTGAGTCCAAGGATACTCTGACATTTTGCAATGTCTTTACATATGGGATCTTTAGAGGAAATACTGCCAAAATACAACAGAAGGACAAGGCAGAACTAATCCCACTCTCTCTCAAATCCTGTATTTCTCCATAATGAAACTTGATAAATTATTACATGCCAAGAGGAAGTCTAGCCCTATGTCAGGATGACTGATGCCAATAAAAAAGAATTTTAACTCTATCTGATAGAGTGTTGGATGGAAAAATATCAGACTGAACCACTGAGTTATTTACAGCATTGCTGACTTCCTGGTTTGATGCAAGTCAGCAAGATCTTCTGGAAAACCCAGGAACAAAGAGCAGTAGTTAAGAGTGATAAGTTAGTTACAGAGAAGCTAAAGATCTATTTCTGTTAAGACTTCAGAATAGAGGAAACTGCATCTATACCTCTCCTTTTCTAGCATTATTTCAAAAACTAATGCACAGGCAAAAGAATAAAGTAATGAACTATAAAGAAGAGCAAGGTACCAATCATAACAAAGGAGACTATCTCTGCCTTTGGAGTTTCAGATAGAATTCTCCTCCTCTACTTCCCCAGTCCATCCTTCTGTATGTGCCACATCAGTTTATTCCAACCAAGCACTGCCACTCTGTGGTTCCAAGTGCAGGGCAGAAGAGATTCTGAAAAGTTCAGAACAGTCTTACCTCCAACACCATGTGAACTGCCTGAGAAGGATCATTGGAGACAGCTATTGAAGCAAAAATCTAAACAAATGAAGACATGACATTTGGGTTCTAGGAATCTTTTTGTTCTTATCATAAAAGCTCTCAGACTACTAAAAATAATTTTAACATATTGCTAAGCTTTAATCAAGTCCCTTGCCAACTTAGAATTGTGAAAAATTACAGGTGATAGGATAAGACAATACTGTGGATTAAAACTAGCCACAAAAAAGGTGATAGGATGAGAAAAAAACCCACAATTCTTTCACATCATAAACTGGAAAAGAGGTTAAATGACAATACAAGGCCCAGCCTACAGTCCTCCAACCCACAGGGACTTGTTCCGCTGACCTAGCTGGGCTCTGGGTCACAGCATTTACACTCTGAAGTTCATGGATTCACTCCATAGCAGTAAAGTACAAAATCATCCTCGGAGCGTTCCCAGTGTGTACCCTGCTATACTGGCAGAGCTGTGCTTTGTACAGTTCTATTGAATCATCTCCCAGCAAGCTTGCTGTAGAAAGGTGTGATTTGCTGGCCACACAGCACATGCATGGGGGATTGTTGATTGCCAGCAGATGACCCATACCTCTACCTCAAATTTAAACTAATAGTGTATCCCATCATCACAAGCCTGCACACAGCCAGTAAGTCCAAAAATTTTTAAAGCTATAATTGATAAAGCCATGAGGAAAGACCTTTGCATGGTGACAGAATCAGTCACAGCATTATTAAGAATGATGTGCCTCAAGGATTGCTCTCAAAATACCAGCAAAATTGCTCTCTGCTCCCCTGCAAGCATCTCTACAGCAGAACATGGTGCTGCACATCTCTCTCTTCCAAGGCCATGGACCAATTACTGAGAAAGATCATTCTCTTAAAAGCATAAAATTTCACAGAGCTAAGACACAAGCAGCAGGCAGCCAGACTTCCAGCAACTGCTCCTGCACCCGGAGGCTCCATCCGGGATCATCTGCATACATTGTGCCAAGCAGGGACCAAGCCAGCACAACACACTTCATACTTGCTGCTTAGCCCACCAGTGTTCACACTCTGACAATTCAAAAGCAAGTTTCCAGGAATAATAGCAAGGAGTTTTGTCACTAGATGGATGGATAACTTTTGTTAGTGTGATAAACACACCCTGCAAAAAGTCTTATGATAACTAAGGAACAGCTATAGACCACTTTGTCTGATACACAAAATGCCCTGCATAGCTGGTAATACACCTTACAGAAATACATTCACTAGAACCCCTGGGTATGTTCTAGCAAGCAGGTTGCTAAGCTAACGTTTGTTTCATTCTTCTCTCTGCAGGCCATTCCCACAAGGTACTGATGAGGACAATGTCTGTTTGGCTGCAAGATCTAGGAGAAGTTGTTCTAGCTGCTTTGACCTCTTGCCCTCTTCTTGGCTCACCTGTGTGCCCATCTGTCAGAGTACACGTCAAACTACAGCCTGGTGTAATTGGTCATAGCCTTGGAGCAGCTCCTGCTTGTCCATGTCATGACAGCATCTCTTCATGGTAAAGTAGGTCACCAGAAGGCCTTAAACCCTGAGAGAGGCCTCCTTAAATTATGCTTCTGCATCAGAGTAACAAGAGCTTATTCCCCTCAGGATGCCCTAAGGCTCCATTATAACCGAACCCAGGAAGATAATTTCACTATCCAATAGACCGCGGTTTTCACAGACCACAGCAGACACATTTCAGACCTGCTTTTAATCTCTCCCTTCCAAGAGCCAACTGAACACGAGTTCTGGTAAAGTTTCCAAATAACAGGCGTGTTGAACAGACACACCTTGCACAGAGTGGGCTGGTACAAACCTGAGATCCACTACTAAGGACTACTGGTGAATGTGACATGCACTCGGCAACCTCTGCATATGGCCGAGTGACAAATGCTGTGGTGTGTCTGTAGAACAGCTGTCCTCTCATCACTTCATAGGGGACAGTTCTGTAGCTGTCACTCTGTGAAGATTTTGAATTCATTTCCTGTTTTACACCATCGTGGGGAAAATCAGCATAGCTCAGAGGCATAAGACAATGAATGGTGTGACTGATGCAGAGGGTGTTTATTTAGGCAAGCAGCTAGAGACAAATTTGGAAGAATTGAACATGCTTCTATTAGCATCACTTGAGATTCCCTTCTCCATCTTTTGCAGTAGATGAGGCCTTTGAGTGCTAGAAATTCTGGGTTCCAAGCACTTGCTTAAATCCAGCCTGCCAGAACACTTACCTGAAGAATTTCCCTGCCTTCTCTGGTACCTTGTATTCTTCTCAGATTTTCAGAGCATAGACCTCCTGATTTTCAGAAAACCTTTTCTGTGACTATTTCACAAACAGAAAGCATGGAATGCAAATTGTCAAGAAACACCCTCCAAAACCTTTCTGTAAGGGCTAAGAGGGTTTCTCCTGAATCATTGAAACCCCCTGGCTCCAGGGCCATGGCTACTCTATGATGCCAGGCTTCACCCACAGAAGTGACATTCAAAAACAGTGACAACACCAAAGCAGTCAGACCAGAGAACCCCCCCAACTTCAGTGGTCCCTGGGAGCAGTTTTTCTTTCATAAGCAAGCAAGAAAGGCAGCACCATGAATGACAAAGGTAAGGTAACCCAGAGAAATGTGCCCATACATGAGAAGCACTGGACAGGGCAGGGAATCTGATCCCTCATCACTCCATTACAGGCAGAGAGAAGGAGTTAAAACTTTGAGACGTGTCAAGGCTGCTCATAAGGCACAGAACAGGTCTGGCACAACAGAGTCTAAACCAAACACACATTTACTTTTGATGTATTTCTCTTCCTTCCGAGCAGCCTGAAGGGAAAATGTGTAAATTTAGCCTCTGCCTTCCCTGTTAGAGACATCTCTCCCTCTCACCCAGTGCACAAATGCAGGCTCCTCCCCGAGGTAGCCAGGCAAGCCAAGCACTGGCTGCACCTGCTTTGCTTTGCAATAAAGCCAGACGAAGAACACTGTCTCCACAAAGAGTTCACAGTGGAATAGTTAATGCACCTTAGTTAGCCTGCAGCTAGAAACACTTCTGACTTTTGGAAGACAGATTACAAAGGAACGTTTCCTCCTGTTCTACCTCCAGAACGTGAATTAGTCTGTTGTGGTCGGACCAGACTTCAGATGCATCAGTTCTGTTCATATGACAAACCACAAACACTGACATCTCCTCTTCCCATTTTACTTGTCACCAAATCAGACAGGGAATTCTAGCCCTACCTCATAAAGCACAAACTCTTCTCAGGCTGTCGTTTTCTTCTCTGATGTTTCCACATTCACACACATTTGTCCACTCCACTCTCATCCCCACACTGAATAACACAGGTAGAGTTAACGAAAAATGGAGAGAGCAAAAGGTTCAGCTCTCTGCCCAAGGTCACATTGAAAGTCAAGCAATGAGTTTCCTATGGTGAAACACCTGTCATCACTTCCATCAAGTGGCAATGATTCTCACGTGTCAGGATTTCAGGTGACTTTCCTTAATGAAAGCTCTTTTTGGAGTGTTCTCCCTGCCACCACCTCTTGCCTTCAAACATCAGTGTTCTTTGCTGCAGGGCAGAGTACTCTAAACAAAGTTTACCTTCTCTTATTAAGGGAAGACTTGTCTGTTGCCCCGTTTGAAAAATCAACTGGAGGATATTTTTTCAGAACAAGGTTTGAAGCCACTGGGCCAAAAGGAGGAGGTAGGGGAGGAAACATCATCACATTATCTTGTATACCACACTGGCTCACCTCCCAAATGATTTCTCATTTATTCAAGTCCAGCCTCCATTGTACAAAGAAAGGTGACCCATCTGGGGGCTAAGAGAATGCAAAACTTAACTTGACGAATTCTTAGCTGTGGAGAACACACATGCAGCATAGAGGTGCTAATTATTCATCTTACTACCCAGATTAACTGTACTCTGAAAGTTCCATCCTGAAGGGGAACAGTTTCTACTTTTCCCGTGGCACACAAATGTCCCAAGCTCCTCTGTGTAGACTGAAGTAAGTACCAAGAGTCATAAATGCTGCAGGCTAGAGCATTTATTTTCCCCAATCCCAGTGCAAGCTTATACTCTGACAATCCAAATGACTGAAAGATTGGAACAGGTTATTTCTCTTCCCTTGCCACTGTTCCCCTCTCGCTCCTACACATCTAAACCCTGGAAGGAACCTATCAGTCAGCTTCACTTATCAGTCAAGCCACTGGCAGTGGTCAGATATGCCCAAGAGCCCTTCAGAGGCTTGTGTTGAATCCCAGCATCCTACGTGCGCTTTCCCCGAATCACTGCCAATTAGTCAGACATCTATACAGAAGGGCCATTTTTGGTGTGCTGACAGTTTCCCCTGTTCAATTCATTCCAGGGCCTGTCCATGACCATTACTTCATTCTCTCCCTCGCTTCACTAACACACTCTAGCTGTACTTGGCCACGACCAAAGACTATTTATGGCCATCTGGAGGAAGTATTCCCATCATTTCCCTCAGTGCTAGCCCACTGTCCTACTCCACTCAGTTGTAGTTGCATGGAGGTAGCTCACTACAATGTAAGTTAAATAGCCTCTTAAACATCTGTTTTGACAAGAAAAGCTTTGTCATCCTACAGCTGTGTGACACGAACACATCTGTGAAACAACAGGGTGTGACTGTACTGTGATCCAAGTACAACAGGGATCTCATGCCTATATAACAATGGCACTAAGTGCCTGTTCTTATTGAACAGGGTTGTAGGCACACCTGATGAAATTCAGCACCAGAGTGACCACCTGCTGCATCAAGGATACCCCAATGGCAAAGGAGGGTCCTGGTCTGAACATGTGCCATGGGGACAGTGCACAAGTGACTGCTTGTTTTCCAGAAGGAATACAGCTGTCAAATAGCACAAGGAACAGGACCTGACATGACTCACAAGATCTGAGTTAGACAAGGCCTGTTCCAGCCTCTTTTAGAGGTCCAGAAATGTGGATTTCCACCTCCAAAATAGATACGATGCTTTGTGCTGCTCAGGGATGAAGCAAGGCGTCTGTAAAGAAGGGAAGTTAGAGGTGGAAAGAGAGAAAGCTGCTTAACCCAAACAAGTATATAGCCAAGAACTTACATGGAGTAAAACAGAGGTGGGAAGAAAAGGACCTTTACTGTAGAACTCAAGCCTTAACAAAAGTAACAAGACTTTAGAAGATCCACTCAGTGCTGAATCCAGACTCTAGAGCCCGCAAAGCACATGTCCTATAAGTATTCAGCTGAATGTTGTGCCAAGAGCTGGCCTGCATGGTGACTTAAAGTGTTTGGCTCTTCTTGCATCTGGCTTGGGCACATTCCTCAGAGCCAGCAGTTCATTTGGCTCACTCACACTTCTACCAGCCTGCCTCAATCCAGGTAATCATACACAAGGTCCCCATGCCCTGACAGCAGTACAAAGGGATGCTGCCTGGCTCCAAAGGACAGGCAGGAAAACCAACAGGAGAGTAAAATACACTGGCAGGACAGCAGAAACACACAGTTGCAATCTCCCACATACCTTTATCTTATCATAGGTTATGGCAAGCAGGTCATGAGCTCCACGGTGACCAAGACCAGCACAGCAGAGCCATGTAAACAGCGCTGTGGAGGACATCACACTTTGCTGATGTTCCCAGGAAATCACAAGTGACAGCGACAACAGCAGGTGCCAAGCACAACATATATCCCACTATGTAAGTCCTCAACTTCCAAGCACACTCCTTCTGGAAAGGATAAAACAGAAGGCACAGCAAAGCAGGCCTCCAGCTGAATGGCCTGAGCAGCTACAGGTCTGGCAGAGGGCATGTGAGCACAGAAAGCCACAAGTATCCTTGCCTGGGAGGAGAGAAAGGAAGGACAAGCCTGCTCTGGCTCTCCCATCACCAGACAGGCTTCCTGTTTGCTCAGGATGCCAGAGCAGTACCCAGCCATGTACATAAGCCCCTAACACAGACAAGAAGAGCTGCTGCAGGCAGAAGCAGAAGCTCAGCTCAGTGTGGAGGTGTCAGGTCATCAGACACAAGCAAACTTTGGCTCATTTAAGACTGTCATGAATGCAGCTTCCCTTCTAGCACCACCCCACTAAGCTAGCCCTGGCTGTCTTCCAATGTCAGGAATTCAATTCAAGACCACATTCTCCAAAGTTTAGGAGAGTGGATTTACACTCAACCTGAACTGAAAACTGTGCGTTTAACCTATCAAATCACAAAATAACTAAGATTAGCCAATTATCTTGGATCTTATATATAAGTATATCTTGAGGACACTAAAAACATGAGATTTTTTTAATTAATATTTTGCCCAGTGTTACTTTCCAGCTGATCTTGGTTTTCTTCCATCTCTCTACTATCTACCTCCCATCTTAGACACTTCAGCTTCCAGCTCTGCTGACCTCACAAGTCCTTCTCGTATCACTCTTGAATTTCCACCGATTTCCCTCTCCCTACAGTTGCCCTCCAGGACTACAAAATCATGCCAAAGTGCAGAAGATAAAACACATTGTTGTTGTCAAGTCAGCTTGTCCTTTTAACATATAGCACACAGAGTTTTGTTTCATTTCTAACTCAAAGCAATGAAGTTTAGCAGTCAGCTCTCATTACAGTATTGCAGGAGGAAAATTTTAAGCTCATTAGAAAATAGTGTATTGAAATTTCTGTATTAGATTCATGAACATTGAAAGTTACCTAAAAAAAAATAAAAATCAAAGGCAACAGAAAGACAAGTTTCAAACAGCCTGAAAGCAATTCTGCCATTTGTTTTCAGCTTTCCAGCAACATGAACATGGCCTTTGAGTTAGCATTTCATTTCAAACCACTTCAGAAATATGTGACTGCTCTGTGATTGTTCTGTTCCTGTGGACATTTTTGTTGGAAAAAGTAGATCCGGATACATATGTTCTCTAGTCAGTCATCATTGATTTCCTAAAACAAAGAGCAACAAACCCAAGGGCATCAAAAGATGCTTTTCATTACTTTTACAGTAGTGATGAGAATCAAGTATTTACTCTCCACTGCATAATCTCTATGTGTCAGGTACTGTACAACTCACCAGTATGTTCTCTTTCAAACTTGTTTAAAAATGCTTTGTATTTTGACCAACTAAGGTTCTCCACCAAGCTCATACAATAGTTACTAATCAAACAGGGAGAAAATGACATGAAATAGGATTGTTTTCCTGAAACTCATTACAACTATCATTCCTAAAGTTTCCAGGTACTTTCTGAAAACATCCCCTTCCCTCCAGCCCCATGAGATGCAAAGATTGATGAAATATACCTCTGCAAAGAAAACTCCACAGGTAAGCCTTACTCAGATCTTGGCTACAGCTTCACTTAGTCATGAAAGCAAATTTTAGTTAGAACGATTATGCCCAGAAAGATACGGAAAGATGGATTTCTTTTGAAGGCAGTATCCCATATCAAATCTGTTTCCACCTAGAGCACAGCTACTTAGAACATTTTGTTCAAACTGAAAAATTTCCAGCCCTTTGATTACAAAGGCAACCTGCCAAGTAAGAGTATAAAATTAGCACATTTGTGCAGTAGTGTCTTCCTTAGTTTGGATGCAGCTTCAGTGCTTCAACTGCATGCCATACTTTTACTGGGATAAAACTGAGCTACGAGTAACTATATTCATTCTTTTCTACTCCAGAGGCTAAGAAACACTTTTACAGCAGTGAAATACAGGTATCAAGCCAAATTATGTCTACTGATGAATGACCAAGAACAGAGCAGTAGTAAGAGTACAAAGACAATCCTAGCATACAAGGAGAACCCTGCTGCAAGAACCAACAAGCACCAGGGTAAGCAAGCAGCATCAGACCCTGGTAAGCCCTTCCTGCTGCAGGGCGTATTGTGGCACAGGTGTTTCCCACTGTGCCTTGCAAGTGCCAAGTCAATTTTTCAAACCCTTGTTGTAACTGCTGCTGACTGTAGAACCATAAGCTATTTTTAAAATGCATCATCAAAAAAAAGGTTAAATACAACCTTTTTCCTTTTATTCTCATGTTTGATAAACATTTCAGCAGGCATCTATCCAACTTAAGCAAGCTCTGGGTGTGCACTTGCTCCAAGCTCTGTCCCAGTCCTGGCAGCATGAATTAAATATACAAATGATTGTATATTTATAATTATTAATATACAAATGATTGCTCCTACCCATCTCTCTCAGAAACCCCATCACATCTCCTCCTACCCCCTCACCCTGCAGACACTGAAATAATTTTGCAAGCAACACTACTGCACCCAGTGGTTTCCTTCTCTCCAGCTGAAACAAAAGGACATGGCTGCTGCTACAGAGGTATTGCTGTGGGCAACACAGAGGCCGCAGCAGAGGGAGTGATAACCAGACAGGACAGCATTCCACCAAACTGAGATGGCTGGCTTCAAGAGTCCAGTGTAGGCTCCCTGAGCCTCATTCACAAGGGCTTACGTAAGAGGGCATCAAACAGTCCCCTTCTCAGCAAGTGTATGAGCAACAAGGACTGCATCCAAGTCTAACTCTCCAGAAGCTCATTTATTTGCTTTTATGATCTCTAAAAACATTATTAGGGGTTCAAGAAGTTCTGTCTTTATTTTTCCTCCATTCTTCAAAATAACTTCAGCAAAGATGAGTACAATAAACAACATGTATCTGCCTAACATAACTACTTACACACACACTTCAAACAGCTTTAGCATTTATAAATGTCTTCTCAATCTGCATCCATCCTTTCAAACCAGCAGTAGTCAGATTGCCATCTCCACTCTGCACCAGCACGTGGATGTTCCCCAGTCACTAGCTGCACCAGACCTCCAAAACTGCAAGACCTCCCAACTGCAATCATCTTTGCATCTGCTCCAGTAGAAAAAGTAATTTTTCACCCAAATCTACAAATACATTCCTAAACCCTTGCCAATTTTCAGTCTGCTGGCAGAATGGCTGGATTTGTGCCTGTCCTGTTTGCACCACAAGGACTGCACCTGACTTGTGTGGAGGATAGCTTGCTCTTTCACCTGAAACTGCCCAAGAAAAGAAACTGATCCCATGCATGCACAATCCCAGGCAAATCTTGGGGGAGAATCATCTTAAAAAACAAACCAAGAGGACTAAAAACCCACCCAAAATATAGAAAGAGCTAGAGCACAATGCAGCAGTTTCCCAGAGAGCAGACCCACTTCTCAGAGCCAGTACACACAGGAAGAAATGATTTGCCAAGCAACTCAGTTCTTGAGCTGAAATCCAGAGGACAGCTCTGAAAAACCATCCTTCCACTACCAAGTTCCCACCAGCAAACCTCTCTCCCAAGTTATTTCATATCTGCATAAAACCAAACAGGAGAAGAGAGATGATAAGAACTTCAGATGAGATACAGCTGTACCCTCCCCTCCAAGCCTCCCCCCAATGCAATGATGAGCCCAAGGCAGAGACTATAGCAAAGAGAAAAGCTCTTGCATGTCCTCACTGTTTGCAGATTTGAGACAGCCAGCAACCTAAAGGTTTCCTTTATTCACAAAACAGGCAGGGAGACCTCCCCTCTCTCTCCAAACTCATAGGACAGGCTTCTGAGCTACTCTCAGCGATTCTGCCACAGTGCCCAGCAGGCAGGGGCCAGCTAAAGGTTCCAGACAAGCACTCAGCCAGTTCCCAGGGCAGCCCTGGCTGAAGGAAAGATCAGCTCTCTCACCTTTCTCACACACCTGTTTGCTCACAGCAGCAACAGTTCAGAAGAGTGGCACAACTGGCCAAAGTGACAGATACTCACTCCACCAGCTAAAGTGAGAGGGAGCATTTGTTTCTACAAGAACTGCCCTCCACAAGAGAAGCTGAGGCAGAAATTCTTCAGTGATGAAACAAAAGCCTTAAGGAACCTGAAAAGGCAGAAATGTCACTGCTGCACAAATGCTTGAAAAGCAGGCAGAAACCATGTCCAGAGAGGCATGCAAGTTGTAAAAGAGATTAAGGGACAGACTTCTCATATATTTTCCTCTCTTACAGAGCAAATTATAAGAAAGTAAAAATCCTGACCACTTTCTTCCAGCTTTAGAGGAAACTTGGAACAACACAACAACACTGAAGCTCATGAAGACATGAGCATCTCTCCTGGATGAACAAAGTACCAAGAAAGAGGACTCAGGAGCACAGAGGAGAGCACAGAAATCCAATCAGGGCTGGGTTAGTAAGAGGGTTGACAGAATCTATAAACTGTACTAAAACTCTAATGAAATGGAGAACCACAAATAGCACTTAGGAAACAAAAAAAGGGGTGAGACATACTAAAGGAAAGAAATCTTTTCTTGTAAGAGTTGACTACAAAAATGTTTGAGGCAAACCAAGCAAGGAGGCTTTCTCCCCAGAAGCAGGTAATTTATGGAAGGACAAACAAGGACAACTGCAGCTTGTCAGAGTGGTCAGAGGGAAAAGGTATAGCAGTGAGCCAAGATGCAAAGAGAAAACAACTTCAAAGCAATTGCTATGGGAGGTTAAATTAGGTAAGAGTGTATTCTGCTAAGAAAGAAAAAGAGCAGGTGGTAATTGGGAGCATCTCTATAAATGGCCTTATTCCAACAGGAATGACAGTTACTGCAGAGCAAATGTTTATAAAATAAAAAAGATCCATTTAAACCAGTGGCCAGAGCATAACTAATTACTGCTGAGATATAGGAAGCCAACAGCTGCAGGGACAAAGACATGCTGGAGCTCAGCCCTCAAGTAGCATACAGAGGCCATCACTCCCTGGAAGTCTGGGTCCCCAGGTCCCTTTGGGCCCCCAAAGGGACCCAAAGTAAGGTGCCATACATCCTTTGTCACATGTTGACAACAAAAATAACATGAGGGAATAGGCTGCCCTTGTTGCTTGAACATAAAATGCCAAAACACAAGCTTGGGACCAAACAACTTATCAACAAGTCAAAAGGTCTGCACCAGCTCATGCAGCACATAGAGCACCTATGCTAACAGTGTGCAAAAGCAGTGCAATTTTTGAAGGTATTTACCTTGCCTTAGTCATAATTTTAATTTTTATAGCCAGAGTTTAAAAGTGATCTTGTGATATTTTAAGCCCGTGACCTTTGTTTAGAGTGTATGTCACTTGTAACAGTACCTATTTCATGCAGGCTAGAACTTTTAGACTTAGTGGCACAATGCTTTTGCATTGGGAGGCACATGGCTTTACGTCACAGCACTTGGTTTTTCAAAAAAGGTTGTGTCAAAACCTACCTGCTGAAACTGCCGCCCCCCAGCCACCACCTACTCATGATTCAGATGTACAAGAGGGGTTTCCCCCAAGGTTGGGTGGTGCCAGGGGACTCTTCTAGGGCTGGTTTCTTTCTGCCAGCCTAAAGAAAGACCCAGAGTTAGAGGTGAGCCCAGCTGTCTTCCCCCACAGAAGGGCAGATTATCTGGAATAGGTTTTTTTTGTTGTTGTTAAGACTACTTAATCCACACATTGCGCTGGGTCTGCCTAGCAACAAGTTAGAGTTTTAAACTTGTATCATCCTACTTGTGTTCCCATGGCTACTGTCATGAACAGTGTGGCAGCAGCTGCACAAATCAGCACAAGGGTCCCAGGAGGGACATCTTTAAGATTCCCAGACAGAAAACAATACCGAAAAAGTACAAATGCTACACCTGGTATGCCTGCCTGCCTTCAGAGCCCTTTACTCCTCCCAGAAGCACCTACACCAGGCTCCCTCCTAGGGATAGAGAGATGTCAGCCAAAGGAATAGAGGCACACACTGGTATCGCTGATCATTTTACATTCTTTAGAACAAAAAAGCTTGGGTTACAGATGCAACACTTTCAGCTTCTCACACAGCTGTTAGCAACCTAAATTAAGAACTATGCACAAACCCAGCCAACAGCACCTGCTACATGGGGCAGTGGGCTCTCAATACAGGATGGGAGGAGAAAACTCCCCCGTTACCATTTACACAGGGCCAGAACTCAAACTAATGTTACTGCTGAGAACAGGGGATGAGTTTAGATACCCAAAGAAGGTGGGAAGTCAGAGGAAAGAGAAAAAAACTCCTTGCATTTCAACGCAAGCTGCATGTAAAGAATTGCTACAAAAATAATGCTGTTATGTAGACCAGATTTTCCCAGTCCTATCAATTCACTTCTTCCAGACAGAAGGTGATTTCCTACTCACCAGAGGTTCTTCTTAGTCTTTATCATTCCCAAGCCCTGTGTATACCCAGAATCTCTCTGTACCCTCTCCAGGGACCAGCAGGCATTGTACCATTGCATGCAAGCCTTGTTTATACATATTCCTTAGGGATTTCTGAATCCAGAAGCCACAACTACAATTACACATTTGTTATGTTGTGCTTTCACATTAGGGACAAAGTCTGAAGGACACCAATTCAAGGTCATGTACATTAATAATTATTTTCAATACCATGCTTTCAAATCAACGTCTATGACCTAAAGCCCAACCTGATAAAACATCCAGTCATCTAAAAGTATGTGCACAAGATACTGTGACAGGTTATCCCCGATACCTACAGAGAGCAGAACTGAAAAGCTGCAATACACAGCCACGTGGCTAGACTCCCCTAATGAGACAACTGCACTGCAAAAGCAATCTCTCTCAGATATCTCAGACATATCTGTGAAATCCATCCAGGTGAAGAGCACAGAGTTAGGGGAGGGGCAAGAAAGGTTAAATAACTTTAAGGACAAAAACTCATAACCTTAAACTCCTGCCCCTAAAAGGGCAGGGGGTTATTTCTCTAGAGACACACCTAGTCACAGACACAGATTACCTATAAGAACCTACTGATGTCCCCTAGACATACCTACATGATAGAGGGAGAGGACTGAAGGGGCAAGAATAGATTAGAATTGCCTTATGAGGGGATTTTTGCGATTTTATCACACTACTGCAGCCTCCTCCCCCAGAGAGGCAACATTTACCAATACTTCCTTTATGAAGTTCAAAGAGCACCTGCTGCATAAAGCTGTATTTTTGAAGATACTTGGAAAGGTAGGTTAAACTCGTGGGTTTCATCTCAAACCTTACACGAGAAGTACAGAAAATTTACTGAGTTTGACGTACAACACCTAAAGCTCATCACAACCAGTTGCATTTCAAAACAATGTGAGGAGCACAAAAGCATCCTAATTGTCCAGTATGCTGGAGAAACTTTCACTGTCTTCAGTACGGCTGAATACATCCTCTTGCACTTTCAGAAAGCACAAAGTCATCAACACTTTCATATGGAACGATAAATTAAAGGCTTGAAAATTTCAAAGAAAGAGACACCTAATCAAGCATTCCTTTTTAAAATCAAGTTTAACTTACAAATCAACTTTGTATTTTCAAGAACTGAATTTCAAACTGCTCTTCCAAGTTTAAACACCTAATGTGGGATTGCTCATCTTGTTATACTGCCAAGTCTAAGCCTCAAATGACAAGGTCACCCAGTGCAGAAAGAGGTTTCCTTCCTAGGAAAGGGGCATACTCTAACTACCCATAAGTTTTTTCATTTGCTCTCTATACTCAACTTTTAGTCACCATGTCTCAATCTTACCTTACACTTGGTATAGGTAAGGCAAGCCTTGGCCACAACCAGAAACTGCCCTGTCCCAGGGAAGTGGGGACTAGCACTAACCACAACTTTCTGAGGAGGCAGTTACTTCAGATTTACTCCCTGGCACATGTTAAGGAATTGCATATTAACATTACAACACAGTTAAACACATACATGTGCCCAGCAGAGCACTGTCATCCATACTACTCTGAAGGTATGTGAAGGGCTAGAGCCCACTATAAGCCGCATTATACAGTGCGCCTTGATCACAGAGGCAAAGATTTCCGAGCTAATTATAATGACTAATCACAGGGAGCTCTAAGCCTTCACTTGGCCAAGTCACAGACCTAACTAGGGCTGAAAACAAGAGTTTTAAGAGCACCTCATTAAGCAGCAGGAACCAGCTATGAAGAACAAAGCAGCCACTCTACCTAGTATTAATTCCAGTCCAGCCATTAATACATTTGTCAGTACATGAGACAGCTATTACCTCCACATACAAACACTGCATGTGCCAGGCAGGGAAGGAAGCCACAGGCTTTGGCTTCACCGAGATTTGTTTGTTTACAACAGCATTAAGGTTTGAGAAGGATGTTCTCAGTGCTGTTTGAATAATGAGAAATCTCCAAAGCCATGCCTTGAAACATGTTTGAGTGGGAGCTGTGCTCACCACTACAGCCTATGCACCCCTTCACAGGATGAGTGAACAGGCTGGGTGAAAGCTGACTATTGAGCAATGTAGGCTCAAAAGCATTCTACCTCTCAGGTGAGCAGCCCACAGGTGAAAAACATACAGAACCAAATCAACAGCTGCACTCCTGCTGAGGTGCCAGAAGTATGGATAACAAAGTTTCCAACTTGAACTTGAGCGCTACTCACCTTTTTCTGCAGGGTGGATTTTAAAAACAGAGGATAAACTAAAGTGTCAGCATCTATAAGTCAGCTTCTTTCTGTAGCAGCAGGACTTCAGCCTTTCCTGCCCAGGAAACTGGACCAGCAGTATGTACCACTGACAGAAAAAGATTGGACAGACTCACCCACACACCAGCAGAGTTGCCAGCCCAGTAAGGAGATGGCAAGAGTCACCTTCCCCTTCCCCAGGGCTGCTGGACACGAGCCTGACCCTTTGACTGTAGCTAAATTTCCACAGCGCTGAAACAAAAACCCAAGGGTTCGGCAACAGTTTCTGATGGAGCAGCTGGAGGTCAAGGACCTTCTCATCTGCTCTGCACTACAGCACATTCACAGAGGCTGTGACCTCTGAGGAGGGCAGGACAAATATAGCCCATGAGGAAGTATGGCACTGAGCAGCTAGGGGGAAAAGCTCTTCTCCCACCTAAATTTTCCACCACCTAATTCTGACAACACACTCTTATTGGGGATGATGTACATCTCCTCAAACAACAGTGAAAGACCTAAGGCGTATGTGGTTTACCAAGACACCAGGCAGCCTCTGTCAGTCCAAACACCCAAGGCATTAGTACATTATGGTTTGGTATTTCTGATTAGATTAAACACCCTTAACTCTTCCTTCTTTTCCAAAGGTACAGTTGCACCAAGTTCCTGCCTGTTGAGTTTAAGGCATAGTTATTTGAAGAGATGAGATAGCTTTCCAGGATACCAGTATTTCCAGTTTCAGGAGTTTGGCTTTGAATTTTCCACTTGCTTAGATGGAGATCCCAAAGTCTCACCTAAAAAGCACTTTTTTTTTCCTCATCCCTTTTCTGAGGAGTCCATTCAGCAAAACACTATTTTCTCTACACCCACTGGGTACTCAGACTACTTGCGAGACACAGGACTAGCTGCAAAGAAAGAACCAGAAAAAGCAGGCTGGGAGTTGGAGTTGTCAAGTGTAAGTCATAAGGGGGCTTATAACAACCTCTTATTAAAAGGTTACAGTCCTAATTTTGTAGGTCAGTAGGTGCCTCTGCCCAGAACCCCATGAAGTAGCTGATGGTACAACCTAATAAAACATGGCCTTTACAACCATCAAAGAAATACATCAGTTCTAGGGGAATCAGACACCCAGGGGCTGTCCCAATATTATACTTTCAACCTTTGAACCTAAATAGGCAGAGAGTAGGCACATTTTAACAGCCAGAGCTGGATGGATGTATTAGCTTCCTCCCCTAGGACATGGCCACGCCACCACCTCCAGAGTGATCAGGCACTCCAGATAAGAGACAGCAGTGACTATCTTGGTTGTTTTCTTCTTAAACTCTTCTTAGACACAACCACACTGACAAGGTTCCTCACTATACTTTCCTTTTTTTTTCTTTTTGTTTCCCCCCTTCATTTTTGGGCAGTGCTGAAACAGAGTCTTGGTCAAGCACACAGAGTGCAGCTAACAGTGTGGACCAGAGAAGAAGCTCCTCAAGGATTAGTGACATTCTGGCAGTGAGCACCTTCCAGCAGGCTTTTCTGAACCAAGGGGTGAAAGCCCTACAGGTGGATTTCCTTCCACCATTTTTGCTTTTACTCTTACAGAACAAAACCAAAAAACTAGGAAGACAGCAACACTGCAAGCAAGGGATTGAAGTCTCACAGCTGACACACATCCCAAATTTCCATTTCCACGAGATGCTGTTGAGTCAGCATCTCGCTAGATGCAGTGATGAGGAAACCTGCTTTTCCTCATCTATTTCTACTGGAAAAGCCCCAGCAGCTACTTTCCAAAGATGACCAACACAATCAATGCCCAAAGATACAAGATGTGGCTTGTATTTTTACTGTCATTGCAGCAAATAAGGAAATCTAAAGTTGTAATGCTACAAAGGACAAAAAAAAAGGTTTGTGTGCCTTCAATACAAGTCAAAATTTGGGAGTAACTGTTCTCTTCAGGGAGTAATTTACCACTCCTCAAAATTATGGAAGCTTTAATCATTAGTGAAATTCACTGGCTGCGTTAAAGTACTCACTAATGTTTTCTTCCTCCTATTTTCAGTGTTCCAATAGCATAAATTAATAAGCAACAAATAAAACAGTCAAGTACAATATCAGTCCTTCCCCATATGAAAGATTTTTATTTAGCTTTAGGATATGCAATGTTTCCTTCCATTGAGTTTTTCCATTAACAGGACATGTGCGTTTCATTTGTATGGATTAAAAGAACTGTAACAGTTTGCCTCTTCAAAATCTTCCGTGTCTGTTTCAGAACTCACAAGAAATGCTGACCTACCAATATCAGCCTTTGTTTAACACACAGAATTTTGGGCTGGCAAATAATTGATTCTGAGCTCTAATAAGAGAAGAAATAGTAGACACAACAGCAGTTTTTCACACCACATCCGTGAACTCAAGGCCAAACAGTGAAGAATAGCTGAAATGCAAGTTATACTGAGTCTAGTGGGCTCTGGCATGAGATTTTCAGCCCAAGAAAGTTTTGCCTACTCTTCCGAAGTTAAATTGCCTTGTTTAGCACACCCACTGCCTCTGCAAAAGCCTTGCCATTACTGTACAGCTACTCTTATTATACAAATAACAATAAAGGTGTAAGTACTGTATCAATAATAATAAAGCTGTAAGTTTTTGAGTTAAGAAAAGAAGCGGGATCAATGTAGTTAAAACATACACGCCCAAAACATGGGGAGATTGGGATAGGTAAAAAGGATGGCAACATTAACTTTAGCAAAGAACCTACAGGCTCTGCCAGCTCATGGAATAGGCCTTGCCACTGTAAAGAGACTCACTAAAGAAGCTGTGAGTAAGAACCACCTCCTACAGAGGATTCCAACCACAAGCATTTTTACAGTCAATCACATCAGGCCCTTCCTTGGCCACTGCCACAGCAAGTTTAGCCACAAGGAATATTATAAACTTACACCAAGGTATTTTAATTCAGAATGTGAACTTGTTGTTTTCTTTTTCTGGAACTGTCATTTTCTTTCAAGGATGAAGGAAAAACAAAGCAGCACAACCCTCAACCCTTTTCCTCATACTCTGGTAAAGCAAGGGACAGACAAGAACTTTCTATCCTTCTCCATGTAAATCAAAAGATAATGAAGTCCCTTCACTTCCTAAATTTAAGCAACCACTGAGAACACCATCTTCACTTACAGGCAATACCATGCAACTGTTTTTTTGCTCCTCTCTGACTATTTAACTCATGATACCCAGAGAAACATCCCACCACTGCCTTGTTCTACCTCTCTTTTCTCCTGCAGCTGCACAGAAAAGGATTTCAGACCTTTCAAATCTTTCCTAATTTCACTGCTCTTTGCAGCAGCTTGCATGTGGCTGTAAAGTGAAACGAAATGCTTTCTCTGCCCCTCTGCATGGGGACAGAGGAACTGCCACATGAAATGCTGATGTAAGAATAATAGATATACTTCAGTCAAACCCTAGGTATAATTGATCATTAAGTTTTAAAAAAAGAAATACACACAAGGCCTGGTCTGTTATTTTCCCCTCCGACACAGAGCAGCACATTTTTCCAGTCAGCTAACTTGAAGGTGAAAGCCTCTACAACTCAACAACAAACAACTTTCAAGCTTTTGGATCTTTTGTTTAACCAATTACTAACATTTTTAGCAAGAAACAGACACAGCATCTGTGCATTATGATGACACTATTTAATAGATTTAACTATTGACATTACCAGCAAGACAGGACAACTTAACAAAAGGTCTTTGTACAGCACGCTACGGTTTTCTTTCTTAGAGTGAAACAAGAAAGACATAAATGACCTTAATGTAGCTTTTAGCCTTTAGGACCAAGAAGAGATGAAATAATTCAGGGGAAAATGATTCCTGAGTAATTCCATAAGACCGGAAACAAACTCTTCCATACGTAAGGAGATAAAAGTTTACCCCAAACTTCTTAACTAAAAGGTTTACTTGTCAGAAACAAAACAACACCCAAAAACCCCCACAAACCCAGAGGCCAGTAAAGGAGGATCTGATGTTCATTCAGGTCATCAGGAGACTGATCATTTACTTTGGGTGAACCTACTATGAGCTTGCTGTATTACACTGTGTACTCAAACACAATCACCTGCTGATCCCGTCTTAGGGTACAGATTACTCTGAAAAAAATTTGTTTCTTCAGATCACACACTTCCCCCTCCCTTCCACTCCACACAGCACAGAAAGCAATAACCTTTGCATAGGTCACTGTATGTCTGTAAGTTTAAACCAGAACAATGTACATCTGAGTACAGAACAGTGAGGAAGCAGCTCACAACATTTTTCCACCCCTCCACCTTTTATGTTAGAGAAATAAATTACTCAAAAGAGCATAATTCACCAGGGTGACTGTAAAGCCCAAGTAATGTTGTGATACGTGGCTGATAAGTCAGTGTGATGCACATTGTGTGCTACAGAAATGCTGCGTTTGACCTACAGACTGAAAACCAGTGTCAACTGCTGCCTAGCTAACAGCTCCCCCTTCCTCTCCCTCCCTTCTCCTCCTCCTCCTCCCCCAACCCCGTCCGCCCTCTTTTTTCTCCTGGTCAACCAAGAAATGGACCTCCCTTGTATCTTATTTTGTCAAGAAAATGAAGGGGGGAAGGAGTGGGGGAAAATTATTCTGTAAGTAAACACAAGTAATACTGAACTTAAAAAGAAATCCTCTTTGCCCTCCCCCCACCCTGAGATCTTAACAGTTAGGAACGGACATATATATTTAATAATAAAGAAGGCATCCAACATTAGTGCACAGTCTGAGGATGACCCACTATAAATCTTTTTCCTGAGTCCACACCACAGTAACTCTCAGGATTATTCGATAAGGGAACACTGTGGCTTTCTACACCATTCTTTTTGTTTTAGTGTGAGAGGTGTGGAGGATTCAATTAAGTTTGGGCTGGGCAAAGGGACAACTCCAAACGCTAGGATCTCGAGAGAGGAGGAGGGTTTTCTCTAGCTACAACCTCCACTTACAAAGGAACAATATCAAAAATTAAAAAAAAGCTTAGATTTTAAACTCAAGAGGTCAACAGCCTGTCTTTCTATACACGGAGATACATCAGTACTACCGTGCTTCCAGCACCTGCCTTTCAGCACAGCCCCAATTCCTTTGTTTGCTCAAAATTTGCTTCCATACCACTTTAAATTAGCTTACAAAGAACCGCAGCAGAATAACTGGAATGTGAAACAATTTTTTTTTTTTTGGAAGACAGAGGCAACGAGCTTCTTAGGAAGAGAGAAAATTAAAATACAGACCTAAGTCACTTCTAAATACCTTCGAAAAAAATTATAACTTGATGTCTTTTAGTTCCACCCCTATCACTGAGACCACAGAAACACGAGTTCATGCGAAGACGGAACAAACAAGAATAGAAAGAAAAAAAAAGCAAAAAAAAAAAACCCGAACAAAAGAAAAAAAAAAGGAAAAAGAAAGAAGAAGAAGAAGAAAAAAAAACCCACCCAACTGCCATCTCCTGCCTCCTCCAGCCCTGCCAGCTTCCCTGTTCCTCCCTGCCTGTAAAGCG
>VWYI01044897.1:256677-312989 GCA_013399455.1 Anthoscopus minutus
AGGAAAGATCAGAGTTTAAAAACTGCGGGGGGGGGCCGGGGGGGAGGAGGGCTGTGGGTGGCGCCAAGGGCGGGCAGGAGCCGGGGCGGGCCGGGCCGGTGCGCGGCGGTGGCGGCGCTGCTACATCCCCCACCGCGATCGCCCCGAACTTTGAGGCTCATCCCAGCCCTGCGCTGGGACTCCGCTCAACCTGCGCTGCTGCCCGCGGCCAGCCCCGCCTTCCCCCGCTCCTGCCCCTTCCCATTGGCCAAACCTACATTTTGGGAGGCCATCCCGGCCGCCCATTGGCCGGCGCCGCCTGTCCATCGCGGCGGCCCGGCGCTTCCGTTCGCTGGGCGCGGTGGAGGCGGACCGCGGGCCGAGTGTGTGCGGGCTCCGCGATCTCTCCGCCCAGCGATACCTCTGCTCCGCGCTGTTCTGCTCCGAGTGGAGCGGGCGGGAGGCGGGGCCGCACCCCCCGCAGGGGAGCCCCTCCCCGGCCGCTCCCCCGGCTCGGCCCCGGTTCCGCCGCCCCGCCGGGAACTCGGACCCGGGAGGAGTATGGCGAGGGACTACTTTGCTCCCCCCGCCCGCCGCCTCCGTGGCGGAAGGTTACGGCGTGGTTTGAATGGGATTCCATACAAAGCTCAGTTGTCCGGGAAGCTGAGCTTGGCAGGGTCCGGGGTCTGTGCTTGGTGTGTTCGGGACGGCTGCCGCCGGCAGCAGCGGCAAGTCCTGCGAGGGGATGGGGGTCCCAGGCCATGAGTGGCCTGAGCAGAGCAGGGGGGCGGCCCGACCGAAGCGGTGCCGAGAGTGCGGGACAGCGCCGGGGTCGGAGAGAGCCGGGGGACAGGCAGCAGCCATCCGGGAGGCAGCACCGCACGGACGGGTCCGCGGTGCGGCCCCGTCAGCAGGGCGCTGCCGGCTGCCCGCGGGGCAGAGCCGCCCGCCGGGGGTCTCGCACGCTGCCCAGAAGCCGCCCTCACCCTGGGCGCCGCCCCAGGTCCCCTCAAATAACTCGGTGGCTCCCCCGTGGCCTCTTGTGCCGAGCCGGGGTCCGCGCTCAGAGCCCGGTGCGCGGCACATCCCGCAGCCCGCGTTGCCGGCGGCGNCCGCGTTCTCTTCCCTCGGCACATGAGGCTCCTGTCGGGAAAACCCGCACGGCGTGGGGGAAAACGGGGTGTCCAGCCCCGCCGTAGCTAAAATGGGCAACCAAAGTATACCCAGACCGCACGCTGTTACTTGCAACTCGAACTGTACATCAGGCTGAGGCAGCACAATGCACGGTCATGGAAAGCAGCTTGTGGGGTGTGTCTGCTATTTTCATTCAAATTAACTTCTGTAGCAAGTTTGTTTTTTTTATTGGCCCGAGCAATTAAAAGTGCCATTTGACCAGCAGCAGTTATCTCGTATCAGCCAAACTGTCCCCAGCCACTCCCCGCCTCCCTCTGCCATTTTAATCCAAGAGAATTTACACAGGGGGAGGGGGAAGGAGCTGCCAGGGGAGAGCCATCGTCTCCAGCCCCTGGCCTTACCCTTCCTTCTCTGTGTTGTCCCTAAGATTATCAAAATAATTTCACTTCCAGAGAGTAGTCTGGAAAGGATCCTTAATATTCACGCACTATTTGTCTCCATTAAAATTAAGGAAAGAAATACCTTGATGAGGTGTGTGGTAGTTTGCTTCAGCATACTGTGGTCTTTACAATATCTCCTTTCCCATCTTCACTCGGTATGTGGTGTGTACATACTGATACGCAGTTTCCTTTGTTTACACATGCGTGTACGTGTGAGTATTTACTCACCCCAGTTATTTACCACTGAAAAAAATAAGCTTGTTCGCACTACATAAAAATAAGTACCTATATAAAAATTACTTTTTCTAGCTCACAAAACTAAAATTTATTATGGTGACTTCCACATTCTTTGAAAGTATCAGTTCTAAATTAGGGGAGTAATTAGTGATGCTCTTAAATCCCAGCACTGACAGCCACAAATACTTCCCATTGCAAAGTGTATTAGTTCTGTAGCTGAGAATACATTTTCATGATGGACAGGAATGCAAACATGGCTGAGTGCTCATCATCCTTCTCCTCTGTATTTGAGGATTTCTACTCCTGAAATGCAAGGGCAGGAAGGGAACACCTGATCTTTAATTTTAAAATTAGCTTTGAAGGTCCCAGTACTGAAGAAAAAAGAAAAAAAAAAGGGGGGGGGAGGAGGGCGGGGCGGAGGTGTGGAAAGGAAGAGGCTGCCCCAAGACTTGGGCTGAAACATACTTGAACTTGAACCTGAGACCGTAGATGACATTTGGAAATGTGTGTACAGCTTACACTGAGACACACACGTGCACAGTTTTGCAAATCTGGGCCTAATTTTGGTCTTGCTTCATTTCCTCTTCCTCTCTCCCTCCTCCTCTCTTTATGGCCATTACCCACTTAGGCCTCAGGATTAAAATCTTAAATCAATCTTCTAAATTATTTATAATACAATTTCCCTCATCTGAACTGTTGAAACAACATTTGCTGCCAGCTCTTCACCCCAGTGTGCCTGTCCCGAAGCGCTGCCCCGCAGCCGCTCCCAGGAGAGGGCTGAGCAGCTCCACCCTGTCAGAGAGGGCTGGGGCACCAGCACATTCCCTGCATCCCCAGTTCTTGGCAGTGCCATAAGGGATGACACCCCCACCTGAGCCATGCCCCGGGTCAGCCAGGCACGCTCTGCCCCTCCGCCTGCTCACCAGGCTGCTCCTTGACCCCAGCAGACGAAAAGCAGGTGCCCAGAACAGCAGCGGGCCTGTGCTTCTCCCTTGGCTGCCTAGGCTGCGTGTGTTTTGTTGTGTGTATGTGTGTCTGTGTCTCTGTGTGTGTGTCTGTGTGTGTCTCTGTGTGTGTCTGTGTGTGTCTGTGTGTCTGTGTGTGTCTGTGTGTGTCTGTGTGTCTGTGTGTGTCTGTGTGTGTCTGTGTGTCTGTGTGTGTCTGTGTGTGTCTGTGTGTCTGTGTGTGTCTGTGTGTGTCTGTGTGTCTGTGTGTGTCTGTGTGTGTCTGTGTGTCTGTGTGTGTCTGTGTGTGTCTGTGTGTGTGTGTGTGTGTGTCTGTGTCTGTGTCTGTGTGTGTCTCTGCGTCTCTGTGTGTGTCTGTGTGTCTGTGTGTGTCTGTGTCTGTCCCCAGAACAGGAAGTCTCAGTGCTGTCACCATCAGTGCCCGTTTACACCTGTCACAGCTGTTGTCCCAGGCCAACAACACCCTCTTCATCCGCGGCAGGGCTGCTCTTCATTTTCCAGCCTTTCTGCAGAAATTCATAAGCCCTGAATGTAATATTTCTAATGCTGATGGAGTTTTTTGTTTCTAACCATTGACAAAATTCTTCCTGATTGTTTTTCCTTTCTGAGCAGTGGTGTTGGGTTTCTTTATGCTTAAGCAAAAAGACTGAATTTTTGAGACTGTCCCAAAATAGCACAACTTCTTGAAGGAAACTGAAAAATTGTTTTCTGGCCATAAAGAAAACTCTTTGCAGAGTGTAGGCAAGTAGGCACACAGGCACTGTACACAAAATACAGAATTGTGTTTTATTTTTTAGTAGCAACAGTGAATACACTTTATGCAGCCTCTAACTTATGCCAAAAGAGCAACAAATTCTACTCCTCTGGCTCACAGCATTTGCTCTGGAGAAAACCTGTGTTAACAGTTCATTTTTTTTAAGTTCTGCAAAGTGGGACAGATGGGGAGGAAACCCTCTGAGCACTAGGAGAGCCTCTGGTAGGTACAGGGTCTTGTTTACCTGGATGAAAACTTAATTTAGACACGTCAGGCCATGATCCTACACATGACTGCACACACCTGTATGTCTTGCTCAGTCTCCTCAAGAGGGATTTTGTGTATGACCTGTAGCAGAAGGAGTTATGTAAAGCAGAGAAAGTATTTTCCTAGCACCTGAGCTTGGCTGCAACTTCTGGACAATACTGTAATGTAGTGGTTAACCTGCTCACCTGTTTAGATATTAGAGCAAAAAGAGTGAAAAAAAGAAGTCTCTTCCTTATGAAGACAGTGTCACTGTTGTGCATATATGTGGTTGAACAGGTTGGACCAGCCAGGACTGTCATTTTTAAAAAATTCTTGAAATTTGTTTCTGTTAAGAGAAAAGCACCTCTCCTTAACAATTTTTAAATGAAAACTTTTCTTATTGTCATTAACCATGTCAGTCCCACAAGTGAAACACAGATGAAGTAGAAATGCAGCCAGAGTGCCCAACAACTGAGCAGATTTATTCCCTGGATAAAAAGAGTGTGTTCTGGCTCTTTGTTGGCCTCCTTCCTGCACAGGTGAGTGTTTCAAGCACTTTCCCAGGACAGCAATGCACATTGTGCATCTGTGGGGCTGCTAGTTCTTGCAACAAAGGGTTATGAGAGTAAATATCCTTCCCATTAGCTGGAGTTGTAGAAAGCATCTCACTCAACTCCTTCATAATGTATTCTCCTTGAAAACAGATACACTAAAATTGCTTACCCCAGTGAGAATGTGCCTGTGTGTTTACACAAGTATATATGTATGTATGTATGTGTATACATATAGCTGGTTACCAGTAGTAAAAGGACAATAAATCACACTCTAGACTGATTGTTTTTAATACTGAAAGGCTATTAATCAGGAAAATATTACCCTTTGAACAAGATGTTTGTACAGTCAACACTATGGGTTGTTTTTTTCCCCCCTGGTGCTAAGCTTCCTGCTAATACAAAAAGGAAATTAGGCTTATAATCTCTGACTTTAGAATTGCATGCTGCAAGCTGGACGACAATTTTGGCTGCAGTTTGGGAGGAATGCATATGAGATGCTGCCACGTTCTCTTGGGTTTCAAGAGGACTTGGGTGTTCAACCCACAAATCTCTGGAAGCATTTATGTGCCTAAAAGAATAAAACAGGCACGACATGCACATTTCAAAAGCTCCTCCTTTTGCTGAAAAAGAAAAAAACATAGGGGGAATCTAATTTCATTTTAATGTGACTAAAAGGCTTTTAAAATCTGTCCCTAAATCTCTTGCGGGCCTTTGAAAATTTGTCCTTGAAGCCTTTCAACCTAAAAGTTACTTTTGGAGAAGGGATAATATAGTACATTTTAATCCAAACTTTTATTTCCAACTGGAGAGAATGGCTCATATCCTGTAGTGAGTGGGAGGCCAGCGGAAAAAATCGAGACAGGGGACTGTGGTGGGAGTGAGAGGATGCAGAGCTGGGGCTGGATCAGCAAAGCGAGGCAGGAGAAGGGCTATGGCAGCTGCAAGGTGAACATGGCAGGACCTGGGGAGCCACCACAGCCAAGGAAACACTGTCTTGGCCTGGAGCAGGGCTCCAGGCTGACCCAGAGGGGCAGCACTGAGAGATGGCCCTGGGAGGAAGGAGAGGATGAGACTGAAATCCTGCACAGGCAGAGGCTGGTGATGCTAGGGAAAGCACACGACAATCTTGTGGGCACAGTTGCAGAGAACACCCTGTCTGTCCCCAGCAAAGCGTGGACACAGCTCCCAGTGGGTTTATTTCAGCATTTGTGCTAAGACATATTTCAGCTTGTGAAACTGATGGGAACAGGAGTCACCCATCTGTAAATGCTACTGTGACCACCCTGCTTGAAGAATTTTGGCTTTTCTGGCAGGGCCATGCAGCTTTCCCCACCACCCTATGCTGCTCTCACAGGACTCCACTTCCTCCCTTTCCTCCTGGCAGCTCATCTCAGCAAATTAAACTTGAAGCTGTTGAGGAGCTCAGCTCCCTCCTGCCCAGCCAGCAGTGTCCCAGGGTTGGGCACCCTGGGCAGGCAACACCCAGAGCAGGCAGCCCCTCTCTGTGCCCTGTCCTGCACCTCTGATCAGCCCTGGAGAAGAGCTCAGGAGGAGAATATGGCAAATGATAGCACTGAGAGGAGGTAAGACAGGCTCTGGTGGTATTAACCCCTCNTTTGTGTGCTGGGGGTGCCTCGCCTGTTCAATAAACAGGTTCTTTCCACTTCTCTCCAAGGAGTCCTTTTCAAACTGATTGGGGGGAGGGGCCGTGTGGGTTTGGTACCTGGAGAGGCCCCTTTGGAGGTTTTCTCCCAACTTTGTCCTAAACCAGGACACCCCTCCATAGCTGGTGCCTTCTCCCAAAAAACAAACCTTGAGTGAGGTGGGACAGGCACCTTCACCTCCCCGAGGATGAGGATGAGGCATGCAGCAAAATTAGAGTTGAAAGCCTCAGACAGTTGATGGGTTTGCTTCACTCGGTTCTGCATTTATCTCTGTATATGATGAGAAACACACTGTGTGAAGAAATTCATCACTCCTTAAAAAAACATATGAGGAAAAAATACTTCATTTTAGGGAGCCACTTAATTGTAGGGATGATTGCAGTTAGCACAGCACTTAACCTAGGAATATACCACTCTTTTTATTAACTTCCATTTCACTTGTCTCTGGGGCAGCCAATGAGCAGTGCTAGTCTGTGAAGGGAGATAGAATTGCAGGGGACATCTGCCATCATTTTTAGGGAGTCAAATAACATAATTCTTCTCACAGGAGATTTTGAACGAGAAATGCACACAATCCTTTCGAAGAGCTTTTTGTTACAAGACCTAGTGGGACAAGGACTGAGGTTTAACAGTAGATATCTGTTGTAAGAGCTTTGCAAGGAATACAATCCACACTTCAGTGTTTAAATCAACCTTTTTTTTCTTTTTTTTCTTTTTTTTTTAATTGAATGAGGACCTTGTGCAGTACTATGGTGGCATTGCCTTTGAAGGACACTGCTATGTCAAGGATAGCTAACTATGAGAAACATCGCCTGGATCCAGCAGGAAAACTCCTCTATGCCAGCCCCTCCATAGTAGCAGCTTTCCAGTGGCCCATGTCACTGCAGTCCACAGGGGGAGCAGCAAAGACTCCCCAGAGAGAGGTGCCCCCCATTTGGAATATGTCAGGCAGCCTCCTCCCTGCACCCTCCCATGGAGATGTGCTGGTGCCTGGGGCTCTGACCAGAGCAAAGTCCCTCAGCCAGGTGGTCTCCTGCCTCCCTGGGACTCCTCCATGTGTCTTGCTGTCTTGCTGCTATCCTGGTAATCCCAGCAATGGAGGAGTCCAGCTGAGAGGCAGCTGCTTGCTCCTGAAATCGCACCAAAAAATCCCCGCATTGACCTTCTGCCAGCACAGCCCCCTTCGCTCCACCATTCAGCCCAGTTTCTTCCCATGATATAGGGGATCTCAGGGAAATGCAGCCAGGGATTTCCTACAGGGCCTCTGAGCCACTGGCATTCCCACAGGAAAGGAAACTGTTAGAATTAACCTGAAACTCCCTTCAAACTCACAGTCATAGGTCCAAGCAAACTGTTGTAACAGAGTAAAAATGTACAGGTAGATATGTCCAAACATGCATGTGAGAGTGAAGAAAATGATCTTATTCACATCCTTCTGATGTATGTGGGGTTCACTCTGCTGAAATCTCTGGAAATTCCCTTTGTTGTAAAATCAGTAGAAGGCTCAGGCTCAGCTTCTGTGAACACACCCCTAAGGCAGCACAGCTCAGCAGGACTCTAGTGCCAGCTTTTGATTATGCACTTTCTCCTCAGCCCAAATATAAAATCTGGAAAACTCAAATGCTAGTGATTTCAGAGGGAGGAGAGAAAAACACAGTAAGTAGTTCCTTACTGATATTTGTCTGAAGAAAACCTGCAACACATAAAAACCTAGAAAAGAAATTTTTAAAAAATCAATGAAACCTCTATTTGGTGTCAAGTGAGGCACTAATCATGGACCAAAAGAAACAATTTTTTAAAAAGCCATGACCTAGTACCTCTTAAAATCACAATTAAAAAAAAAAAAGCTACATTCCTATCTACCCCAAGCTTTCCCCTTATTAAATATGGAACACACTAAATACAGATTCATTTCCCCTGCCCAGCAGCATTGAGCACAGGAGATGGATGGTCTTTCATTGGTACCCTCTTACAGCCACTGCCCCTCTGGGATTCCCTCGATGACAACAGAAACCTTGCACAAAAATCAGATATCAGACCAAATCTTTATTCTGTTGTCTTCTTTTTCTCAGTTACACCTTCTCAGAAGGTGTAAATCAAAGGTTTAAACTGATCCCAACCTCCTCAGTGGCACTGGAAGGCTCTGGATTAATATCAAGCAAAGGCATCTATCTCCTGCTGTTTCTGTGCCTGTGGTATCAATAGTGATTTTGAAAATTATTATTTCCATACAGTCTATAATGACTTAGAAGGAATGGTTACAGCCTGTTGTGCAAATGTGAATAATACTTGCTTTTTAAAAATGTGGATTTTTCATATGACAGGAACTAATGGCCCTTTCAGAGCAGTTATGGTCTATCTTGTCGATTTGGTTTCTATTCATGCATGCTAAGTGAATTTTTATAGCTAAACTAGGAGTCCTTAAAAATGGGCCTTATACTGGAAATGCAGATGTGACTTATTGTGAGTTGTGCTAAGAGAGCATCCCTGCCCCTGGGGAGCCAGAGCCAGTAATCAGAATTCCCTTTTCCCATGCACATAACACAACTTGCAGGCAGTCTTTCATCTGCACTGAGAGGCAGGAAGGAGAGGCAGAATTAGCCCCTCATTACAATAATGTTTCTCACACTTTCTCCAGCTACTCTCTGCAGGCATTAGTAAAGGGGGCCTGGCTGCCAGAAATGCTGAAAACCTACATCTCCAGTTAAAAGAAACCAGAGAGCAGGGTGCTCAGGGACTCTGGAAAATCAGAGCCACAGAGCTTTAAACAAATGCTTTCATGCTCTTAAAAATATAAATATATGGACTCACCTTAACTTTATTCTCTATGGTGAGTGCTTTGTTGAAAGGAAATTGTGTGTTTTCCAGATTATCTGATTTCTCTTACACCTTCACTATAAACTGTACTGCATACATACATCAATATATTTACCTGCCTGCTTCACAGATGGAAAGAAAATGAAGCCATCTCAATCACCTTCACATTCAGCAATAGAATAAACTGATATTTTTTCCTCACTCAATGCCAATTAAAATGCAAAACGTGGATAATCTGATCTCCACTAAATATCCCAATCCCCTCCATAGCACAGGTGGATATACCTCCATCCTCAGTGGCAACCTGAACCTTTTCTAAGACTGGAAAAACAAAAGAACAGAGCCTGTACAGTCTTATTACTTATTTATTTAAAATGTTGTAGCTGTGCCTCCCTTCATTTCCTGGCTCCTTACCCAAATGAGCAACATCACAGGACCTGACTAACAGCAGACACAACACCTCCACTAAAATGAATGCATTTATCACTGATTTATGGCAGCCAAGGAGCTGCCACAGCACATCCAGGGAATACCTACCTCTCCACAAAAAAGGTACACCTCTGACAATGCCTTCCCAATGTCCTTCTCACAGATCCCATGCCTTAGTGGAGTAGGAGCCATCCCCACTCCAGCTCCTAATCCTGTCTGCCTTGCTGTACCAGGTGCCAAACCACCTTGTCCTGATCACAGAGGCTCCCCCCTGGAAAGGCTCGGAGCCAAACCTGGCATGAACCGATCAGATACGTACAAAGGGAAATCTTGACAGCATCTGTGAACAGGGTTTAAGAGAAAGGAATGAAATAATACCACATATGTTAACAGATTGAAATGGTAGCTATGGTGACCATGGACAGACAAAGAACAAACCATTTTGACTGAATTCAGCCAATTCTTTCTGACAACAAACTGCAAGTATAAAGCAAACTTTTCAAAATCCCAAATGAAATCATTATAACAAGTCCATTCAGCTCCATTTGGCTTGTTTGCCTTCTAAATGTCCATTGCAGCTATTACATTAAACCCCTTAATCATTGATGTAGTCAAATAATTTCCACCAACTAAAAATAGGGATTTTCTCACAGTAAAAAAAATTTTAAAAAATTAATTGATTACATTCTCAAGGAAAAAAATTAAAAGCAAGTAATAGTTATTGTGAAATGGTAGACATTCATAATTCAAGGTATTTTCTTGTGCATGAGAGAGTGTCTAGGTTTTGTAGAATACGAGCTTGTTTATAAAAGTTGGATTACTTTCCCTATCCTGATACGCATCGTAGCTATGAAAAATGACTGTCCTGTTTATTGTGTATCACAGCGTCAAACGTCTCAGTGCCTCTTTCCTCCAGTGTGCCACGGAGCTGGAGCTCTCCCATTGAGGGCTGGCCAGTTGTGCCTAAGGGAATTGAGCTGAGGACGACGTGGGAGAGCACAGAGCTGAGCTATCGAGGAGCAGAAAAGCTGCCCACTAAGAGCCAGCGCTGCAAATAGGCAGGCAGGAGATGGGGAGGATTACTCCAGTGCCAGCACGGCATAAGGCTGCTCAAAGTGCTGTGCAGCTGCTCGCTTGCTTGCAAACTCCCCCCAGGGAGGCTGGCAGGGACCAGAGGGGCCCCCTCCATGAATGTCGCGACAGAGACTCCAGCACATCGGCTGCTGAGGAGCATCCAGGCACACCTTGATGGAGACCCCACTGCCTGCTCAGTTTTTGTCTGGAGACTGTTTCAGCACAGCCTGAAACAGGCGACGCTGCCCCTCCAGCCTGTCCCTGCACCCAGCTGCGCTCACTGGGTAAAATTTCAGAGCACAACAAAAAAATCTTACTTCTACCTGCGGCAAAGCTGCTGTCATTTCCCTGGGTGAGGGCTTAATGTTTAACTTGGTGTGCTTGGTCCTTTTGCAGACTGTACAGTTCCTAACAATATGAATTTTCATTGTAGCCGTGCTTTTGATGCTCCGGGAGCAGTAACTTTATATTTCTGCGGTGCACAGACACTCTCAACTCCACTCTCGCATTTCCATCTGCACGAGCTCATCGTTCTTTAAAGAACAAAACAAACCTGAAAGGCAGACTCGCAAGAAGTGCCCACCATTCAAAAGCTGCTCTCTTTTATCTGTGTGCTGACGGAGGCTCTGGCTCAGCCTGCTGCCAATTAAATTAAGCTCCCAGCGATGCCATCGCCGCCTGCCTGACGAAGGGCACTTTCACCGTGACTGCCTCCAGCTCCCCGCACACCAGAGCGGGGCCGAGTTTACGGCCTTTCATTTCTGCCTAGCCTGGCCCTTCCCTGTGTTCTCCACCCACACGCTTGGCTTTGGCTCCTGCCGGCGCACAGGGCAGGTCCTTCGGGGCCGTGCTGGCTCCGTGCGGGTCCCCGAGAGCAGAGCTGAGCACATGTGCTCGTGTCCTTCCCAAAGGGACGGCCGGGGAATGAGCGTTCAGTCCTGCACAGCCTCACCTGCTCAAGACGTTTGCTTTTGCTGCACCTTAAGTGTGGCAAGGAGAACATTGAGAGGCGGGGAAGAGGGGCAAAAATGGGCCCGTTTTGTTTTGGTATTGCCGGCAAACAGTAAAGAAGCAGTTACTTTAATTTTATGTGCAGTAAACCCTCACTAGATGGCTCCTTACAGCAAGTAAATCTGTTCCCACAGAAGGAACACTGATGTGGCATAGTCTGTGTGAGAGCAGAGATAGCGTGTTGCTAACTGGGCTGTATGGCTGGCTGAGTGCTTTGCATGGAAAAGCAGGATAGAACATGGGTGTGTGTGGGTGAGCAAGTGAGTGCTTACACGAATTCCCAATGACACCACTCGAGTCGTGAACTGTGAGTCACATGGCCACCGGAGTCTCAGGCACATCAAAAATGCAACCTGCCCTTTTCTGTAGGTTTTTATGTTAATTTGTTTCACATTCAACTTTCTAATTCAGAATGCAGAACAGGGCTGTGGTCAAGGGTACCAGCAGTGGAGATCCTGCAGCAGAAACAGCTGATCCCAGCAGCCAAGGTAACAGATGGTATTAAAGCTGAACCCCCTAATGTCATGTAATCACTCCTAAAAAAATAAGCAATGCTTGCTTCTGAAATGCCCCCCCATTACCATCACGAGAACATGTTATTTATAATGTGTGTATTGGCAGGATGTTCTGGGCAGAAGAGCAAAAAGAAATGAGCTGTCATCTGCAGTTAACCTCTCATTCATACATCACTGTGCGCTTTCAGTGGTTCAAGGTTATGCAAGTTGATTGTGCCCTCATTAACAAGCAGTGTTAATTGGTGTCTATCCTGCTTTGAGACAAACATGTATATTATGTGTTAAAAGTCCTGCAGGCTGCGAAGGAGCTGTATGGTATACAAATGTATAGGGGCCCTGCACAGGGAGCTGCGGGGAGAGGTTGTGAAATGCTAGGACTGATTTAAATCCACCAGCGATTCCAGTCCGTGCAGCCCACGTCCCTGCAAGACAGCCTAGCACTGGCTCAAGGGCCGAGTGACTTCTGCTGGCAGAACTCTGCCTCTGTGTGTGCCCGCAGCTCCCCTCTCTGGCTCTTGTTGCACCCCAGAGCATTCTGCCTACAGCCTACAGGCCACTTTTCAAGGTGAATTAGCAGTGATTTTAGTTTCCCTTAAGCCCCGAGGCTGTAGCCTCTGGCCATCAGCACTTTTAGTTGGTTTTACCACCAGCGCACCAGGGCAAACAGACACAGAGGAAGCTGTTGTCCATCTCCATATAAACTTGCCCTTGCTCAGGAGTCAGAGGCAGTGGAGCCAGGTCGGCTCCCGGTCTCTGTGTCAGCAGCCCTTAGGGCTTTATCCAGCCTCTTTTCTCTCCCATTTCCCTCTGCTCATGTGCTGGCATGGTGCTAACTCAAAACGAGCTCAAGTACATAGACCCACGAATCTCACCTCTCCTGGTACAGGACAGAAAACAAGGTTTGACATTGTGTCAGATTTGTATATCATGAAAAGACCTTTTATCTTTTCCCTGAGAGCTACTGAAAATCAGCAAAGATAAATACCCCAAACTAGGTCATAATCACACAACATTGATGCAAATATTACTTAAATTAGAGAATTATGGTAATTACATTGAACAATCTACTGGAATATTATAAATGCTCAAAAGAATTGAGTTACATGTCTCATAAGCAAGCACAAGCCATTCCAGGCCAATGCAAAAATTTACCAATAAAATAATATTTGATCATCTAATTAATGGAGCTGTTATCTCCCTATAACAAGCAGGGCTTAGAGCTTTTAGGCTGTTAAACACTTTGTCTCAATGCTTAAAAGCAAGTAGCACCAATCAGACCTTTCCTTTTCTCAGTAGCTTTCCCTTGAAATGCAGTTGTTTACTTCAGGCCTTCAAGGCCGGATTAAGAGCGGAGATTGTTTGCTTTAAATTATACGCACAAATTTTATTGTCATTCCTTCTGCCACTTACAAGCTATTTAACAAATGTCAAAGTGGCAGAGCTCATCGACTGCAAAAGTGAAAGGGTCAAATCTGTGAATCCAGAAAAAACACTGAGATTTTCCTCTTTTCATGAAATGTACTTGCAGCACGCAGTGCTGAAGTGCTTCCAACTTTCATAGCAACAAGGGGAAGCAGCACATGAGTCAGCCCAAAGAGGAAATATGTCATTAGCCAGGGAGTTTTCAACATATGCAAAACCATCAATGTGTCTGTGGCATGCAGGGAGGAATTTTTATAATATTCACTGTAGTCAGCAGTTTATTGCCAGAGCTGTGGGTGTGGGCAGGTATCTCAGTGGCTGAGGCTGTGATTGCCCCCAACATCACTGAGCATTTCACTCCATGGCTCCCATGCTCCTCCTTTTCAAGACAGGAAACAGATGAGACGTATTTGTTTTTTATAACTGCTGGAAAGACCCAACTAAGTCCTCTTGATTGTACCTTGAGTTCCTCTTCATCCTTCATACCGTGCTCACCGCACCAAAGGGGTAGGGCCCTTATCTCAGCTTTCTGCAGTTCCAGCCCTTCTGTAACTGAATGAAAACAAACATAAAGAAAAAAATAATCAGCTTCCTACATTTCCTTGCCTGTGTAAATTATGCATCACACTCATTATAGGAAGAAGGAAGACACAGATTTGGAAATCAGTTGTGAGTTTCTCCATATTTCTAAAATTATGCAAGTGTTACAGCTGCATACACAGGGGACTTTCTTTTTTCATGCAGCTTTACACCAAAATAAAGGCCTCAGTTGTTCTAGTTGGTGATTAGGCTCAATATTATGCCTCTGGGAATGGGAAGCATGGGGACTCAGAGGAACAGAAAACTTAATGAATTCTTTATTTGAAGAAGAAAAAATATTTCAAAATGTTTTCCAGAGCTCACAGGAGAGATTCAGAGGCTCATCCTGCTTCAGGAAAATGCAGCTCTTCCAGGTGAAAAAATTAACACTCATCTGCTCTCAGCTGCTCCCCACCAAAGGTTTCCTTGCCCTCGAAGCCCGAGCTGAGCTGCAGAGCACAAATTCTCCCACTGGCTAAAAAGAAGTCACCGACCCCTTCACTAGATCTCTTTACTAATATGGCTCACACTGGCACATCTCCCTGCAGGACTTGGGACTCACAGCAGGATGACTCAGAGACCAATGCTCAGTTGCACAACAAGCTCCAGAAAGACGAGGAATTTGCATGTGCTCACTTTGGAGGGGGCTTGCAAGTGGTCCATTAACCAGGCTTAGGAGGCCCCTAATTTGGACAGGCTCCTGCACCCAGGTCTGAGCCAAGAACATCAGAATTGCACCACGGAACAAAGGGACAGCAACTCTGCCCAGCAGGAACAAATGGGAAATATCCTTCTCTGGAAACACCTTTTGGTATAGGGGGTTTTCCTGATGTTGGTGTGGGGTTTTTTTTCAAATTTGAATATTTTATGTAATGGAATAAATAAAAACAGATCCCAGTCTCAAGATTACTTGCAGAGCAACTGGGCAGCTGGCAAAGCATCAGTGAGGCAGGGCAGCAAATGCCCACTGTCACCCTGAGGCACAGGCCACTACGGGAGCTGTGGGCCAGTGTCAGCTCCCAGAAGTCCAACTAACAGCAGCATGTCCTGCATGCCAGGACTCTGCCACTGCTGCTGCTGGGACACAGCAGGACAACAACACACTGAGGTGTCCTGTTTGACAGGGCCACCCATGGGCACCTGCTGAAGGCAACCCTACTGCCAGCCCTGTTTACACCAGGAGGTGAAGACACAGTTGTAAAAGCTACCCACTGTCTTATTTTATCCCAGATCAGATGACCCTAAATCAATGAGCTGTGCCTGATGCTTCTGAGTGCACTCAAGCCTGCACATAAAAGAGGACTGGCAAAATAATCATGTTGCAAAATGCTGAGAATAGTAGAAGTGGTCACCCAGTGTATCCAGCCTGCTAAGAAAGCTCTTTTGATTAAATCAAACACAGAGCACAAGAAAAATGCCCACATCATACATGATGGTGTCTCCTGGGCTGCTTCATACTGAGATGAAAAAGAAAAAATTACCCACACAAAGCCCATATCATCCATAATCTGCAATGCATTTGGACAGAGGGAGGCCAGCCTTAATGCAAACCGTGTGTATTTGGCTTTAAAACCAGCATCAGCAGGACTCAGCCAGCCTGTGTGCCATCCTGCCTGCCCTGGATTCCCTGCTTCTCTCTCATACTCAGCATTTCTTTCCATGTTCACAGCTGAATCCCTCTTGATGCTCATCAGCAGCATCACCATGGGAAGGCAAGTGGCAAGACCCCCAATCCTGCTCTGCTCGAGCCCTCAGCAGCACAGATCTCTTCTAGGATACCATGTCAGACTCCTGCAGGGCCCTGTGCAACTTTTTTTTTTTGTTTTTAATCCCAAATTAAAACTGAAGCTTCAAAGGCACAGATCTAGGGAGGTCTCTTAATGCGGACACTGTATTTCCTGGAACAGATCCTTTAATTTTGTGGTGAGCCAGAGTTGAAGACATTTGTATTCAAATCCTTATTTAGGCTCTAATGCTCTTTAGTATTGGATATAGGGATTTGAGACTGGAAATGGCACTTTTGACTTTACTATCACCCCAAACAGACAATCACATTTTAAGCTGCTATTTCTTTTCCATCCTTCTTATGCTGTTCCCCACACTCTTCCAGAAACTGTAATTATTCTGCCACATCTACTCAACTAATAAAATTTATTCTGTTCTATGTTCTTCACTGCATTTTCTTCACAAGCCTTACACCATCAAATAAAATCAAGGTTTTCATTTGCAAAGTGGTTATCAGCAGCTCAGCTTTTACTCACAGTCCTTTGAATAGGCTACAGGGATGGCAGATGGATAGAAATGTAATGTAATAGCATATACTGTGGTGTAACCTCCAAGCATTATTTTGTATGGGGTGCCCCACAATACCTTCTCCTTTTAGGTGGGGTTTTGCCCTACAGATGATAACAGTACTGTTTCTAATAATTTTTCTGGATGTTAAAAATAGACTTGATTGATAAATGGTAGACATCTTGCTGATGTTCGTGTCACTCATGCCAGCTCACCTCAGTGTTTGCAATCCTGCCTGAACACAACAGAATTTGTAATCTCCATGGGTCCTTGAAGAACAGCCTTCACTGAGGCATCTCTCAGGGCTTTACAAACTCTTGTTGTGCCTTGTATGCTGGCTAAAATCCACAGGGATGGACATCACTGGGCTAGTGCTGAGGCAGTGGCCAGACCATGTCCCTCTAAGAACGCAGTGACTGGAACTCCCTCTGAAGGATTGAACACATTTAAAATCTCACCCACACCCAGAAAATATGCTGAGTATACACAAAAGATTTGTTTGAATCTCAGTTCATTCCCAGATTTGGTCATCTTTTTTCCATTGGTGGCTTTAGGAGCAGCAGCTTTTGTAGCTATCCAGGAAAGGATTCATTCTTCCATGCAGCTGTGCCTTGTGGTGTCCATAGAGTGCCATGCACCTCCTCCACTCTCAGATTTTGTCCTCAAATGTTCACACCTCAACTGGGATGCATGGAAAGAGCCTCCCACTCAGTAACACTTAATTCCAAGGCCTGGGGCCTGTGAGAGTTTTGTTTCACAGGCTGGTATTGCTCCTGCTCTTAAAAAAACCAAACAAATCCCACGTTAAGGATGAGCTTGAAATTTTCTGTATATTTCCTTTGCAGAAAACAGAGACTACAAAGAAATTGGGGAAGGAGGGTGGAAATCAAATGTCATTCCCAAAAGGCAACAAGACAACATCCATTTATATAGTTTCACATTCTCTCATCTAAAATCAATAACACCCCCAAATAAATAAAGGAGGCATACCCATTCAGCAGATCTGGGGAATACTGCAAAAAAGTAGTTAGGAATATTATTTCATATCCTCAGCATATGGATGTGCATTGCTCTGGGAGCAGCTTTCCATGAGCACTCCAACTAACAAGCTTGCTGCAGAGCAATCTTTGTGCAGCAGATTTTAGAACATGGCCTGGAAAATATTCCCCAGAAGACAACTTGGAATAACTAATCATAAAAAAACTTCACACTGGACAGCTAATTTAGGAGCTCTGATCATCCTTTCAGTAGCTGGAAATATAACACTTGATGTACTTGTCCAGTCAGAACAGATGTGTGTGACTCAGAGCTGCCCGCCTGGGAAGCTGCTGCTCACCCTGCACTCTAAGGCAGAACTGGCTTGCAGAAAAGTCATAAGAGAGAACAAGTGTGTGTGCATGTGTGTGTGTTTGTGTCAGGGGCTTCCCTCCAGCACATTATTTACTGTGAATTACTTAGGCAGCCCTAGATTTTATTTGATAATTTTTCCCTTGATATGCTCCATATAAAGGGAATGTTAGCATTAACCAAAGCTAATCCACGGCGCAGTTGGGAAGGGGATTATTTTGCCAATGATTGGTTTCTTTAAACACGGGCTTGTGATCAAAGCAATATGGTTCTGATTTTTTTCCTCTATTTTTTAGCTTTGTAGTATGGTTCTTCTTAATAGTAAGTTACTGCTATAAGCATGCTGTGAATTTCCAATATAGCAAAGCTTTAATAATTTGCAGCCATAATTGTTCCTGCTTCAGTCTCCAATTCAATTTGGTGTGGAATTCCCATCTCCCAACACAAAGCTTAACTCAATGGTATCTGTGTGAGACAGACTATGAAACCAGTCTGGTATAATGGACTTCATTAAGGGATAGACAAATTATTTTCATCTGAAATATATTTTAAATGGAAAAAAGGGCTTTTGAATAAATATTTTTCCTTCAAAAGTTATTAATTTCTGTGGGTAAAAGAGGCATGGTTACTGTTGCTTATTTTTTCCTTTGTTTTCATAAAGCATTTAAAAATTATTTTCTGGTTGAATTATTTCTTTGGTTGAAATAACAAATATTTAAGCCAGGGGTGGAAACAACATCTTTTTATTTTACTGAAGAGCCAAACTGTGCAAGGAGCTTTCACTTCTTTGCCTGCCCAGCCATAACCTCTTCTGATGCTAAAATCCAAGCTCATGGACTGACACAACAAGTATCACCCATCTCCAGACCTCAGTGGCCATTTCTCTCCCTGTGTGTAGATTTAGTAGCCTCAAACCATTTTTTAGTCCACTCTGCAAGTAGCAAGCTGTGAGATTTTAGCACAGATACCTGTTTGTAGGAGGGAGCCTGTGTTGGCACAAGCCCATTAACCCTAACCTGAACATGCACAGACTAATAACAGGTTAGTGGAAAGTCTTATTCAAGCCCTGCATATGGCAGTAAATTACTCCCTTGATGAATAAAAGCCATTACTTAGTATTTAGCATCATAGCAAGAAGCCTCTTCGGCCTGTTCCTAACAGAGATGTTACAGTTAATTTAGTGTAAAATTATCACCTGCTGTACAATAAAACAACAAACTGCAGTCAAATAATCTCTTAATAAATGAAAATGTGTAATAAACTGTGTCAGCACTGCAGAGACTTGGCAAGGCTGAATACCCTAAAGGTACCAATCCAAACAAATTCACTATACAATATATGGCCTATGTCATTTCTGGTTCTTATCAGAGATGATTCATCTGGGAATCTTTGGCACTAAGTTTTACCTCTAAAGGCCAGGTTATTACAATGATATAATTTCTGCGTTAATTAAATATAATGCCTGTTAGCCCCTTTATAGGGGTCTATAAATTGGTTGTAAACATATGCTGTAGATGGGCATATGTAATCTGCAAATGTAATAAACATTCAGTCAGCTTCCTCTCCTTGCAGAAATGGGCGAGGTCAAATGATCACAGTGCCAGAAAAACCATGGATACCCAAAGGTAAACTTAATCTTCTTCTGTCACACATTATTTTACACACACACACACATATATATCTACATATTCATACACAGAGACCTGTGTCTCTGCCAGAGAGGGAGGCAGCACGAGCGCAGGGAGCGTGAGTTGGTGGCAGCAGGCAGGAGAACATGCAACTGCTCTCGCTGCCTGCAAGCTGCCAGGCCCAGTGTTGGTGAACGTGGATAATAAAGGCCCTCCAAGCCACTGCAGTTCAGCACAGTCCTTCTGCTGGCCTCTTCCAACTGCAGGAGAGCCACAGTTATGTTAAATTGCCTAAAGTCTATATTTGCTGGAGATTCAAATGCTTGCTTTACCCAGGATGAAAAAGAAGAGGGCAAACCAAAGAGAAAAGCAAAGCCAAGGGAACAAAAGATGGGCAACACTTTCTGCAGTCAGCCAGACCCAGATTTTGAGCAGCATCCACAGACTTTCTGAGGCATCACATGAGAAGGCCGAGGAAGATCCATCCCCATTCCTATGCTCCCCTGGGAAGAGGAAGACAGGGTGCTCAGTGGGCACTGCTTGCCTTGAAGTCCAAGTTCATCCATGTGAAAAGTACAGAGACCTTGGAGGATTGGCCTTTCTCTGCCCAGCTCCACACTGGCTGCTTTAGAGAGCCTGGTCCCCCCAGCCACACAAGGTTTTTGCAAGTGTGTGGAGCAGGTTGTCCCTCCTGCAGCTGGCACAGGTCTCCAGAGCTCCTGACTCCCAGCTTCTGCTGTTGGAGGGAGCCCAAGGGAGGTCTGCAGCACAGGCCATTCACACTTTCATGCTGTATTTATTCTTGTTTTGTTTCACACAGCTCACAAGGCAAGGGTAAGGGACAGCTGGTGACAGCTGAAACCAGTGTAGGGTCAGGGCAGGACACAGCAGGAAGCAACCACCTAGATGAAATTTTAAATAAGAAGCATCACTATCAGGAACCCTTTTATCTTCCCAGAAATATTAGTCAAATTGTAAAAAACTGCAAAATTACTTTTGTTTGTAAGCTATGTCTCCTATACAGGCATTTCTGATCCCACTAACACAGCAAACCCCACATCTTACATTAGAGTCCAACTAGAATAATGGCTTCACTTGAGACAGCTTGGGAGCTGCCTGGCACCCCACACCAGCTCTCTGAAGGGCTGCCTGTGGTGCAGGTCAGCAGCACTGAATAATCCTTTATGTTAAGTGTCCATCTGCTACCACTTTTATCATACAATCTACAAATGACCCAGGTCCATCAATACTTCCATGGGCAGCAGGAATGACCTCTCAAGTCTACTGGCTCACATCTATCTTCCAAGCTGTTGCTGGTGTCTTTGCACAGGTAATTGTGCCTCAAAACTCCTTAGGTCCCCACTCCTCCAAGGTGACTTCTGTAGAAGAGAAGTGGAATAATATCTTTCAGGCTTTCAGGGTGGGAAGCTGTGCTGATGCATGTTTGGCTGGGTATCTGGAGGCAAAACAACATCATTCCAGCCAATATCTCCAGAAGATGGCCATCATGTCTTTTTCCATCCAAGCTTCTGGCTAGAAGGTTGACATAACACTACTGGAGACTCATAAGAGGTTGGAGGCTGGTACAGTGCAACTTCTGTGTGGGTGTGAGTCAGGAAGGCTCAGGAGCCCATGGGGTAACCTCCCCTGTCCTATGGCTTTGGCAGGGCAAATATCATACTGGGCAACACAGAAGGCAGGACAAGTCTCCCTCATCGCTGGTACACCCCTCCCATTGTTAAAATAAAGGGGCCTCCACCCAGAGGCTGTTTTACAGAGACAGGACCCCCAAACCCATGGCAGACATTGGGCTTCTGACTTCCATGAGTGGGGCTGGAGGCATCAGTTTATTCACTTCACACCACTATAAACGGCAAAGCTCTCACCCAACACACAGCCTTCTTAAGAGGCAGAGACTGATCATTTAAAAACAGGAAATTAAAATAAGAGCTAGAGGAGACCTCTCCTCCACCCAGCTCCATCCTTGGGAAGCTCCATTCCTGTATAAACATTTTCTGCCATTAATCCCTCTGGACAAGTTCTCCTCAAGCTGTGAGAACAGAGAGTTTTCTTCAAATTGAGTTTAGATGAGCAGAAGACAAATACAGCATTTTTCATCAATTGCATCAAACAATAATGGATTATCAGGACATACCAGCACCTTCTGGTAGCAGAAAGGGGCACTGCAACGGTGGAGCTGGTGGTCTCTGACACCTGCCCTGCCAGGAGCCTCAGCTGTGCCAAACATGGGCAGCCCAGGCACATTTTTGCTGCAGGGGGAGCTGGTATCTAAGCTGGCCTCAGGGGCAAAGTGCAATGTAAATGCTCTGTGCTTCAAGCCAATGCTAAGATTTTCCTCACTTTTAGGAATGTTTTTGACCAAGAGGGTGAAAGATTCACTGCGTTGAGTGGTGCGACATCTGCATGTCCTAGCACAGCCTCTGTCCTGTCTTACTGCCACGTGTGCTTGCAAAGGTAACAATAAAAATAAAAATAAGCAATACAGTGAAAATACTTTTTTCCTTTATAAGGCCAGGAACAGTCTATATATCCATTTTTATTGATACAGTGCTTGAGAAAGTTCCTGCCTGACCATCAGGCAGGCAGGCTGCCAGGCACTAAGATGCACAGAACTTGCCCAAGTCATCTCCAGCAAGTTTCACGTGGAGTGTCACTGTCTGAAGGAGTGGAAAAGGGGAACTGGATATTCAAAGGCTGAACATAATCCCTCAGCCTTTAGTAATAAAACAGATGGGGAAGCACTCTCCCAGCACCAAAATGGGACCAGGAAGAGGATTTGGAAGTAGCGTGGTTTTACCTTCACTAATTCTTTTCATTCTAAAAATGGAGGGGAAGAGTGCATCAAGTGTGGTCTTATTACAAGGATTCATGATCAGAATACTTGAGAGATCTTTGGAGACCTGTGAGGGGCCCTGATATCCATGGGTAGCTGTGCTCTTCACCTGGCTGTGCACATTTGCATAGGGGAGATATCTCTAGCTGCTTCTCCTCTGGCACAGGAAAACCAACAAGTCTGTTCTCTGTGTCTGATGCAAAGAAGTCACCAGTAACGGGATGCTGTAGAAAACCTTGTCACTGCCAAGAGGGGCTAAGCCTGGCTCAGTCTCCAGCCAAGGGCAGCTGAAATGACACCAGATCTGGCCACCAAGACAACCTGCTAACCAGAAGGACATCACAGCAGCGAGACTATTGATCTGACTCACTTTGTGGTCCACAACTGATGCCTGACAGGAATTACTGCCTGTGAACCTGTTCACCACAGCACAGGAAACAAAACCATCAAGGGTGAAGGCAATGGGCAGAGCCCAGGACAAGGCAAGCACTGGTCCTGTTCCTCTCACTCCTGTGGGGAGCAAAGGTCAGGGTCCCACTCTGCTCACAGCTCAGTCCATAAGGACAGCAGGACTGTAAGTACATCCCCACATTCTCCCAGCCCCCAGCATCTGCCTGCTAAAGCAGCTAAACCACCCAAACCAACCTGCTATGGTTTCAGTTTGTCACATATCACGCACAGATCTCTCAGTGCTCATTGGCTCACATGTTTGCTTCCCTCAAAATGCCATCCTATAAAAAATACCTAACTCAGCAGGGGGAGGGAGTTTGATATTTTCTTCTGGGGCTTTGGGTTTTTCTTTTCACCAAGCAAAACCACTGTGGCCTTCTATAACTGGAAGGAGAGAAATGTGATCCAGGACCTTGAACTGCTGTTAAATGCTGAAAAGGAGGGACTGTAGTTTCCTTATTCCATCTCAGAAGGACCTCTCTGTCTGTACAGTTTGTGACTGTAAAATTTGACTGTATGATCTTATTCTGTCAATGAAAGGGACAGACCACTGCCTGCACTTGTGTTCTTGCTGCTGTCGTCAGGGCACCCACTGAGTTTCTCGTTCCAAACAAGATCTCCAGCCTCACCAAGTCCCTTTTTTTGTACTGTGAAAATGGCTGTTTATATGATTACTACTGGCACTTTGGTTTGATGTGAAATGAAATGCTTAGTTTGGTACTGAACCATGGTTTTCAGGTTTTTAATTAAAATTAATAAAAATAAGTAAAAACAGAAGAAAAGTTTGAAGTTTGAAAGTCTAAAATTTTTAGAAAAACAGGGAACTATTCAGCTTTACTTTGCTTTACCTTTTAGCTGTTTCAATGTCATTAAATTTTTGCATTTTTTGTGGAGGAAACCCAGCCACTCCAGTTATGAGCTGTAAAGCTAAGAAAAATAAACAAGAAGAGTTTCACTTAGCCTTTATCTGTTGCCAAATCAGACGTGCCTTTTGCCTGAAGTGCAGTTACATTATGGCAGAGATACCCACTGAAGGAGGATTTTCTCATAACTCCCATGGCCACTGCCATCCCTTATGTCCTCAGACAGGATTCACTCTACTCACCTGGGATCACCTTGCTTTCAGTTTTGCCTAGTATTGGATTTTCCCTTTCCCCATCAAAGGCAAAGCCACATTTGCACAATGGTTCATTTTGCAGCAAGGGCAAGCAGCATGGGCAGCAAACCAGCTCTCTGTGCTCCAGGACAGCTGCCAAGGTGGGGGGATCCTGTGGAGTCCTGTCCAGGGGGCTGGTATGTGTGGGACCACACCACGCTCACATCCCTGACCTCACAGCACATCCTGTCCTTCCCCATGCAGGACACATGCAGAAAGGTGATGCTTGGACTTTTAGGAGTCACTCCTGACTTACGCCATCACCACAGCCAATTTAGAGATTCCTACAGGAGTGGCACTTGCATTTGGTTCCACATGATTACTTGGGTGGTGATAAGGAGCAGGGTTTGGGCCTTTATTATGGTGTAATCTTGATAATGATTTCTGCTTAACAGACATTTCCCCTTCTCTGCTGGTGCACACCTCACACAGAACCAAAATCTGTCCAGAAGTGCATTCAACTGCAAAACTATTTCTGCTTCACAGAAGGACCCTTTCCATGAGCACTTCTGATAGACCACAAGGGTAGTTCTCATTCTACTTTACAAAAAAAAAACCCATTACAGTAAGGGGAAGAGAGTTCTAAGTAATGTGGAAGCTGTTAAACATTTTCACCAGGTCTGTCAGAAATTCACATCAAGAATATGAAGTTGTAAAAAAACCACACCCCAAAGAAATCCTACAATCAAGTTTCCAGGCCAACAAGCGCTCTTTTGCATGTGCCCAGCCATTAGGTATGAGTAGAGCCTGTACTGTCCAGACAGTTTCTTGAATCAGACCCAAGTTCCTCTGCCTAGAGTACTGTTGTACAAACTGGGGAAGAAGAGCAACTGAGACCTTTAGACATGTTACTGGAATTACAAAGGGCCAATATTGCAGAAAGAAAGAAACAAACAAGAGAAACCTGCCTGGTCTTAGCTCTGGCCAAAAGCAGAGATGGTCCCACCACAGCCGTGTGTCCACGGTTTGGGCTTTTCCCTGGTGTGTGTTTCTTTCCTGGCTGTGTGGTCTGGGTATGGCAGATGCACACAGGGGCTTAGCATCCTGAGCACTGCACACCAGCATGGTTCAAATACACTGGCTCCAACGGGAAAGTGAAAAAGGTTATTGTTCAGTAATTAAAACAGTTTTCACCTGGCATGCAGCTGGGAAATAGAGCAAGAGAGGCTGCAGTTAAGGTTTAGCTTCCTTGGGGTGCAGCTATTAAGGGAGAGCACCCCATCACAACAGGGCTTTCTGAGCTCTGTGCTGGGGCTGCAGACTCAGGCACAGTCAGTGACCATAGCCAGCCCGGCAGGAGAAACCTCCAGGAGAGGCCTGGAAATGGGAAACAGCTCCATGGACAAGCTCTGCTCACATGTGCACAGCATGGATATAACCCAACAACAGCATAATCAACAGAAAAACAGCAAAACAGCCACGTCAGGGTTACTCAGAGGGAGAAGGAGAGCTGAGCCCACTTTTACCCTGCTTAGTGGGGAAAAGAAAATCCAATTGCATTCTCTCTGCAACCAACTACTCGACAGCTTCCTTCTGTTCCTTTGTTCTTTTGTTGTTCATTATGGACCTTGGTCTTTTTCTTGCTCTGACTATGCAGGTTTTCCTCTCAGTGTAACCAAGCACACAGCTATGCTGAAACCATTTTCTCCTCTTCCTGGAGAAGAGAAATACTAAAGCACAGGTTTTCCTCCCTCAGTTCAACTCACCTCTCTACTTTCCACAGATGTCATTTCCCCTAACCTTAAATTTCTTCTGCTAAAAAAGTCCCTCAAAATAACTAATCCTCCTGCCTTCCTTCTCTGCCTCCCACCTCCTGTTTCCCCATCCCTGTTCCTCTCCTGTTTCTGGTTTCTTCCCTTTCATCTGGTTTCTCTCCACCAGCTGGTCTCTGCATACACACAGCTCTCCCCTTCCTTCTCAGTCTCTCTTCACCCTATCATCATTTTTTCACTTGTGCTAATTAGGCCTTTGGTAAACATCTTCTCTGCCTCCCTTCCCCCTCCCTCCCTTTTCATTACTTCCTAGTCCCACTGTCTTGGCATTTTCCCTTTTAAGGCTTCTTTTAATGCCCTCCTGGGATAAGGAGGCCACTCAGTGCATCCAGAGATCTGTGTGGGCTCCAACAACTGCTGTTAAAATACCCTTGCTCAGAAAGCTGCCCAGTCTGCATCCCCACGCTGCTGCCCTGCACAGCTCAGCATCAGCAAGGAGCAGCTGCAATGATGATCACCCCAACCAGGGCTCACTCTCTTAATTAAGAGAAGGAGGTCAGATCATTACCAGCAGGTCAGGCCAACACCAGCTCTGTGAGCACAGCCAGGCCGGGTGCTTTCCTCCCCCAGAGTCCCCGGCTCTGCATGAAAACTCCTTCAGTGCAGCCCCAAATCACAACCAGCACTGGCTGCCAGGAAGGGCTGTGCATCTCTCTCTGTGTCAGGGGGAACAGAGCCACACAGGAGCATTTCATCTCAGAGCTGATGTTCATGAGACTTGCCCTCGAGGACATATGTTACAGCAGCAGCATGACTTATAAACAGAGCCTTGCTCTGCATCCTGGTGGCACATTCCCAAGTCTCCAAATAGCACAGGTCACTGACAAATTGTATGATTCAGTTGCCAAACCCTTGGTATCTGGGATGGCTCCAGTTAAGAAATGGAGAAAGGAGAGCTTGTGGCTCCTGTGGAGTCAAGCCCATTGCTGGGAGAGGTCAGAGGGGTTTTGGTCTATGTGTGTGCTTTTGTCAAAGCTGGACTGGAACAAACTTTCCCAAAAATGCCTTTGAACTGTTTTTCCCAGGGGTATTTTTCTCAGCACAAGATCCTCAGGCAAAGATTTCTGCAGCTGTCAGGAAACAAAATGCCTACAAAGAAAACCAGTCCAGCTCAATGTATTTTGTTTCAATGTCACTGTCATTCTTCCTCCTGATCATCACTGTTTGCCAGAGCAATCAAAACCCTACTACTGGACTAGACCCTGAACAGGGGAAGATGAACTCCCTGGTACAAGGGGAATCATCTAGACAATTAGCTCCTGTTTGGAAATAATTTAGAACAAGAAAAGTAGATTTTTTTTAAACGTTGAAAATATTGAGCCATTGCTTATCTGGCAGTAGCAGTGTGGCTCATACACATAATCCACCTGAGGATACAGGAAGGGAACACAAACACTGGGTTTTGGCCAGCAGTGCTTGTGACACCCAGATTTTGCCTCTTTCCAGGCTGCCCTAAAGGCTATAGGGAAGAGCAGGTATCACTCTTACAGGAGGTAACTGAGGAACTGGGTGTTGAGACACGTAAGCGCACGGCCAACTCTACCCAAGCATCACCCAACGCCCATAGAGAACAGCCCTGGCAGAAAGATTTGCCCCAGCTCATCACAGCCCCTCCTCAAACCACAGGGAGCCCACAGGGAGCCAGTGGCACCAAAATCCAGAGGAGGACTCTGCTGAACACACATGAGAGCTGGCACAGGAACACTATTGTCCCTCCCCAGCCCTGCAGGGCCTTTCCAAGGACAACGAGCCACCACAGCTGCATCTCTGCACTGCAGCTCTTCCCGCTTGGAGGAACACCCGTTTGGGATGTGTTTGACCCCACATGAACCTTCTCCTTCCTTCCCCTGCCAACTGCAAATGCGTCACTGAGGGATATTGCCAGAGCCAGCCCCGGTGAGAAGTCGGGTGCTTTTTACTGCAAAACGGCTGAAAATGAGGCAACTGTATCAAAAAGTATTTTGACAGGGATAAAGTTATTCCCATTTTTTCATCTAACAGATTTTATTTTATATTAAACAAAAAATTTTCGTTTATTTTGAATTTTCTTTCTCTCTCCCTTCCTTGGATTTAGAAGCTGTGTTAGCAAATGCCATAATGCAGCAGCAGTGCCACAAGCTCCCAAACAGCCTCCTTGCTGACCTCATAGCACAGGCAATGAATGAAGGACTCTTTCAAATTTCTCTGTTTTTCCTTTTGCCTCCCACTCTTTACTCCCCAGGACACAGCTTTCCCTGGGACTACTGAGCAAACACAATCTGGATTCTTTTCTCTTCCACAAATACTGAACTTCTGACTCTGACAGGGATAGATCTTACAGGCTTGGGCTGCATCCTGTCAGCTACCTCTGGGTTCACGAAGGCTTAGGACCACACCAGCTGCTCCCCAGGTTAGGGTCAGTGAGCCATGCCTCAGCAAAGCTTTGCCTGAGATGGGTTAGCCCAGCACATCATCAGTCCCATGGGATCTGCATCCCTGCCCACCTAAAACGGTGTTCCTTTGCAGTATTTGCCAGCTGCAGGGTGGAACAGGCCTTGCTCACTCCAGGTGCGTCACCCTCACCAGGTGTGAACACCCAGCAGGTCCCCCACAGTCCAAAACTGGTCCTGCTCAGGTACAAGCGCAGGGGGCCTGAATTACCCTGAGCACTGCAGCTGGCTGGGAGCTACATGCCAGGGCCATGCCAGCTGTGGGAAAGATGGGTAATCTCCAATGAACCATGAGGCTGGAGCAGCCCTGACAAACTCTATCTGACTGTGCATCAAGCCAGCCCATACAGTTTACTTGTCAGAATGTTTTAAGCCCTCGTGGACGTGCAGCAGGAGCTCCTGCTGTACCATTGCTCTGTAGCAAGGGGGTTGTGACAGCAGTGATCCAGGCTCCAGGAACAGCTATTCACTGCACTGGCAAACCAAGCTCATGGCTCTCCTTGCATCCAGCTCCTGATGCTGGGGTCAGACAAATCTGCATCATGGCATGAAGCAAAAAGCAGCAGCATATTTTAACTGTGCTTGTTAATAAATAGTAGCAGCAACCCTGTCCAGCCAAAAGGGGAGAATTCTTGGGCAGCAACAGGCTCCAGACAGGATTAACAGCACATATTCTGGAGATGAAGCATGAGTGCAAGAGGATATAGTAGAGATGAGACCAGCAGTGCTTTCCTGCTAACAGCAGTGATTCATCCAAGAGAGTCAAACTATGTAAAATTTTCCCAGAAAAACAGCAAGGTTTGTTCCCATAATTAATTCTAAAATAGTTGGCTTTTAGTTTTCCATTGAGCATCAGCCATTTCCTTGTTCACTCTTTCTAGGAAAACCTTTAGAAAGGTTGAGGGGGAAGAAGGAGGGATGACAAGAGAAGGCTTTTCAAGAATTCCTGCAAGTTAATAAAAAAACAGTGTGGAAAGCTCTTCTGTGACAAAATACAAGCATCTGATTTTCTAAAGATTCCACACTACTTTCTTGCTTTATTGATTTTTTATGAAATTTGGGTATAGTCCCATTTGGCCATATTTCCAGGCAGCTGTAGTGCGAGTTTTACACATCCTCTCCCTGAACCAGGCCTAAACTTCCCCCCACCTCTGGCATGGAAATTGTTCTCAGGGAGATGCAGGCAAGGCACAGCTTCCCTTCCCACTCCTACTCCCAGTGTTGGGTGAGGGGCTGGTAGCACTTCTAGAACTCCAAGTGCCAGAGCTGACCTGGGGCAGGTATCACTCAGAAGGGTTTAAGGCCTGGAAGCTCAGCAATACCAGATCCAGGCATCATGAAACAACTCATCCCAGTCCTGGTGAAACAAGGACAAACTCTGGCCACCACACCACCAGTCTTACAATGGAGGTGAACATTTAAAAGTGCTTGTTTTCAGCGCTCTAAATAGAAAAAAAAATATTTGACCCTGTCAGAGGCTTTGGTATGTAAAGGGAGGGAAATGGGTTTTCAGGGGCTTTTCATTCCTTTGTAAGCTTCCACTACAAAAACAAAAGGAGGATACAAGAGCCCTGTTTCCACCATCAGCAATAAAATGTTATACAGCTATGAAGCTGAACCTGAGATTATAAAGTAAAACTAAGTTGAAATTTAGTACTTTTGCCTTAGGTCAAGAAGTTGCATTTTCAGTGGAACCTTAATTACTTCTTCCAGCTGCTGTAGGTCTTAAACAAGCCTGTCTGTCAAAAGCTCACAGATTGGGCTGAAGTGGAAACTTCTGGGTAACCAAATTTGAAGCAGATGAAATTAAAGAAAAATAAACCACAGAAGAAAAACAAAATGACATAATGTACTGAGTTGGAATTAATTTTGCTTTCTTGACAGCCTTCTGGAAGGGGTCACCACGTCCCACATGCCCATGGCCCAAGGCGTCAGGCAGGAGAAGAAGAGAGCCACAACAGTGTTAATGCAGTGAAAACACCTAGCAAAAGTTGAAGAAAGCCTAGAATAACTAAAGTCAAATTTCATTAGGTCAAATTTCATTAGGTCACTCCTCAGTACAGCTGCATTTTATCATCTCCCAAGGTCAGTTTTCATGCGATGGAATGTCAAAGTCAGCAATTCACAATCCTTATTGATATGCCATCTTGCAGCAGGTTCCATGTTAAATTTAACAGGTGCAGTTTCCAGCAGGGCCAGCGGCTGCTGCGGTGTTGCTTCCCCCACAGGGAGCCCTTAGTCCTGGCTGTGTCTACTCCAGAAACCAGCTTCGGGCACAGCCAGGGCCACCCTAGGCTCAAGAGCATTTTAGCCACCAAGAGCCGTGGTAGGGTCCCACAGCCTTTGTGGGGGTTCATGCTGCTCCACAGCCTTCCCTGCCCAGCATGGGCAGCCTAAAGCAGGGTGGACAGAGCAACAAGAATGCCAAGAGTCACTGCTGGAGCATTAATGTGCTGCCAAAGCACATACCCCTGAACCTTCTAAGGAAACATGGCCTTAAACCCCAATCCGCATTTAGAGTAGGTCTAGCTCACTCAGGTAATCTGCTTCCTCTCCTTTTCCCTGAAGACAAGGAATGTGTTGTTCATCCACTGTAACGGCTGGGACAGCATTTGGCCTGGAACAGAATGACCCTCTGCAGAGGCATGGCCATGGGAGCAATCAGCTTGCAGCCAACAATCCATATCCAAAGGTGTGGGCACTTCATAGCTACACCACACAGCTGCTGGCCAGCTGCCACAGCTGCTTGCCAACGCTGGCCTCACTATTGGCAAAGCTTTTCTTCAGTGAAGGAACCCAGTCACCCACCCCTCCCCCCCCACCCCTCCCCACCCAGCCCTCTACCCCACACTTAGTCTGGTCACTGGTCTGGAGCTTTCCCCTGCCTCCATTTCAGTCTGGGCTCACTCCTGCTCATTCCTTTGTGCCTGATCATGTGTAAGGAAGCACAGATAATCAGATAACTGCCACATTCAAAAAATAAAAAAAGAAACTCAGACTCCCAGGAGAAGCCTCACTGCATCATACACTGTCTCAAAACAGAGTGATGTGATGTTCTAACAAATTTTACCAGACCAGGAAAGGAAACTGATGTCCTATTGTCTTCAATATATTGAGTAAAATACAATCTCCCAGATCCTATGAAAACAAAGGGCTCCCTGAGCCCACCTTCCGAGCAGCCCAGGAGAGGACAAGAGAACAGACAATTTGAGACAGACAGCCTCACCCCCCCACCACTGGACTGTGCTTAAAGCACAGAGCAATCATCTTTGACATTTCCTGGAAGGAGATGTGTCCAGGGCAGGCTCCTCTGCTCACAGCAGGAATATGTTTGTGTGTGTCATCCACCCCCCACCCACGCCTTTGCTTGGCCATCTCAGCAGTGCTCAGGAGTCCCTGGGGCTTTACCCCCTCTTTTCGGTGACATTCACTGACTGTCAAGTCCCGTCCTGTCTCTGCACTGGGTTGGCAGTGAACAAGAGATGCTCTCGCCCCAGCACTGGGGTCCCATTCAGGGGTGAGCCGAGCCCTTGGCTCAGCCCACGCCGGGCCAGTGCCCGCCACCATCCCATCCCATCCCGTCCCGTCCTATCCCGTCCCATCCCATCCCATCCCATTCCGAGGTGCAGCCGTGCCATTCCCCGGCCGGCTCGCTCCCGTCCCCACGCCAGATCACATTGCCCTCTAGTGGAGCTGGAGTCACAAAAAGCCTCCAGCAGCCGCCACAATAACTGGGGAAATTAATGAGGAAAAAAAAAAAAGAAAAGAAAAAAAGAAACTCCAAACCCAGCAGATGAGCTCCAGGCTCCTCCCTCGCATGCGGAGCCGCTCCCTGAAACAGCCGGGTCCAAGAGCAGCGCTCGCAGCGCGGAGCCGCGGGGGGATCAAGCCCCTGGCCGTGCAGTAAGAAACACCAGAGCCAGGTGCTCACTCCCGTGAAAAGCAGCGGAGCCATGGTGCAGCTCCCAGCCATCCCACAGGACAAGGCCAGGACATTGCACAAAGCGTTTGGTTCCCCTCCACAATCAGAGCTGGAGCCTGGGTTATCAAAGGCTAATGCACTTTGGATGAAAAAGCCACGAGAGATGTCCCTCCTCCCGGGTGAGAGGGAGGATTTTAAGTTGGCAGTTACTGAGCTCTAAAATTGAGGTGCTTTTTGAGAGGGAAACACTCCAACAATTCAGCTGGGGTGGTGGGTTCAAATGATGGGAACAGAGTGATGGCTCCAGCCTGCCAGCCGGCTCACTGCATCGCTCCCAAAACTCTCTCCACTAAGGAGAGAGGGATCAATTATCTCACTTAGAACAAGATTTCAAAGCATCTTGCAGGACCTGTGAACTATCAGGACAGCAGCTCATCCCTTCCAAAGGAGAGGTAGCATAGCTGGGAGGTGGTGGCCCTGCCAGTGGCAAACAGGCCATGGTTCAGTCCTGAGACACAGGCACCTGCAAAGCTTGGGGGGAGGCTGGAGCAGCCCTTTTTCCAGCAGCAATTTCAGCGTGAATCCTTACAAGCTCCCACAGCACAGAGCCACGAGAGAAGCTTCCCAGGAAGACACAAAAAGCCAAAAGGCATCACTAACTGCTATGAAAGCTGCCCAACTTCCCAAGGGGTTGATTTTCCTTGGCAACCTGACTACAAATCCAGTAAAGGAGGATCAGTGCAAGACCTGACCTGCTCATTATGTTAACTCCAAGGAAAAAGCCAGACTCTTGACAGGCTTGATGGAAAACTAACACAAATGAGAGGAGAATTGAACCTTCAAGCCACTCCACCAACCTAAAAATAGTTAGAGGTAAAAGAAACATGGCTATTTTTGCTGTACAGGTAAGCACAGACAACCCCACGCCTCTGCTCCATAGAAGGATTCACCCACCCCAGGATGCCAACAGTCACACCAGGAACTCAAGGCCATGCAGGGTCAGGGTATTGTCCCAGTTATCCTTGGAAAGATGGCCCAGCCAGAGTACTTTGGGCCTCCTGCAGCCCCTCCTCAAGTGCTATTCAGCAACTTCTGACTAAAGTTTTTGTTGCTCTGTGGTTTGCAGGGTTGGACAGCTGCCACTGCATGACTGCACCGCCAAGTCATCCAGCTGGAGCATTTGCTGAGAGGAAGCTCATCCGGGCTCAGATGCTGCAGGGAGCCTCCCAGGACTGTGTCACTCTTGGACACTCACAACCCCACTCCCAATGAAGGCATCCTCCACACTCTTCCTGTGGTGATTCTGGGCACCATCAGCCACTGGGCAAGGAAAGGTTTGTGGATGTGAGCATCTGGATCCTCATGGCTTCTGGGAGCATCAGCTGGTTGGGATCCAGGTCAGATGGCTGCACCCCAGCTGGGCATGAAGGCAGGGACCCACATACAGAGCAAAAGTCTTCTCCTTCTCTTGATCCACCTCAACCAGGACAGTTCATACCCTCCCATTAGCTGGCAGCCCTCCATGAAGGAGTTTCACCAACACTCAATGAGGGTCAGGCACACAGCTGATTTTTGGGTTTGATTTCTCTGTCTGTATTCCTTGTATCCGTGGTTCAGGCATAAAAGCCATGCAGGTGAGGTGTACTGTCTGTTCAAGACCAGGCAAGAAAGAAAATGAAGAGGAGGTCAGTGCACAAGAGGTGCTTTCCTCAGCCTGAATCAGTGGGTAACAGCCAGTCCTTGCTGAGAGAAGAACCATGGAGGCAAACAGCACTGAGGTTTCCCCTGAAAACTGGGAGCAGATGCTGTGCAAGACACTGGACTGAGGTGCACAGTGCTCTTTAGCTGGGCAGTGGGATGCAGCTGATCACTTACCTTTGGTGAGGATATACTGTCGGACTCTACAGGACATTTCATATGCCTCTCACACACAGGCCCATTAGTCAGATCTTTCTCTTCCCCGCTCTTCCAGTTTTATTCCTATCCTTTACTCACACATCCACCCAGATCCTCCCATCACCCAACAAACACCCACCTAGCAATGGCTTGTTCCAATCACACAATGGTCCGCACTGCTGGGCCAGCACTGCTCTTACTGAGTGAGGGGGAAAAGCAAAGAACCCTCTCCCCCCTCAGGCAAGTCCATCCATGGGAGGAACAGCACCAATCTCTCTCCTGCTGCACCCTTCCTCCCCTAGTCCTTTCTTTCCAACTCCTTCACTTAACTCAGGTCAAAGCTGCTGTGCTCTGCACGTTCCTCCATTTCCCAAGGCTGAACACATTGAAAAATTACTATATTTTACAACATGTGCAAATAACAAAGAAACAATAATCCCTGATCTGCTCAGCCATTCTGCTAGAGCCAAATGGGGACAGAATTTACCTTCAGATGTCCTGAGACACAGCATCCCAAGCACAAGATCTTTAAGAGGCCTGAATAGACAGATATGGAATTCAGCAGATCCATGTTTTTTGGGACACTGAATCTAAATTTGGAATCAGGCAGTTGCCTTCCTGTGTAGCCCTTAGCTATCTGCTTTCCCAGAAGTAGCTGCCTGTGTTTCCAAGGCATTTGGCAACTTTTTTGCCTCTCACGTCATGACAACTTCCATTGGTTTCTGTAAAAGGACTTGAAATAAAAGGTAAACACTAGAGAAAGGCAGAGCATCCCCTTTGATACAGGTTTCAGAGGAAATAATAATTTACTCACAGATTGAGAACAGTGGTTTTAGTTCTAAGTGCACTTTCAGTGAAAAAAGATGCACATTTGATGAAAAAGTTTTAAACCATTTTTTCATTATTACTGATGACAAATTCCATATGTATTCAACCGGTGCCAAGTTAGGTCTTCTAAACCTCTGACAGAGCCTTATTTAATCTGATCATTAGTTACAAAATTAGTTCTTTGGGAATACCATCTCCTTGGAGAATCAAACAAGTTGAGAAAATTTCTCTCTGGGGAATCAGTGGTTTAATATCAAGATTCAATTCTCTTCTAAATTTCTGGTGTGCATCTCTAGTATATTAAGTAGAGAGTTGATGATACTTAGTAGACTATATCATCAATTTCAAATTCATGTTTTGTCTGGGAATGTGAAGGTTGAGCTGCTAGAAGTAGAAGCATATTCTTCACCAACTTGCTCTGAGCCACTTCCCTCTTTCTGAAGCACTCTGCACACAGCACCATTACATGTAAAGCTAATTTTGCCATGCACAGGTGCTTTGCAGCACTGCTCCCCATGTGAACACAGCTGCTCAGATGCCAAGGTCTGTGCCCCCAAGTCCCACTTTAGAAGTGCCCTCACATCCTGTTTCCCAGCCAGGATGAAGCAACTCAGTCAGGGCCATATAGCTCAAAGGGCATAAACCCATGTCAGAGGAGTCCCTGATGCAACCTGCACCAGGAGTGAAGAGTGGCTGGAACGGGAAAAAAATCTATATTTACACTCAAAAGCAGGCTGGACATGAGAGTGAAGTGTAGAACACACAGCTTCTGGAAGAGGGGAAGCCTCACCCACTGGTGCCAGGGCACTCACTGGTGCCTCTGCAGAGGAAGGATTCCAGTCCCTGGGGCTCTTAATCAGGCATTTAATATAATTGATCTTATTACACTAAGCATATTACTGTTAAGCCTTCAGCTGTTAATGTTCAGTTGCTGTTGGAAGGGTCAGACTCAGCCACAAATCAGCCTAAAAGCGACACTTCTGAAGCAGCAAAATTATACTTCTGAGAGTAATAATTAGTTTGTCCAGGGAGTCTCTGAATCAGCACAGCAACAACTCCTAAAAGTACTGACTAGTCTTTGTGAGAGATCTCTGGGATGCGTCCCCCAAGGGCATCTGTCTGCAGAAATGCCTTCCTCCAGCCTCACACTGCAAACTGCCCACCCTGGGCTCTCCTGCTCCTTAAGCCCCAGCTCTGAATAACGTGGACAGATCTGTTCTCCCATATCAGAGACCAGGCCACACTGAACTTTCCAACCCCTGTACATTGCACAGGCTCTGCATTTCTCCATCCTCCAAAACACACACAAGCCTCATTGGCCTCCAGCCCAGCTCTTACATCCTCCAGGGAAGCCAGAGCCCACCTTCATCTTCCAAGGCAGAGAAAAATTCCCTGCAGGCACCACTCAGCCCCCAGCAGAAAGCTTAACAAAACAAGCTTCCCTCCAGCCCAAATCCCAGGACTCTTACTGAACACACCAGCAAAGATCAATACCCAAAACCAGCACCTCCTCTTTGGGATTCCCAATCCAAACCTTCCAGCTTCTGAGTGCCCTCTGTATCCAGCATGAGTAGCTAAGAACAACCACCTGAAGGCAAATCCTTAGGAGCTGTAGGTTGTTGGGGCTTTTTTGATATCTAAATGAAACTTTAACCACCCACTTGGTGAGGAGTTCATCAGCCAAGGGGGATTTTGTGGGTACCTGGGCAGCCATGGTGAACAAGGGGTCAGAGGAAAGTGGGATGCTCTGGGCTTGAGTCTCTCCACCCAGCATCATGTGGAACCAGGCAGAAACCATGCTGGGTAGCATCCACACCATCTACTTTTCTTTGTGTCACAGGGTTTTTTTCAAGAGGTTTTAATATTGGTCAGCTCCTTACGTACTATTTGTTTAAAAGGGGCCTTATATTGAATACCCTTTTTTGACATTATCAGCTGTGATTCCACAACTTAGAGAGACTCAAATTATCTAATGTAAAAATCACCAATTATCTCAAAAACTATGTATTTGAGAGCATCTTTTAATTTCATTTTCCTCAGCCTTTCTAGGGCAAAATTATAACCTTGAAGTTGAGAGATGGAACAGAATTTAAGATAAAAAGAGTCAGACATCAGCTTTCAAATACCAGGAATGAGGACCCAGGACTCTAAAAGGATCCTTGAATATTTGTAACCAAAATAGTATTACAAGAGCCATCTGTGCTAAAATTATTCTTCTCATTGTTTTTACACATGAGGTGGAAATCTATATTTGCAAAGTATTGTATGTGACTTAAGCATCCAAGAGGAACTGAAAGAGAAAAATTCTGCCCTGATGATTTGGTCTACTGAAAGTAAGTAACTGAAGACTGGGTGTTTGCTGATTCATTCATTTGTGACCTACTCTGTCATCATCACTTACTTGATTTTCTTCCCTATCTAACCTCTGTTTCACAATGGAGAGAAAAGTCTGCATGGAAGAGTCCTTGGAAGCTGTTACCAGTTATCAGCACACTCAGATCTGTGACTGAAGGTTGTGGAAAATTCAAATACTTCAAGCAAGAGTTCAATGTGAGACACAGCTGGCTTGAGCTGCTGGTAGGTAGGGAAAGAGCAGGTAAAGTGAGATCTGTGTCACAGGTTAAAAAAAACAGATTGGATTTCACAACACTGCCCACAGGACGCCTGTCAGACCAGTCCTAAGGAACAGTCCTTGTTCCTTCCAAGCCTATCCCACACCCTGCTGGTGGAAACCAGGCACAAGGAAAGGCAAACCCCATAGCAAAAGATTCCCAAAAAAGTCCCCTCAGTGCTCACATGCCTTTCTCCCACCACGGGAAGAAGGTGCTCCTGGACTGAAGCAAGCAAGGGAGGTTGTGGGCTCTGAGCCTGCTGCCTGCCCCCAGAAACTCCCTCCAATCCCACTGCAGCAGCAGAGGAGGCTGTGCACGGACTGCCTGCTATGTGACCTCCCCTTGCCAGCCTTTCCCGGGCCATCTGGGCCATCGACATCAACAAAAGCAGTTTAAGGCCATGAAGTGTGAGTCATGCATCCTGTGACAGCCTTTGCACACAGGGACTAAACACTAGGATACACCATCTCCCACTGTTTCCGTGTACCAGTAGCCTCCAAACCGGTGCCACTCAGTTCAGCACAGTGCACACTGTGCCCTGCAACTTGCCCTGGTTCTTTACTGGAGGTGCCTGCCCCTTAGAAGCAGAGCCAGCCAAGCAATAATCTCACTGATAGCTTGTTTCACACAGCCTTGGTCGTGCTGGGGAAAACCGGCGCTGGAAGGGGAAGCCTGAAGTTGGATAGCCCAGGGGCTTGCAGCCTGGGTTTGAGGCACAGCCTCTGGTTTCTGAGATGCTCTCTGAAACATTAGGCACAGCTCATTAATCTGACCTGCTCTGAGCAGCCTGCAGAGCACAAAGATATTCTATGGGAAAGTCCTAGGCTACTCAAAACGAAGGAAATAAAATGGGATTAAATATAACAGCTCCAATAACAACAGCATTCTGCTGCATTATCCCATTTGGAAAGGCTAAACTAAATCCAGTGGTGAGAAAAATCTTGATTTCACTCCTGATTTAGCATTTTCAAGGCTAACTTAGGATTACACTGCACAAACAGGCTGCTACCAAATTAGTTGACTTCAGGCCCTCCCTAGCTCAATAAGCTGTTGGATCACTATGACCACATTTTGCTCTGCACTGCAGTAGGTTTTTGAGTGACTCCCTATAAGCAGCAAGAAAGCAAAATATCACCCTCCTATTTCTGCATTTTTAGGACCAAAACTGCTGTTCTCTCCCCTTCTGTACCCAGGCAAAGAGATTTAGATAAGGACAGTTCACCACCATTGGTACAGACAATCTCCAGAAAGGGAAGACATGACCTTCACTTTCCAGTTTCCTTCTCTGCTTTCTCTTTTTTCTTTTATTTTTCTTCTCACCATTCCTTTCTCCAGAAAGTCCCCCCAGCAACAAGACCAAATTAATACTTGTGAGGAGTGTCTCACCAGACTGCAAATGCCTCTGCTCTTTATCCTAAAATAATTCTCATGTGAGTGACTAGAATTGCAAATTGTTTTACCTTATCCGAATGTGTGACTTAAAATTATTAGGACTTTTAAAAGAGGCTAGAGGGTGCTCAGAAATGCCATCTCCACCTGGAGTGAAGCACGACTTCTGCAAGGCATGGCTGTGTCCTCCTGAGGGTGGCTGTCCTGCCTAGAGCAGGGGGCACAGAGTCAAAGCTCTGATGAGTCTTTTTCAATGCAGGTGGTTTTCTTTGATCCCAGGAAGAGCTGCATTTGTATCAGATAATGGCACAGGGTGATATTTAAAGGCATGTCCATGCTGAGCTGGCTGGAGGCAGCAGCTCACCTTGGGTGATTTTCATGTTGCCAGAGGATGGAGAGGCAGTGCTGGGCACAGGGACATAGTCCCACCAACTGTGGATGGTTCAGGGTGGTTCTTGTCTCAGCAGATTGAATTAGTCATTACCTGGAAATATTTTCTTGATAGATATTTCACTGTACTTGGTCTTAAACATACCTGTGCACATGTTCCCATTAGTGACCTCACTGATGTCCCTCTTATGCTACCATTAGATTAAACACTTTAATTTAGTCACTCAACAGCTAAAAGATGCTACAAAGCGAGAGCTTTTTGGAAGGTGGAAATGCTGATCTCTGATCTGAGAGGAGGCCTGTCAGCATACCCCTTTATCCCAAAACCAGCAGCTCAGCTAATCCTGAGCCCAGAGAGACTTTTGGGTTCAGAGAGAGAACCATGTGACAAAGCACAGAACACAAATCACCCAAGAAATTGTCAGCAGCCAGATCAAACCAAATATTTGCACTGAGCATCTCAGCAGTACAGTGTGACAAAATCTCCACTCCAAAATTACTGAATCTGGAGGAAGTTTAAATCCAGAAACAAAACACTTGTACTTGAACCAGCCAGTATTTAGAGTGTGTGTTCATGGGTGGGATTTTGTGTTTGCATCCCATGCATACACATTTGTATGCACTCATTAACTACTGCAATTTCTAAAAAAAGTTAAAATCTAAGATCACAAGAAGTAAGGATTGCTCGTATTAGCTGCATTTTTCATAGGCAAAGTCACAGCTGAGACTGGCACCACGATTTGCTTTTGCTCAGCTCTTTTCTCACAGACAGTATTTTGGGTCAAAAACAACTGTGAAGCTGCAGAGAGTCAGCCCATGCCAGGGGCAAATTCCAGGCCTGGCCTAAATGCGTGTAATTCACATTCAAATCAGCTGAAGTTATGCTAGCCTTCTCCAGGACTGACCCAGCTCCTGCAGCTTTCCTCCTCAGATTGTTCCCAGCCTGTCACTGTGATGAGCAAACGCTTCCAGGATTTTGGCGTAGGAGTGAGGCGAGGACAGCTCCGGACATGCTGATCAATCACAGAGCTTTACGCTGGACAGATCTGGCATCAGTCACCAATTTACCAACTTCCAGGCATGTGACAATCAGGAGCATTTGGGGATACATATTTATGTTTCCAGAAATGAAAACACAGGGAGCTATTAATAGATGAATCTAAAAGCATCCCTGGGACTGTGTGAGGTGTCATCATCTGGCAGCACTTCACTGTACCCACTGCTGGGAATGTAATCATGTGGGTTGTCATTGTGCACCCACCCGTAGCAGCAGCACAGGCTCAACCCCACTCTGGGGCCAGCTCAGTCTCCACCAAAGGGGCAGCAACGTTTTAACTCCCCTCCAAAGCACTTAGAGTGGGAGTCAGTGCTTGAGCCCAAGCACAGCTAGGACAGGGATGTATTTTCTTCTTATCAACTCAGCTGTTTCCACCTTTCCTTAGGAGACAGGATCCCATTTCTTCTCTCCCCAGGCAGATTGAGGAAAGCCTGGAGCCATCCTCTGGTTTCATGACAAAGGTATACTTGGGAGCAGGTGGGCACCTGTGAAGGATGCTCCTCAGCCGGGGGCAATGCTGAAGGAGGATGCAGAACTTAGCCTTGCTCATATTTTCTTGGAATAGGACCCGGCTAGGGTTGAGCAAGGGCAAGTCTCAGGTTTATGTCTAGACCCTGCCAGCATGTGGCACAGCAGACTGGGAAGCACTTCTCATCCCCTGCATCCAGAGCCAGGGGATCAGGTAGGATTTGGCTGCACAGGCCAGGTGTTCAGTGCATTGTGCATCAATATTCAGCAAGAGGAACAGAAATGCATTGTGTGTGTCTGCTTGTTTTTGTGTCTACTCCTCTGTTCCTCCTGCCATGAGTTCCCCTTGGAACTGCAGGCACATCAGACTGTTTCATAGCTCTGAGATAGCTCTTGCAATTAGGCAAGGCAGTACAAGGAGGTTCTGTCCTTTCCCAATAACCTCTCTCACATCTGTGCTGTTGTCCTGTAGAGGTGGAGGTGATGGCAGAAAGCAGGCTGAGTACCCACTGCTAAATGTGACAGCAAGAAAAGAAGGTGGCTTGACCAGCTGATTTCTGGTTAAGTCCTCAGTTCCTGGGAATGGCAGAATGCTGAGCTCCTAGGGGGGAAATATTCTTATTATTTAAAGCCGAAAGCATGAAATAAATGAGCAATATGAGCAATTTTACCTTTTGTAACCTGTAATTTTTCTGGGAAACTTTTTCAAATACATTAAAATAGAGGTATTTCACATCTAATCTGTTCTTGTCCTTTAGTACAGTCAGCTGGCACTCCCTTCAATTTCTAGAAGGTCATTCTACTATAAGGCTGTTTGAAATAGCTTAAAATTAGTTACAGATTTATAAACAATTACATATTTATGTAAGATGAGGGATTTTCCTTAATACACATTTAATGAGACACTCAGAATGTGAACTAGCTATGGTTTGGGATTTTGTTCGTTTTTATGGTGTTTCTACCCATTTATTTTATGGGCTCTGGGGAGTGAAGACTAAAATTGAGAGCTTGTAAGAGGTCATAAAAGAAAAGAATGGACATATTTTTCATGGCAGTTTGAATAGCCAGGTTGAAAAAAAGAAAAAAAAACAAAACAGCAATGCCTTTTATTCATATCTTAGGCAATTGCTTTTTCCCAGTGCTGGACTCAGAAGTGGGGATCTGTATTTTTTTTCTCATGGGCTTTTTTCCACCACATCTCACCACTGCAGCCCAGTGCTCACCAATGTGAGAGCATCTCCTCTACCTGCAGCCTGAGGAGGGATGGACTGTTGCTGTTCCCTCCTTAGGGACTGGGCCAGGCAAAGGAGAGGCTGCAAATAGCCAGGGGCCAAAGCAGAAAGCCCCAAGAGCCCAGTCATGGAGGTACATGGCACTGTGCCTCTCCCTGTATGTTTAAAGCATCGCTCCTACCAACATCTGTCAAAGCTGTGGGCACCTGGCACTTCTGTAAATCAGATTTGCAGGTCTTCAGCAGGCATTCAGAGAAAAAGAAAACACATTTATGGGCCACCTGCAAGGTCTAGACAGAGATTTGTACAAACCAGTTCCTCGTGACTGATGGTCTGAGTATCCAGCAAGCCAAAAGATCAAACTCCTTCTGTGTTGTTGATTGCACATCTCACATGCACCACTTCCAGCCCCTGTTTTTACAGAAAATGTCTTGAAAGGAGAGGAAACAGCTGGTGAATAATGCATTGTGTACCCTCCCAGTTGTATTACTGCCTCTCCTCAACAGGCAGGGTTATCTGTACCACCACGAGCCATTCCCCCAACGCTTCTGGAAACAAAGGCTCCCTTTCTCCAGCTGTTTACCCAAAGGACACAGAGAGAGCTGCAGGAGGAGTTGGGGAAGCAGCAGGAGTGTGAGATCCCACCCAGCATAATCCCTTCTCAGGGAGCAGAGGTGTCTCTGGACAAGGAGGGCTTGGGACTCACAGTCACATTCCAGGTTTATCACCACTGAGTCTCCTCCCAGCTTATAATGACTCATCCTCCCATATCAGAGGCTGCTTCTGGACTTGGTAACAAACCTGAAGTTGTTAAGATTGAAGAATTATGAAAATTAAAGAAATAAGCAATAGGAAAAGAGAAAACAGCTTCAAGTTACGTGAGGAGGTTTAGATTGGATATGAGAAAAAACTCCACTGAAATGGTGGTAAAGTTTCCCAGGGAAGGTGCTGCACAGAACAGGCTGCCCAGGGAAGTGGTGAGTCACTGTTCCTGGAGGTATTTAAAAGATGTGCAGATGTGGCATTTGGGACATGGTTAATGCTGGGTTAACAGACTCTGGAACTGGGTGGCACAGAGCAGCCCTGAGTGGTGTGGCAAAAGGTTCACTGGCTCCAGGTAATGCTTTTTGGGGAAAGTGGCCATTCCCCAGGACAAGGCTGCCAGCCAGGATAACCACACCGCTCATCTTGTGCTGAGGACCCTGATGCCTTGGGCTTTTGGGTTTTCTATTCTGCATTGGTGTGTAGTTTTGTTCAGGGTGCTGAGATCTTTTCACAGGGTGAGGAAGACATAACAATCCTACTCTGATTGGAACTCAAGGACACCTTTTCCAAACTTCAGGCTCGAAGTAAAACAACGTGGAAGAAAGAGGGTGGGCAAATGAGCCTCCTGTATGCAAATGGACCCAAACATATAAAAAGAATGTGATCTTGGGACTGGCCCCCCTCCCTTCAGCCTCCATCTTTGGAGTCATCCAGGCAGAGCCTGATTTGTAACACTGGTGCTGTCTGGGGGTGACCCCTCAATAAATATCCTTTATTCCCCAACTCCGTCTGGCCTCTGTTCCAGTTCTTTCAGGCATCAACCCCAGTCATCATCTCACTTCCACCTCATCCTGAACTGGTGGAAAGTTGCTATTTCACCTCCCAGCCCGTAACTCACACATTTATAAGTCACTAAAAACCAATTATATTTCTTGCCATCACATGCAGTGCTGTAGATTTTGCCAGAGTCCGGCTTGGGGAATATTTCTCCAATATGTCTTTAGATGTAATTAAAAGAAAAAGACTCATCAGCTAGCTGCCCCAATTGGCCTGCAGCACAGAGGGAGACCAGGAAGAAGTTTGCAAGTGTTTTTTTCCGAGTTGCAGCACACCCATCTCCAGGCCCCTGCCGCCAGCTAACACTGCCCTTTGTGAGCTGCACAGATGCAGCAGGAGGGAGAATGTTGGTTGAAATCCTGACAGACTTTATGCTAATTCACCAAGAGCATTTTAGACCATACACGGACACTTAATCGAGTGGGAAAGACAGCAGCAAACACGACATTTAATTATGGGAAAGAAAAACTAAGTCTTTTAGCCTGCATTTGGCGTTCTCCCAACACAGAGTTAATTGTTAGGAGGATATATTAGAAGGCAATGAAGGAGAAGATTGAAAACCCTGATTATGCCGAGGTCCTGAAAATGCTGAATTTCTTGAATTTCACATGAGAAAACACAGTCTGTGCTACACTGAGGGCTGTGCCAGCAGCCAGCTAAGAGCTCAGGGGGTCTGTCTGTGCATGTTAGAGGGGAACAAAGCACCCCAACTGCTTTATGAGCCTCTGCCAACTGTTGGCCAAGCCCCACTGTATCCTTAAAATGGGGCAGGTCAATATATACTCATGTAGATGCTCTTAGTGTAGCTGATGCACAAGGCCAGCACTTTTATCAGGAGTTCAATTTTCCTTTAGAAAAGGATCTAACCAGGGAAAGTTGGAAAGTGCATTTTATCTGTGATCTCTGTGTAGTATGTTTAGTTGTATTTGCCTAAATTTGGCTAGAGCCTGAAGCAACAGCAAGCCCAAATGCTTTGGCAAGCACTGGCAAAGATGCCCCTGAGATAACGAGTGGTGGGGCTGGATCATGTGAAGGTCCATCAGTCCCAGGTGCACCCAGAAGAGAGGGTATTACCAGAGCAGAGAATCAACCAAAATTGTCCCCTAAAAAACCCCACCACCTCCAACAGTTTGATTCTTAGTCCTGTCCTTGGGCTGTGGTGTTGCCTCAGTATCCCTCAGCATGTTTCACTATGAATTTTTTCAGTCGTCCCTTGAACCACATAAAGTTTTAGCCCATTTTTTCTTCATGCCTCATCATGGGTAAGGAGCAAAATTATGACCCCTAGATGTAGTTGTTGTATCATGACCCGTGAACCAACATATCTCCCGGGGAATCTCCCCGGATTGGGTCCCACAAAGAAAAAGTAGTGCCAATAATTGCCAATTCCATCATGACATTTAACAATCCCATCTGCTTTTGCTGAAGTCAGTAGAATTTTCTCTAGATTTTAGCAGCTTTTCTTTTTTCTTCCATTTTTTTAAAACGGGAAAAATCCTCATGGATAGATGAGCTCCGGCTGATGGGGCACCTGCAGTAGCTGTCACTGTGCTGCAGGGGGGAACCTTTGGCTGCTGATGCATTCGCGGCTGCTGCATATTGGAACAGGCACCGCGAGCCAACTTTGGCCGAAATGCCCATCGGAAGAGCCCTAATGATTTGTATCGTGGTCCCAATCTTATTACAGCTTCTGGGGTTTTTCCCTAGTTTTAAAGAGTTTAGGAGAAAGAGTCCTAAAAATTAAAATAATTTTTAAAAGACAGAATCTGACATTTGGAGTAAGATAGCCAAAATTTTTCCTTCAGATCACATGAGTTTTGTGCCTGACCAATGTCACTGGAAATACCCAAACGGAAAACCTGAATCCGCCTCATAGACACAGAGTCAGGCTGTCTCTGCAGAGGGCAAAGTACAGCAGAAAATGTAAAATTCTGGCTCCTAATGAAGTGCAGCAAACCAGAGGGAACACAAAAGGCTTGTACAACAGTGGCACACCCCTCTGACAGCAGCCAGGTGTGTGTCCCAGTCCAGGGAGCACTTGGCACTCGCTGAGCTCTGAACTGAATCCCAGCAGCTCCGAGGCGAGTTAAGCTCCGTGCTGAGCCAGCCCCAGGCCGCTGCTCTCGGGGCCAGCCTGAGGACACACACAGGCCCCAGGATGAGGAGCTGAGGCAGGACAGTACAGACCGAGCATCGATTTGTTGATGGAGATCTCAGGGGAAACTGCTGAGCCGAGAAAAACAAATTGACAGCAACTCCATCTTCAGCAGCCAAACGCACTTTGGTTTTGGCTTAGATCTATCAGGTGCCTGACCGAGCTTGTGCTTAGCTGGAGCTTGAGTGTTTACCAGGCTGGTGGCAGGCAGGAAGGAGCACTGTGCCTGTGCCAGCCCAAAGCCTGTGGACAGAGCAGGAGCAGTGGGACCTGGAGCTCTAGCTCAGCCCCACATGCTGGCAGCATCCACCCCTCGTGATACAGGTTTTAGGTAAATGATTAAGGCTGGATTTTTTTTTCTTAACGAGACAAGAATAAGTCTCTCAACTAAAATGAGAGATCGCTATGCTGATTAAAATTCGATTTAAACACTTCCCACTGCTTTTTGATTATTTATCACTCTGAATTTATTTTTAAAAACAATTTTCTACTGTAGAGCCTACAAACATTTTCTTATAAGGACCTCTGAGAGAAAGGGGGTGGCTGATCATTTGCAAGAGTATTGATCCTTGGGGCTGTTTCCAGCACTGCTGAGTAATGCTCCAGGAGACTTGGCAATAATTCACCCCCAAGATGTGCATGTCCTCAGTCACATTGGATTTTCAAGAACCATGTCAGTGTGGAGCCTCACACCAGGCACATGATGGCCTGCCCAGGGCAGCAGGAAGGAAGTGTGAGCACACACCTGTGGGCAGGTCACAAGTGGAAAAGTAGGTTAAAAAAGTGCAGAAGCCAGCCAGATGTTAAATATGGGTGAGCAGATTCCTCATTTTTCAAGGATTGAGGGGAATTATTTGACTTTAGTTTGCAGCAACAAACACACCTCAGATCTCCATTGCACTGCCAATGTAAGCGTCCTCAGAGGAACCCGGGAAGACCTCTGCATATAAGGAAGAAGGAGATGTCTCAAGACAGATAAAAAAAATCTCAGAACAAAGCCACCTCAACTACAACACTTTAAATGGAAGTCAAGCTGATGATTGAAAGACTGGCCTGCTCCAGTAGCACATTTTCCTGTTCCCTGTTTGACAAGCAGAGGATGGTTTCAGTTCAGTGGTGTCTGAGCTGCTGTACAGTAAAACTCACTGGTGAATGAGCTACTTTAAAAGCAACAGAACTTTGTCCTCTTGGTGGCTCAGTTTCTCTGGTGTCTCCAAATGTTGGTTTATAAGTGGGAAATTATTAACTGGCCTGTGCAGAAACAAAGGCAGCTGAGGTTCCAGCTTTGGGAAGCTGCCCATGGTGTCAGGCGGACAGGGCTGGGGAAGCCCCATGAGAGCAGGGGCTGAAGGCAGCTGAGGGAGTGCAGCTCCATCATCACCACTGCAGGTGACTCAAGTTTATCTTCTGGCATCTGCTTCAGCCCCTCAGAGCCCTGAGAGAAAACCTGAATGTCACATCCCATTGCTCTGACCTCATCTCTTCCCCCACCACCATCCTCACACCTGGGCTAAAAGAATCCTGCCCTCAAACACACTTCAGTCTCTCAGAGCACAAACAGAGCATCAGAGAACCTGTCCCTTCTTCCCCAGACAACAAAATGCTGGCAGTGGCAGTGCCAAGGAGGCTGCCCTTGCCTTTACATCTCCACATGCTGTCAACTCTGAAATCTAATGATTGTGCTAACACAGTAGCTACCTTTGGCTTGCTTCCAGGGACCACTGCAGCAGGCTGCCAACTGCAGTGGGCTTGTGCCACCATTCTATACTCCTTCCACAACCCCCAGTCCCCCAGAGGGAGCATCCAGCTTACTGCAAATATTTGCCATTATACAGCCACTGTTGCATGCCACAGACTGAAAGGTCGCCTCTGACAGAGGACAAACTACAACCCACACAACACAACCTTGTCTCACTCACCAAGAACAGCCCAGGCACTGAGAACAACAGATCAGCACCCTCTGGAAGACCAGTAACTAAAGCAAAGCTGCTTTTATTCCATACAAGCAAGCAAAGACCTTGAACTTTTATCAGGCACTTATCACCAAGACAACCAAGAAAGGTTCTTGAACCCTGGCCAATATGTTTTTCTTTCTGCTTCACAGAATACATGAATTACAAGAGCAGGCTGCCTCCAGGAGCATTTGTGCCTCAGAGACAGCAGCCAGGTTTCCAGGGTAAACTCAAATGAACTCTTACCTCTCTTGAGGGTTTAACCAAAACACAAGTCTAAAGGATCTCAAATGCTGACATCATTTAAAAAACCCAACCTCACAGTTACCTCTCCCAAGCACAGACCTTACTCCAAGGCTCACTTCCCCTTATCACACTGATATATTATCCCAGACCCACTTTCTTCAGTGGTTTAAGCTGAAACACCTGGCTGTAAACCAGCATACAGGCACTTCTTCTGCCATCCCCAGTTTGGGGGCAGGAGAGTGGGGCTAGAGGCTGACAGCAACAAAGCAGAGATGTAAAGAAGTGAGCCTGTGTAGTTCTGTCTATCTCCTACAAAGCTTCTCAGCATGACTGAAATTCCCACTTGCACTGTTGGGCATTTCAGCAGGTACCCAGCTCTGAGTGAGCTGCTGAACAGCAGCCCTCCCAAGAGCCATAGAACAGCCCCCCACTGGTGACAGACCATGCTGGCAAGTGTGGGGTACACAGATGGGATGGGTGGCCAGGATGGGCTCTGCCCACAGTGCTGCAAAAAGGTCTGAAGGAGCCCAAGACCTTTGTCCAAGTGTGCTTCACATCCCTGTGTGGTACAAAATTCTGCACTTGGAGCAAAATGCTCCAAACACTGTTTGCCTCAAAGGTGGCTGCTCCACTGTAGGCAGCCCTGCTGTGGAGATGGAAGGCAATGGTGATCCCAGTCAGCCTGTCCTGGTCCTGGTATCCAAGCAAGGCTATAGGAGAGGTCCAGGGAGCAGAGCCAAAGGGGAGGAGACCACTGGGGCCCCTGCATGGCTCAGGTGGTGGCAGGGAGTAAGCCGACCTTTGTGCAGTGCTAGGCAGATGAGTTCAGTTGTTTCTCAGCTTCACTATTTACATGTGGCTAGTTTTTGTCACATATCTCATCTCCCAATTACTTTACATTATCTTTTTAGACCTTTTTTTATTTCTGTTTTCTGGGATGGAGGAGTAACAAAACTCTTGCAACATCAGTCCTCCCATTTCCCTAAATTGCATGTGGAGGAGTAGAGGAAAATCCTGGCAAAGGGAGCTTGGGCCCTAATGCCTCAGCCACTTAATAAACCATGAGCAGACATACTAATGGACAAATCTGATCGGGCAGTTACAACAGTTTCTATGCAAAAGTAGTGCTAGTGCTGAATCCATCAGGTAAAAGGCATTGCTACCCTGATTTTAAGCACCTTTATACTCACAAAATTATCTACCACCTCTACACAGGAGATAGCTACTGACTTAAAAAAAGAAAAAGCAAATGGAAAGACCCTACTATGAACTCACTACGGTTTAACCTCCTGATTGTACTTGCATTTGAAAATTTAATTAGAAAGTAATTACAGAGAAACCGGAAATATTGCAGAGGCCTCACCACCAGGCCCAGGAGGTTTTCTTGGCAGCAGAGCAGCTGCATGCAGCACTAGAAGATTTCTGACCACTTTCTTACAGAGCAAAAGACAGACCCTTTCAAAACAGCACTCTGCAGCAAAAAGGCTATTGAGTGATAATCCAATCTTTTTTCAAAAAAACAGGACAGGTTTCCTGTTGGGTTGTTGGCGGCAGAGCTGTGGAGGCTGCAGTCACCGCTGGAGTTAACTGCTGCACTGCAGCCACTTCCCACCAAAGGAGGCTCACGACAGAGCTGCCCTCTTTCTTCATCCCTGTTTGTTATTTCAACAGACCCAGCAGCAGCCAAGAGCAGAGAGGATGAACAAATGGGAATAAAAATAAGTCCTCTAAGACACACAAAACATTAGACAGTTCTTTTTTTAATCTTTCTGCTTGGCCATATATCTATTGTGTTTTAGAACTGAAATAGCAGAGGGGTTTCTTACAGCAAAGCCAGATCAAATACAACTTTTGGGTAAGCATTTTACTGTATGTACCGGCCTCTAAACAAAAGTGAGGGGGCTGCTTTGCTTTATCTGAGGCAGGAGTTTGTCCTGCAATGAGCTACAAGGTCAGAACAGTTCCATGCTGAACAGCAGCGTCTGAACAGTCACACATGCCACCAAAATTAAATATACACTACTCACAGGTAGACTCAAACCATCTAGACCCAATGGTTGGATAGGTAATTTCTGAGTCACAGAACCCTACTCACATACCAGCTACAAATACCTCGGGGGAAAAAACAAAGGATGGTTAGGGTAATGCTCCCCAAGGCAACCCAAGCATCTACACTGTGAAGCTGCTGCAGAAAGAGGCTATCTCTGCTACAAGGAGGCTCCATCCCCCCAAACCTCAGCTAGAGAAGGGGATCTACACAGCCCTGACAAGTACAGCCTGCTCCAGAAACCAGAAGCTTGTGAACATACCGTTAACACTATGAACCTACACATCCCTCAGCTTTATGCAAAGCCATTTTGGCATTTCCAACAGCATTGCTTGGAATTAGGGTGATGCTGCATCAGCAGTCCTGGGCCCTGCAGCCTGAACCACAGGTTTCATTCAGGCCAATTATAGCACATTATAAACAGAGGATCCTGCTTGTTTTGGAGCCGGCACATAGCAATCAGCAGGTTCTGCTTCCACAAATAGCCCAGGAGCTGGTGAGGACAGGCTTGCATCCACCAGCCTGAAAAGTGCTGGGGTTAAAATGTCACCAACAGGGAACAAGGAGGTGTGCTCAGCCTGCCAGAGACTGCAGTGAATAAGTCTTCGTACTGAACCCCTATAGGGCCAGGCTGTGCTTTAGCAAAACCTCCTACTTACCTACAGGAAAACTGAGCCTTCATCCTGAACCTTCCTTGAATGTCTTAAGTAGCAAAATTTAATAATCATAGGTATATTTTTATAGACAAACAGATGATTTTGTAATGATTTTTAGGCATGTTCATGATATATAATATAGAAGACAGGCAATTCATTGGTTATTAGGGAGTCAGGGCAACAAATTCACACTGAGTTCAATCAGGCACCTGCTCAGAGCAATTCCTACTGGGAAAGCCATCTTATTGTCTAATTATAAAACACTGCATCATTTTTCTAACTTTTGAGTATTATTGATTTTTTTTTTTTAGGTGGGGAGAAAGAAATGCCAAGTGTGATGTCAGCAGGCAGCAGTACCTGGCACAATTGCTCTTTCCCAAAGCAGAGCACTGAATGCCAACTGAAGCATCATTGGATATTGCACAATAAGAAACAAGCCATGCTGTGCATATTTGGGGCAATGGAGGCAAGGGTTTGACCCCTTGTGCCCTTGGGGATTGCTCTGCCAAGGCCAGGTTGCTATATCATTATGATAAGGGTAATCCTGTTAGGCAAACACATCAAACAAAAAGTCACTCCTGATTGCAGACCTTGTCTAGGCAGACCTAAGCCTGGATTAAAAATGTGCTGAGTGAGCAGTCCTCTGGCACAGCACACCAGGTGCTGAGAGACGGATATGTGGGGGGTTTCTGTGCCTCAGGACCCCATGCAGGCACTCTCTGAGGCTCAGGCTAATTCCTAGAAGTGTCTAAAAATTGCAACAGAATAAGTTCCCTCTCTTTCCCCTTCACTTCTTGTGTAGAAGAGGACAGATGACTCTTATGTCAGCCTGTTTTGCTTCTATATTTATGTCCTGCCTCAGGCTCACAATGTTCAGCTCAGATGCAATCCAGTCTGGTTGTATTAATATATCTGGGAAAATATTTTTAACAACCAACATCAAGCTGAAGGCCAAAATCATCCACAGGCACCAGGAGCTCTCTGACCCCTCTTGACCGCTTGCTTATGAAACAGAAAGGCTCCCCAAAAGGTACTCTGTAGACTTTTAAGGGCCAAGCATGCTTTTCGGTTTCCCCCTGTAATATGCTGGATGAAGTTTAATCTCTGCTGCAGCTCTGGGAATTTCCCCGTTTCCAAAAGGCTGAACATGACTCTTTTCTTACAGGTGCTGAAATCAAGGCTTGATGAGAGGTGCGCTGTGAACCCAGATAAGGGGAAGAGGACACTGATGACAGCCTGTGAGCATCCCTGAGGGCTTGCAAAACAGCTGCAGCTGAAGGAGCTCATCACTTTGCTGCCCACCTCACTCTACCAGACCACTTTATCAAGGAACCAGAATAAAAATAAGGTTCAAAGCCTTAAAAATTGGGTAATCCCACTGGTGGGCAACATCAACAAATCTGTGACACCAGGTGAGCCATTTATTCAACCTCTCATCAGCTGGGACTGATGTTTGACAGCAGTCAACCCTCACATTATATACTTCCTACAGAGCCACGGGAGAGATTTTCTTTCCAAAACAAAACGTATCAGAGCTTCATTTGGGCTCTCAAGAATCAAACACAGGTAAGGTTGGAAGGGACCACTAGAAGTCATCTAGTCCAACCCACCTGCTCAATAAGAGTCCCTGGAAGCACATTACTCTGGATTGTGTCAGGCAGCTTTTTAATATCTTCAGGGAAGGAGACTCCTCAAAGTCTCTGGGCAACCTACTCCAGCAAGAACTATTTAGTATGCAGATATTTGGAATTTGCTCAGCAACAGGCAGGAAACAAGAATAACAAGAGAAGATTTGCTCACTTTTTTGTTTCCAAAGCAGATTTTTCTTTCATGTCATGGATCAGGATGGAGCTGACCCTATAATGCAGCAGAGAAAGCAGAGCAGCCAAGGTTATGGGTAACTCTGGCTCAGTGTGAAATGGTGATTCACACAAAGTCAAGAAAGCAGAAACTGACTGTAATACAAATGAAGACTGAGGAGGAAGAGGTGGATTCTGAGCAAGACAGTGCAATGGTGAGTAATGAGAACAAGGCGAAGTTCAAGGCCACAGCTCCTCCCCTGGAAAGGATGAGTTGTTTGATAACTCCAGCAAGGGAACCAGGAGCATTGCCCCAACCCAGATCACCGCTGACTCTCTAATCAGTTGTCTTGTTTCTCAAATGAAAATATTTTTGCACTTCCCAGGAAAAATTCTGTATCTTTTCCAAACTGATTTGATATTCTGAAATGAAAGGACAGCCACTTGCCAACATGCTCCCCTGAAAAATGGAGATGGGCAGACACACAAAAGGCATGTACATGACCCAGCTGTTACAGACCCAGGTGGGTATAGGAGAGGAGAGAGGTGCTCTTAGCTCTGCATCTGATGTGCAGCAGCCATCTATGGTGAACAACCCTCACTCACCACCATGCAGGAAGAAGGTGTGCACTCCTCCTTACCAGGCAGCCCCAGGCAGCTTCCCTTGCTGCCTTCCCATCCCTGGTGCTGCAGGCAGCCAAGGGCCCTGAGATGACAGAAACAAAGAACAAGCTCATCAGGGGAACCAGCAGCAGCTGAAGAAACGAAACTGAAAGGTTTCTGAGGAAATGTTTGTGTGAGGCTTCCAGGAGGTGTCAGCAACAGCTATTATTCATCAGATCTGAGCAGAGTGCCTGGGTGCCATCCACCTCCTCACACGGCATATCCTTACCAAAGGAGAACAAATCCTGTCTAGTGACTGCCAGCAGCTCTGCTGCTGTGTCTCTGTGCAGGATGACCAGTCTCTGTCCCCTGTCTAACACAGTAGAGCAGAGGGTTCCCCACAGAGAGCCCAGACCTCAAGGACTAGAAGAATATACTTGCATATTATCCCTGACCTAAACAACTCACCAGCTGAAACAGGATGGCTGAAGCAGCGTTACTGCATCTCGTGTGCAGGTGTGATGCTGGTGGCACAGAGATTAAACTGAAGATCAGTGACGTACCTGTGGTGAGAGGGGGACATACAGTGTGTATATTCCAGCCCAGCGCCCTATTGCAAAACCCCTGACTCTCCTTATTCCTTACTTCACTCTGAAGATGTGCACTTTCAGCTAAACAGGGCATTAGGCATTTCTCTCTGACTTGTTGATGAAGATCCCAGAGGCTAAAAGTGAAGTGGCAGCTGTGCTGCTCCAGCCCACCAGGGATCTGGAGCTGTTGTCCAAACTCTGCTGACCTTTGGTCCTGAGCCTGACTTTTTCCAGAGGAGACTGGTAAGTGTTCAGAGTCAAACCCATGCACAAATTCTTTGCAAGGACTAGAGTAAACCCTGCATCCTTCAACTCATTTCAGGAATGAGGGATGTACTCTTTGCCCATCTTCAATCTCATGCTCAAACCCAGCATTAGACCATGTTCAGTGCACTCCCTGACAGTGCCTATTTTTATTTTGCTTTTAATTACACACAGTCATGTCCATTAAGCCAAAATTATCCTGTCCTCAATTTAATGAAAGCCTTAGGAAGCAAATGACGTCTGCCACAAGAAATGGCAGAGCTTTTCCCTTTGTCCAATTACGTAGTTGGGGTTTCCGTAGTATTAAGAAGGTTTTAGTTGGTCACTGGCTGGAGAAACCAAAGGATCAAGGTCCCAGAGGACGGTGAAGATGAAAATAGCTCTGAGAAGATACGTCACGTTACTTGGATGTGGCTACACCGACAGAGTAATCTCTGTCATGTGCCAAGGAACCTGTGATAAGCCCTCTCATAGCTGGATTGGTAATAAGATCAGTTACTTAATTCAAAGTGATTAAAACCAGGCTGGACTGCAGACAAACAGATCATGTTCAGGGGTCTATGGAAAAAAGCATACTTATCAGAAAAGTAAAACTTTTCTGGACTGTCTTGTTACATCGCTAGTGCTGACCACCGCACCTTGTAAAGAATTTTGGCGCCAAATGTAATCCAGTGCAGCCCACAGAAAGGCTGACTTTCCTACAGGTAGGCTCCCATTTCAAATGTATGTGACAAATACAATTTGCAAAGGTTACTATCAGCTGTGAGGCCAAAAGTACTTGGCACACTCTGGCCTATTTTTAAGCCAGTGCTTGGGCCCAAAGCACACTATGGTTGTAACCATTCCCACCATCTCCATAGGAGAGCTTGGCCCACGAATAACAGTCCCACTTCTACACCAAGGATATTTATTTCCTACAAAAAAAGCCAGTTTGGCTTTGCAGCTGTGCTAATGCCTTGCCTTTGGGCTCTGACACCACTTGGCTTGCCCAGGCATATGTGCAAGATGAGTAGAAAGGGCTGGGCAACCTGACATCACCACACTGGACACCTAAATCAATGGCAATGTCCTAGCAAAGCTAGAGAAGGATTTGGGATTCTCCTCAGGGCATCCCCCAGAGCAGGCAGCACAGAGATTTGGGGGGTACCACTGCCATCAGTAATGGGCAGCAAGGCATGGGCAGACTCGAAGGAAGGGCTGTAGTAGCAGCTATTTTTAAATCATTTCTTTTGGTCCTGAACTTTGTTATTCCACGGCTGCAGTGATAGGACACAACTGACAGGTCAGTGAGTGCCCTGGTGGTAGCAGGGAGTGGTGAAGCGGCTGCCTTTAATGGGTTTTCACCTGGGCTCGGAAACAAGCAGTGAAAGAGGATTTTCTGTGCCATGGCTGACATCCAAGACGCCAGGAGCTGTAGTGGATCCACGGGGATCCTCGGATGACGAATTGTGCCGGCAAACACTGGACGTAATTCTCTCCGGCAAAGCAGATCAGTGGATGTTATCCTTCTTTTATTTTCTTCCCTCAGATGTAGTCAGCAAGGGTTTTTAAGTGTGACAGTGGTGTGCAGTATCCTGCCCAGCTCCCCCAGCTGCCTGCACTCCCTCACACAGATCCCCAGGGTTTGCTGTGAGCATCAAATAGCAGGGAAGAAGTTACAAGGCAAACCAAGCACAGTTTAGGCATTGTTTCCCTGGCTGAATGGTGGTTCAGAACAGGCACAACAAAGGGGATGGCTCTTCCTCCCCAGCTTCATACTCATCAGGACAGTTGGTAGTGTGATGTGGTCTCCCTTCCTGCCTTCCTGAGCAGCTTCACAGAGAGCTGCAGGGAAGCAGAGCATTTCAACCCCTGTCTGGTGATCCCCCTCAGTGTGCACAAGTGTCTCCCACTCCAGCAGCAAACAGCAGCAGAGGGACAACTTCAGGGACAGAAAGATCAGAGCTATGGCCTGTGAACCCATCAGCAACGAGCACTGCCCACCTTCATATGCCAGAGAGTCTGATCTTCCTGGCTGAGAGGATAATGGCTGTAAGAGGGGGAGACATGGTGGCCAAACAGACAGAAGAGGATAATGGTCTCAGGGGGTCAAGGATGGAGCAGATCCCAGTATTTGCTATCAGTAAGGAGGCCTTATGAGAGAGCAAATCCAGCACTTGCTCTCCCAGTGCATGACTGTCACCTGTACCCATGCATTTTAGGGCCAAGGGACTCCAGGTGCCCAAGGGGAAACCCTGGTGCAGGGCAGCTGGCAGTGCTGGGCTCACCCCACGCCATGACGATCTCCTCGATCTCTTCGCTCTTCTGTAGCCCAAATGTGACAGGTCAGAGGCAATGGCTGCATGCAAATGTCACTTTCTGGAGACATCCGAGAGCCACAAGTTTAGCAACACGCACGTGTGCGCACACGTGGGCTGGCCGAAGGGCAGTGCCAGGCCCCAGCCCGAGCCACCCACGGGGCGGGCAGGCCACAAGCCAAGAGCTGGCATAGGCCAGGCTGGGCCCTGGCAGGGCGTGCACGGGGGTGTGGCACCGCCTGCCCCGGCACCCGTGTACCCGGGCTCTGCACGTCTGCAGGCTCTCACGCCCAGGAGGCCGAGTGTCCCACAATCCCTGGGCACAGGTCCGGTGTGGCCCAGACAGCATGTGCCCTTGACCCGTGTGTCCAGGCTCTGGTGTACCTCGGATCCCCCAGACTCAGGATCCTATGCCCCCGGGACTTTGCGCCCTCTGCTCTCTGCATCCCTTAGCCCCAGGGCCCCATAGCCGCAGGACACCATCTACCTGGACAGGTTACAAACCTTTGGGGCCCCAGACCCCGCACTGCTGGGACCCCATATCCCCGAGACCCCACAC
>VWYI01044902.1:0-125545 GCA_013399455.1 Anthoscopus minutus
GAGCTTTAAGGTCCTTCCAACCCCAGCCATGCCAGGGTTCTGTGGTTCCGGCTGCAGCCAGGCCTGTGTGGCTCTGCACCATGTGGTGCCAGCTGGGAGGTACTGCCTGTGACCAGTGACGTCAGGGGAAGATTTGTATTTAACTTACTTTTTAAAAATACATTAGTAGAAGTTCTGAGCTCTGCTACAGATGCAAAGTGTGTCACCGTAGGCATATTTATGGGTCTCTCCTGTTCCTGACTCAGCCAGTCATGTGGATCTGATCAAACAGGAAATCCCTCACAAAAAAAACCAAACCCTCAGAAAAAATGTACCCAAAAGACACAAAAAGCCAAGAGTCATGGTTTCCCTAAGCAAATGCTTTGCAGACTGCCTGGAGGAAGAATCACAAGAAAGCCTAGCTGGAGGAACCTCAGATTGTGTAGAGTGTGACCAGCGAAGAAACCTCAGGGGGATTCAGAACCAAAGAGGAACTGGCAACTTCTGAAAAGCCTGGCCTGGGAAGCCAGGGGCATCTGCAGGACAGAAGGACACTTGATCCTGCGGAGAGAAGGGGCCTGGTATGCCCAAGCACTGGGCCACCACAGTCCCAGACAAAGAAAATAGGCAGTCAGTGTAGAGAAAATTGTCTTTTATCAGGGGTAGGGAGGACTTTGGTTCCCATAAATAGAGTTGATTTTCCTTAGAGGAAGAAGTTGAAAGTTTCTTTTGCACAAAGAGGGAATTGTGCATCAGTTGATACTGATCACTTTCTCATACTTCCTTGAAGAACAAAGAGGCCCTACTGTCCTTGACAGATTTTCCCACCACAGATTTTGCTCCTGAAAATAGGCTCTGGTTTGCTGAGTTGCTCCATCCATCAGCATGTGCTGTCCTTCTTCCATGCCTTCCCAGCCCCTCCTCCTGCCCATGGGGCTTGGAGCACCCTGGGGTAGTGGAAGCCATCCCCGCCCATGGCAGGGGTGCAATGGGATGGCTTTAAGGTCCTTCCCCACCCAAGCTATCGTGGGATTCTGTGCTTCTGTGAATATATGGAGTTTATGGACTGCTCCTTTGAGAGATTTTAGGGAGGAGAATTCCATCCAGCCAATGCAGAACAGACCATATCCTATGTAGGCTCTATATCTCACACATTCCCAGTGAGGAAAGCCAGTGACCAGGGTCCTCTTAGGCATCTAAGTTAAGGAGAATTTGTTTTGTCATCAAATATTAATGTAAAATAAACTCAAAGTCACGAGCCATCTGCATTGGAATAAACCCAGCTTTTTAGAAGGAAATGTCCTCAGAGCTGGTGGAGGGATTTCAAAGAAGAACAAGGCTACAGAGAATCCACATATCCCTGTTTATTTCTGGGTTTCAGATGGCAGTGCACATTTATACATTTACACATAAAACTGATCACTGGTTTGGTGCAGATCTTAAGACTAAGGCAACATTTCCCATTAAATACACCATAAAATACTAGGCAAATCTATAAAATACCAAAAAATTCAGCCCTCTCACCACTCAAATACAAGTTTTCAGGGGGAAAGTGAAGTTGTTTCCCTTTCACAAACATCTCAAAGACTAAGTCACAGAACTATGACAGCATTAAGTCTCTACTGAAATAAACTCGAAAGATTCCATTTCAAGCACTACTGTGGTGGTATAACATACTCCAGTGTGTAAATCCTGTGTAACAAACTGCTGTGTTTATGCAAGGATACCATCACTGACATCAGAAGTAACTGCACTGGGTTTTAACTAGATGAGAACAAGCTTTCCAGCCACATTAAACACTGACCTTTCTACTCTGGGATCATTTTCTTCAACTTGTTATCAGCCAAGCTAATGTGATTATGTGCAAGAAAGCAAAGTTCTTGGCAGCGCATGTGTGTGTGCTCCAGAGCCTCAAAGCTTCAGCAACTTTTTCCTGTGACTCCTTTGAGGACAATGAGCATGAAGCAATTCCTGATGCACAATGTTTTATTTCCCGTTCTCCTCCAGCTCAGGCAGGTCTGGAGCCTGGCACCAGCAGAATGTGCTGCAGGAGGTCTCTGTGACAGACCTGACCCAGGAGCTGTAAGCTGACACTGCTCCATCACCTGTGGGCACAGGGAACCCATTCTTGTCATTAACTCCATTTCACAGTCACAGCAGGGTTTGGGTTGGAGTGGGACTGCTACCCCTGCCCTGAGCAGGGACACTTTCCACTGTCCCAGGCTGCTCCAAGCCCCATCCAACCTGGCCTTGGGCACTGCCAGGGATCCAGGGGCAGCCACAGCTGCTCTGGGCACCCTGTGCCAGGGCCTCCCCACCCTCCCAGCCAGCAATTCCTTCCCAAGATCCCATCTGGCCCTGCCCTCTGCCACTGGGAAGCCATTGCCTGTGTCCTGTCCCTGCATGGCCTGTCCCCAGTCCCTGTGCAGCTCTCCTGGAGCCCCTGCAGGCCCTGCCAGGGGCTCTGAGCTCTCCCTGGAGCCTTCTCTTGTGCAGCTGAGCAGCCCCAGCTGTCCCAGGCTGGCTCCATAAGACTCATTTTCCTAAATACTTCCCATACCTGTGCCAGCCTGTCCCCTCTGTTGCCCCAGCAGCAGCACCCGGGGCTGCACACTGTGGGTCCCTGACGTCGTGCGCGGTGGGGACAGGGCCCTTTGCGGCTCCTTTCCAACTCAGGATATTTAATGATTTTATGGTTAAAGGACACGCCTTTTCCCGAAACTTTTAGGTATTCCTCATTTTGGCACTCGGGCTGGTAGGCATAGGCACGGGCCGGTCAGAGAGGCAGCGGAGTCGCCGTCCCTGGAGGTGCTCGGAGGCGCCGGACTGCGGCTCGGGGTGCCGCGGTGCGCTGGGTTCGGAGTGGCAGCGGCAGTGCTGGGTGCAGGGGCACGGGAGATGATCGGGATGGTTTCTTCCAGCCTTACGATCCCCCGACCTCGGGACATCCTCAGCGCTCCCGCCATTGCCGNCGCCATTGCCGGACACCACTCAGTGCCCCAGCCATGCCGGACAGCCCCTCAGTGCCCCAGCCATGCCGGACACCCCTCAGTGCCCCAGCCATGCCGGACACCCCTCAGTGCCCCAGCCATGCCGGACAGCCTCTCAGTGTCCCAGCTATGCCGGACAGCCCCTCAGCGCCGCTGCCATGCCAGGACAGCCTCTCAGTGCCCCCGCCATGGCAGCACACCTCTCAGTGCCCCCGCCATGCCAGCACACCCCTCAGTGCCCCTGCCATGCCAGGACAGCGCTCAGTGCCCCCGCCGTGCCGAACAGCTCCTCAGCTCCCGCGGCACGCCGGACACCCCTCAGCGCCCCCGGCACTCCAGGACAGCCCTCAGCGGCCCCGCCGCCATGATGCCACTTCCGTCCCGCGCGCGTCCCCTCAGCAACGGCGGCGCCTCTATCCGCCATGGCGGCGCGGCCCCCGGCCCGTCCCCAGCCCCGTCCCGTGCCCCCGTACTGCTCTCACATCCAGAGATGCCGTGAATTCCCCGGCTGCGCGCCGCACGAAGTGGCGCTGGTGAGGGGCCACGCTGAGGCTGCTTCGTTCCGCGGAGCTGCGGGGACGGGGGGGCCGGAGCCCCAGAGTGGGGCCGGCTGGGGCGGGACCCTCTGGGAGCAGCCGGGAGGGATCCCGGCGCGCCCGGTGCTGTGTCTGAAGGTCCTGGGTGAAAGCCCGGTGCTGTTTGAGGGGTCCAGGGGAGCCCAGTGCTGTGTTTGGGGGTCCCGGGGAGCCCGGTGCTACATGGAGTGGCGGTATAGGCAGAACTTGCCTAATTTAGGAGGAATTTCTTCACAGAAAGGACGTTCAGGCCTTGGAAGGGGCTGTCTAGGGAGGTATTGGAGTCCCCATCCCTGGAGGTGTCCAAGGGAGGACTGGATGTGGCACTCCGTGCTCTGGGCTGGGGACAAGGTGGGGATTGGGCACAGCTTAGACCTGATGATCTTGGAGCTCTTTTCCATCCTCAGTGGTTCTGTGATTACCCCATAATTACCATGAACCCATCATTTGGAGTTAGGTACTTGCACAGTCATGAATTCAACTGAAAAACATGCAGACTAACAGTTTGTATTTTCAGCCATGAACGATTTGGGCTGGAAGGGACCTTAAAGTTCATCCAGTACCACTCCCTGGGCAGGGACACTTTCCACTGTCCCAGGGTGCTCCAAGCCCTTTACAACCTGGTCTGCCACACTTCCAGGGATGGGGTGGCCGTAGATGTTCTGGGAAACTTGTGTTGCTGCCTCACCACTCTCAAAAAGAAGAATTTCTTCCTACATCTAGCCTACTTTTTCCCACTTCCACTTTGTACCCATGACTCCTTGTCCTGCCACTACAGTTCCTAGTAAGAGTCACTGTAGGCCCCTTCACATACTCGAGGGGTGCTATGAGGTCTCGACGCTTTCTCCATGTCCTTGCCCTCGCAGCTAGCCAAGCCCTCCAGGAGAGACCTGGTCGAAGAGGCGATTTTGGCGGAGAGGTTGCGGGAGGAGGACCAGCGTGAGCAGGAACGTGCCCTGCGGGTGTTCCAGCACTACCGCAACGCCTGCGACTGGCACAAGGGCGGCGAGGACAAATGGCTGCACCGCACTGCCGAGAGGAAGGTCCGGGCAACCCTGCAGCAGTACCTGCAGGAGATCGATGTGAGGAGAGAGAGGTAGTAGCAAACAAGCAGCCAGTGCAGCTCCCCTGCTGTTTTCAGTGTGTGCTCAGGGGGCCGGGCAGTGATAACGTGTTCAAACGCAGTAACCTGCAGCCGAGATGCGTTTGGAGCCTCCTAGCTGTGAAAAACGAGGTTCACTCTCCTGGTTAAAAAGTTTAATGAAAAGACAATTAGGAGACAAAGATAAAGCAAAGAGTTAAAACGACCGGGTGGTTTCGCGCTGTGCCAAGAGCGCACCTGCTGTTTTAGAAATGCCGTTTCCATAGCGTTTCTACTAAATAGTTTACATTTTTCAGGAGTTGTTTAGCATGGTCACTCCTTGCATCTGCCCTTGGCTTGTGGTTTTAATCCTTTTCTTATCACGTTTTAATTTGGGCCTCAGTTCCTTCTTTCCACAGACAGTGAGAACTGATACTTGGCATGTCAGCAGCAGAGTCCCCATCATCTGCTCACTGGATGTTATCTCAGCCAAGCAGACAGTTCAAACAAAACTATCAGCTATTCCACTACTATGCCTAAGTTTAGTTGAAATAAAAACTGCAACAAACTACTTTAACAATATGTATATATGTATGACACTCATTCCAATATTTTGTGAAAAGCCAATATTGTAATGTATATTTGTAAAGCAGCTGCCACTGGGAAGGGTAGAAGTAATAGTATAGCACATTCATTGTTTGATTTTTAAAAGAGAATGCAGACTACTTTGATATAATCATAAAATGATGGAATGGTTTGGGTTGGAAGGGATCTTAAAGCTCATCTTGTTCCAAGCCCTCCCACCTCTGGTGGGAGGTGGCAGGGACACCTCCCACCAGACCAGGTTGCTCCAAGCCTTGTCCAGCGTGGCCTGGAACATTTCCAGAGATGGGGCAGAAAATCATAGAATTCTGGTGTGGTTTGGGCTGGATGGGATCATCTAGTTCCATCCACCCTGCCATGGACATTCACAGCTTCTTTGAGTAGCAAAGTGTCCAGGAATTCTCTCAGTTGAGGGTTTTGTTGCAAACTCATAAAGCTGATGTTTAGGTCCTACAAATAACACTTTGCAGCACAGTCAGCTGAAAAAATTAAAATTTTCCAGAGGTCTTTCAAAAATATTAAAGGTGAAGCACATTGCTGCCATGCAAAGAACAGAATTGTGCTGCACTGATCTTTGGAAAAAATCATGTGGTTTAATTTCTCAGTTACTCTTCCATGTCAAGTGACTTTGTAGCTGTGAAGGTCATCAGTTTGGTGTCCTGGTCTAATGTGCCTTCAGGGGAATTGTACATGGTTTCCACAGAACCACTGGGGTTAGAAGGAACCTCCTGAGATGATCTGGTGCAACCCTAGGGTGTCCAGGAGTGTGTGTCCATTTGAGTTTTGCTTGTCTCTGCACATGGAGACTGAATCACCTCTGTGGGCAACCTGTCCAACATCTGACCACATCCACATTAAAAAGAAAACAAAATGTTTCCTTCTGTTCATATGGAATTTTGCATGGATTGATTTGTGGCCCCTTGTCCTGTCACTGGGCACTGCTGAGGAGTAGGTGTCTGTCTTTTCTGCATTCCCTCCCATCAGGAGTTTGTGTACATTGGTAAGGTCCCTCTGCACCTTCTCCAAGCTGGACAGTCCCAGCTCTCTCAGGAGAGCAGGAACTTCAGGAATGATTCTCCCTTCGGGAGAGAATATCCAGTCCCTCAGTGTCCCTCCAGTGGGCTCGCTCGGCTGAGCCTCCAGTCCCTCAGTGTCCCTTCACTGGGCTCCGGGGCTGCAGAGCCCAGAGCTGGAGCCCGCACTCGGGGTGGGGTCCCAGCAGTGCGGAGAGGAGGGATGTCCTTCCCGGACCTGCTCACAGTGCTCCTCCTCCCGCAGCCCGAGGTGCCGCTGGCTTTCTTTGCCACAAGGGTGCATCCTTGGCTTGTGCTCAGCTTGTCTGCAGAGACCCCCACATCTCTTTCTGCTGAGACACTGAGGCATTTGGGCTGAAATCGGTGATTTCTGGTAGCTCCAGGTTTCTCACTGCTGGGATTAACAGAGAGATAAACAGATGGTGTGTTTAAAAACTGCCTATTTGACATAATTTTCTCATCAAAGATATTTCAGGATGAAGTGTTTTGTGGAGTGATGCTAAAATAGCAAGAGGTCGTTTGAGAGAAGATACAATTATAGATGCATAGAGAAGGGAGCGTACCAGGGGAAGGTTCTTCCCCCAGACAGTTGTGGAGCACCGACCAGGCTGCCCGAGGCTGCCAGAGCTCCAGGAGAGCTTGGACAGCTCTCCCAGAGGTGCCCAGGGTGGGATTGTTGATAAGTCTGTGCAGGGACAGGGGCAGGACTGGACCATCCTGGTGGGTTCCTTCCAGCTCAGGATATTCTGTGGGTCTGTGCTGAAGGATAACAATAATACAAAATCTAATTGCTATCAGCTGGCGACAAATGTAGTCTGAGAATTAGAAGAATCTGATGAATGGGGAACTGAAATCATAAAGCAGCTTTGAAAGTGGATTTGTAAGATTAGGAGTTTAAACTGTGCCTGGACAGAATCACTCATGTGGTGTTGTAAGATTCCCTTGATGGACATAACACAAATGGTTTCCAAGTTAAAATTTTGTTCATTTCTCTGACATTTGCAAGAGGTGTTGAAAGGAGCCCAGTACCCACTTTGTGTTAGTAACAAATAAACTAAAACTTTGTCCTTCATCAAAGGATTGATTTAGATTTTATTCAAATGTTTTCATCACAGGCTTCGTGACTTTCTGGAGGCAGAGGAAAGCAGGCACTTTGCTGAGGTGGAGGCACTTGGTGAAGAAAAGGCACAGAACAGAGAAATAAATATGAAGGAACAAACAAAATTACTGAGGGAGAAGAGGGAGCAAGAAAGACTACAAGTGGTGGCTGAAAAACGAGAGCAACAGTTCAGGTATTGCCATAAAAATATCTTATAGAAGAGAATTTGCCCAAAGTAAATATACAGGGACATTTTAAAAAGAAGGTGGCAATAATAAACTGATGAAGGAAAGATGAAACTGACTGAAACAGTAAGACAGAAAAAATAAAAGTAGTTCTTGCAAGTGTGTCTTCCTCGTCCCACATAAGCATCCCTGCATTTCCACCTGCCAAGTCAATCCTTTTTGTAATTCCTGTTCCAGCTCTATAGCTGGAACTCCTGTTGGAGTGAACAGGGTGCACGGAAGGTTAATTTGGCCTAAATAAAGCTTACTAAGCTAGTCTGTCAAAGATTCACAAAACATGAAGATTGTCCAAAAAGACAGTGTTTCCATTTATCGCATACTTTCCAAGAGTAGCAGCTGCAGCCAAGGTTTTAATGCAGCCTGGAGTTCTGTGCCAATTTCCTGATTGAAAGTAGTAACTTGCAGGTACTTATTTGGACCTGAGGCCTTGGCATGAAGTTCGCCTTGTCCCATTCTTGGAAATCTGGTTTTCCGAAAGAGGGATGAAAGAAATAATAATGTTATTTAATTGTGATAATTTGAAGTGCCTTTCCCACTCTCCCACGGTACTGTGAAATCTACAACATCTGCTTCTCAGTGTGCACAGGCTGGGGATAAAAATCAACATTCACTCTCACTTCTGCATAAACTCTAATTAACTAAATCCACAGGTAAATGTTTGTTTAAATGTGGGGTGTATTGACTTATACAGGTGCTAGAAGTGCATACGCTGCCTAACTTCACATGGTGGCTTGAAAATGTGGCCCTTGCCTTTTGCAGCTTCTGGTTTGTTCTCTATCGCACAAAGTGGTTGAAACTCACTTTTAAAATAGTTTGGAGGGGGTGCTGCTGGAGTGCCTTTTATTTTGTATTGTAGCTTGTTTTGCACACCAAGGAGATGATATGTAGGCACCTAGAAGTAGGTGTCTGAGTCTTGGTATCTTTATATTCCCTGGGAATCTTCATTCCTGTTCTATTTAAAACTTCACTGAGATCAGGACAGTTACAGGAACCTAAAGTCAGACTCAAACAGGCTTATCCTGCCCTGTCAGTTGAACTGCACCCCAGCCTCTACTGACTTTAATTAGTTCTCATTGATCAGAGTGGGAATTTAGCACATATGCATATTCCTGTTTAGATGTCTAATTTTAGACATTTTAATTGCAAAATGAATCACACTACTGAACTGCATCATCTGGTGACACATACTTGAACTTTCATGCTGTACTTGCCTGTCTTAATGTCTCAGGTCCTTCGTCTTCCCAGTTTTGCCCTGTTGATCTATGGTTCACTCAGTCTCATGGGATTATTTAATCCTATTATTACCCTTTTAGCTTTCCCACTCTGCTTGGGGATCTCAGCAATATTCACACCACACAGCATCCAGTGTTAAAGAGTGTTGCTGAGCTTTACTGTTGGTGTCCTGCTGGCTGCATGTTTTCAGAGGATTTAGAGGCAGTGAAACCATCTCTTTTCACAGCTATTGTAAGTGGTAATCTTGGAATCCTGGCAAAAGAATCTTCATCCTGTAGGGCAGAGTCCTTCTCTTTGGCTGTCCTGATGTAACGGGAATACATTCCATGGTTAGTTCCTCCAGCTATGTCCGTTTCTACTTTTAAATTAAGGTTACTGTAAAAGAACAGAACTATGATAAACACCAGATGACAAAAGTTCTGTGACATGGATGTGCTTAGTTGTACTTTAGTCTTTTGTTCTCTGTCCTTTTCCAGTGAGAAAGAAAGTCTCTGCTGTGGTAATTGATTCTGATAAGATTGATAATCTAATATCTTCCAATATCTCAATCTGCATGTGCTTGTCTTGTTTAAGTAGCCCCAGGTCTGTTTTTCTCTGGCTGTCAGATGTTACCTTCCTTCTAAACCATCCTGGTCCAGGCAGAGATCTGGGAGCAGGATTTGTTGCTCAAGAGACCAGCTCTTACTGAAAATCCACAAGCAGGAGTCTGTAATTGTGTCACAGCCTGTCCTCTGCAGCAATGGCCTCCAGTCCTCTGACTGCACCCCCTTAGCTGTAAAAATGTTTAATACTCACCCCGATATATTTATTTATCAAATATATAAATATATAATAATATACTGTGCTGGTAGGTTGTATACATTATAAAACATATGCACAAATAGAAATTAAAAAGGGTGAGGTAAAGATGAAATGAATGCTAATTTTTACTTTTTGATGTCATTTATCAATGGTACAAAACATATTCTCTTCCTTCTTCTCCTCTGCTTTGGAGATCATTTCTCCAGGGCACACCCAGGAGGCCTGGCAAGTAAATCCAGTAGCAAGTGAATACACACATGATTATCTGTTTTTCTTTGCCTGTGTATTTAAAACTCTTTTGAATGCCTTTCTGAAACCTGATGCAGACTTGTTTTTATTTCCTTTAACTCCAAGCAAGGTGCTCCACTCTTTTTCAGGCATGGATTCTCAGACCTTGAGGTGCAGGAGCACCTACGCTGTCAGAGGTTATTCCAGAGCACTAAAAGGCAGCATTTTTGTCAGCCCTGTGGGCTGGTTGCCATGGCCTGAGGGTGCAGGGGTAACAGCTTCTCAGTAGTAATGTTAACCAGGAGGAGTCCTTTGTCACAAGGTGACAGAGGGATAACCCTGGACCACGGGAGTCCTGCTGGAATTCATTTTCAGGGAGGACTACCTCTTGTCTGAGAAGAGACTCAGCTAGTGCTAGCCTGAGGGCACGTTCATCATTGGTAACTTTAAAGAAAACTGCAACATCTTAAAATTTGCATGAAATACAAATCACATCCTCTTTCTTGTGGTAACATCAGAAGCATCCATACGGGGAATGTTGTTATCCCAGCAACATTGTGCTGCAGCCATAAAATGAATAAATAACTGGAGGGTTCTGTCTTTGGGAAGTAGCCACATCCAGGCACAGTTTTAATGTTAAGAAGCTTAGGACAGCAAAGTGAGGAAGAAAACCTGCCATCTGGGGGAGCAGATGTTTATGGGTTGGCGTAAAAGCTGCTTTGAGGGAATTATTTTGATGAAATCAAGCAATTAAGGGGTTATTTTATATTAAAATTCTAGCAATGCTGAACATAATTAACTTCTACTCCCTCCTGGGAATCAAATAAATATCAGATTAGTTTATAATCACAGAAAAGAAGAACTAGTTCTTTATTCCTTCAATGCTGAGAGAACTTTGAACCCATTGTGTTACAGTAATACAGTTATTGCTAATGGTGCAAGTTTTCGAATGTTAATAATGGCATGTTTCCCTCACAACTTTTGAGAAATATGTTTTTCATGAACACTAATTAGTGCTGTGGTCTTTAATTACCACTAACTCCCACCCAGGAGATCTTGGGAAATACAGATTCCAGAGGTAAAATGTAAGAAAACCATCAATGACATAGCACATTTGTTGACCTGCTAGGAGGCAGGTGCACTCCTTGGAATGTGCCATGGCTCGTGGCAGGCACATCCCTGTGCTGCTCTCTGCTTTTATTGCTGGGTTAAACAGTGGTCAGGAGGTTCCTTTCTCATGCAAGAGGTAAAACAACCATCCCTTTTCACTAGCCTGCACTGCCACTGAACTACAGCTTCTTACCATGGAGTGGTGTGGGTTGGCAGGGGCCTTCAAAGTCATCTTTATCATGGGCAGGGACACCTTCCACTGTCCCAGGCTGCTCCAAGCCCCATCCAGCCTGGCCTTGGGCACTGCCAGGGATCCAGGGGCAGCCACAGCTGCTCTGGGCACCCTGTGCCAGGGCCTCCCCACCCTCCCAGCCAGCAATTCCTTCCCAAGATCCCATCTGGCCCTGCCCTCTGCCACTGGGAAGCCATTGCCTGTGTCCTGTCCCTGCATGGCCTGTCCCCAGTCCCTGTGCAGCTCTCCTGGAGCCCCTGCAGGCCCTGCCAGGGGCTCTGAGCTCTCCCTGGAGCCTTCTCTTGTGCAGCTGAGCAGCCCCAGCTGTCCCAGGCTGGCTCCAGAGCAGAGGGGCTCCAGCCCTGGCAGCAGCTCCAGGTCCTTGTGCTGCTGGAGCCAGGGCTGGGGCAGCTCTGCAGGTGGGCTCTCACCTGGGCACAGGGGCAGAATCCCCCCTCCCCTGCTGCCCACGCTGGGGGATCAGCCCAGGGCAGGGGGTTCAGGGCTGGGCCAGGTTCAGCAAATACCAAGCAAAATGGAAATGTTTTCACAGCAGTGCTGTCCCTTTCACTTTTTGTGTATAGTGCCCTTCAGCTTTCAGCACAGGCTCTGTGGCACATGGTGCTTTAGCTGAGAGGATGAACAGAGAGATGCCCTCGTCGCCAGTGAAATGTGAGGCAGCAACTCTTGAATGCCAACAGGGAGAAAATGTGGTGAGACCTCTGGTCTGAAAATTAAATAACTGCCCTGATATGGAGATTGGTAATAGCATTGCAGTAGTTGCCTGAGAAATATTTAATATTTTTGTTACACAGGATAGTCAGCTGCAGCTTGTGTAGTGTCACAGCATTTCACATTGTGTAGGTAACTACTGCTGCCATGAAGTTGTTCATGATCAGGCCATGATATCTTCTTTGAATTCCTAAATACCTTTGAAATAATCTGTAGAAGATGGTTTCATTCAGCATGAAATTGTGAGTTATCTCTTCACTTCACAGGATTCACTGGTATCTGCCACACATCCTCAGAGCTTATAGATCCTTCACACTTGCAGGTCTTCACCTTAGTCTGCCAATTTTACATTCTGATTTCATGAAAATCTATATCCTGTTTATAGAACAGAATTAAAATGCCTTCACATTGTTCTAATTAAAAAATGTTTGATGGCATGTGTTGATCTCAATACTGCTTTGTTTGCAAAAGTAAAAGCAGAATCTGCAATTAGTTCAGTGTTCTTCAACTGAAGATAAATTACCTCTTTATATGCAACTCAGTTGCAGAGAGTAAATGAAAATTGAAAGCTGCATTACTTGTTTGACTTTCTACCTTCTCTGGGCTTTTATTGCAACTTCTCTGAATTATCCTGCAGAACTTCACTTGAAAAATAATAAATTTCTAGTGGTTCCTGCTCAACCGTGTAACCCACATTTCCACGGTCGCAGTATTCTCTGAATATGAATGAGCTTTCAGGTGACTTACAAACCTATTCTAAGTCTTCATTTGAATAGGGACTAATCTACATGTTTGAGTAAGTGTAGCATGCATGTGTTTATATGTTAATAAATGGTATTTATGCACACAACCCCCTCGTGTTCAGCTACACGTAGAGTACACGTTGCGTATATAGTGTGCAGATGTATTGTGTGTTCATTTACACTCACAGAATATCCTGAGCTGGAAGGGACCCACCAGGATCATCCAGTGCAGCCCCTGTCCCTGCCCAGAGCCCCCAGCAATCCCCCCTGGGCACCCCTGGCAGCGCTGTCCAGGCTCTCCTGGAGCTCTGGCAGCCTCGGGGCCGTGCCCATTCCCTGGGGAGCCTGGGCAGTGCCAGCACCTCTGGGGGAAGAGCCTTTCCTGATATCCCACCCAAACCTCCCTGGCACAGCTCCAGCTGTTCCCTAGGTGCTCTTGTGGTCACAGGGAGAAGAGATCACTGCTGCCTCTTCACTTCCCTTTGTGAGGAAGTTGATTTAGACTTTTTTTATAAATTCAAAACATTCAACTCATTAATGTCAAAACCTCCAGCAAATCAGGCTTTCTGTGGCTCCTTAGGTTCTACATGGAATCAGTGTCAGACCAGGGGTATAATTTGGCGTCCTGGGTTGCTGTGTTTTGAGCAGTGATGAGCTGGGAGCCTTCATTCACCATACACCTCCAGACATGCTTATTGTTTTGAGACATTTTAAAAAAAACCTTTTACGTTGCCTTCCAGAAACCGATGTGAAGAGTATCGCATACACTGTAAAAAAAGGAGTGAGAAGGAACTGGGTGACTGCCAGCTGGCCCAGCAGACTCTGAAGGAGATGCTGGAAAAGGAGGAGAAGATGCAGGAGCAGAAGCTGGAAGAGATTTGTGAGAAGGAACGGTTGGCCAAGGATCAGGAAGCGGAGCTGAAGGCGCAGGAGGTGGCAGCGCGGATCCGGGAAATGGTGGATGTGCGTGAAGCCCAGGTGGCCGTGCACAGCGCTCGAAGAGAGGAGAGGAAGCAGGAAATCAAAAAGGAGGCTGAAAGGCTGGTAATTTCCATAGTGCTCTGCATTCAGGCTTGTGCAGAAGGCCCTTCTAATGACAGGCTTACTAGACATTTAGACTAATCCATACCTTATTTGTATCTTCACTGATTCCATTAGTATCTGAGCCTGTGCTGTTAAGCTAAGCCTCTTTTCCTGAGCTGTGGCAAAGGCATTCCCACTTAGAGAGGGAAATGCATCTTTTGAAACTCAGCACCCTAAAGGGTTTTGGCACTCAGTCTCTCTGAGCCGTTGTGGGAAATGGAAACGTTTTTAAGCTTTTGCCAAATATCTTTGAAGTTTTTGTGATTTCCAGTTTCCTGCAGGATAGCAGGGGCGTCTTGTTTCCCAGCTGAAATATTTATTTTATACATATATATTTTAAACAAATTAGCAAGCAGCACTTGAGCTCTCTCACCTGTTAGACCTGGCTACTGTTGAGCCCACATCACAGGAGGCATTTGGCTACCTTGGCCCAACTGCATGGCCACTATCCTCTTTCTTCATCATCCTTTTCCATCTCTCCTGCTGCAGTTTTTCTGGCTTTAGTGCAGCTTGCTAGTTCAGTATTCTGTGTTGACTTTGAATTATGGGAGATATTTAGCTCAGACTCAGTCTTCATTTTGCAACCATTTACATTGTAGAGGCTGAATGATCACTCAGGATACTCTGTTAGACGCTAGAAGCTGGTGCTGGCATCATATATACTACATTTTAGAAAAATGAGACAATAATGGATTTGAAACTCTGAAAATGCTGGCTGTGAAACCATAGAGTCCTTATTCCAAGCTAGACTAATGCTTTGCTTATTTAAAAATATGTAGAAAAGAATTATTTTCTTGTAACAGCTTCTAAGGCACTGCCAAACCTCTTGGGCAAAGAATGCTGCTCCTTAACTGGCCTTTTCAGAAAAGCACTAATAGAATAGAAGACTATCTTCCCCTGGGGACAGCAGCCTGGGGCTCTGTCAAGGATCTGATGAAATGGTTGAGCCTCTGAAAAAAAAAAAAAAAAAAGCTGTCTTTAAAGGAGAGTTTCTGTTTGGAACATGGGATGTAATCTGTTCTCAGCAAAAGAGGGATGTGGCAGATGGCCTCATTACAAGTTTTTCATTGCAGACTGGTAGTCCCTAATGACCAGGAGTTTCATCTGGGTGAATGGACAGCTAAGTGTGCATAAAGGTTTCTCCTGGTTGTTGCAAGGAAAACAGAATATTTACAGAAGGAAAACTTGCAACTTTGGCATGGTAGACCACATGCATGCACCAGAATATCTCAGAAGCAGATGACAAAGCAGACACTGCAATTTTTGCTTTAGCTGCATTACCTCTATTAGCTGCCTTCCTCCTTTGTCTTATTTTTTACTTAAAGAATTGTGATTTCTTGGAAAGTGATTGACTTCATGTATTGTGATTTCTTGTTATCTTCATGTTATCCCGACGATAGTTCCATGAGTTTCTACCATAGGAGTTTGTGGTCTTGGCTTGCAGAAGGGTGATTGGTAACCACTTCTTTGTCCATGTGTGATGGTGTGTTACCCCAGTGAACAAACTTCCATGGATCCCCTCCCTGGACACTCTCACACAGCTCCACTGATGTCAGAGTTCATCCAAAGACATGTGCCAACTTGCACAGCACACTGCTGACTATTTCTGCTTTCTTTCCACCTTTGCTGATCAAAGCTTTTCAGATTACCAATTCTATTCCTCAAATTATATATATATATAGAGTTTCAGAACCGTTTTACCAGCTTCTGAAAGTGAATTTGACATTTCAGGCAGATGCAAAGTCAGCTTTGGCTCTGAAATACTGCAAGAACCCGTGGGTGCTTTATGTCCAGCATAAAAAGGAATGTTCTTTAGGGAGAGCAGTTTCTGCTTCCATATGGGGAAGATCAGACATCACAACAAACCTGCTGAAGCATTTTAAAAGACTCATTCACGTTAAAAAAGAGACATTTAATATAAAAACAGATTAGAAAAAAACTGTGTGCCTTCAAAGCTGAAGTATGATTTCTGAGATAATACAATGCTAATGATGGTCACATAATGTCTTATGAGTCTGTTTCAGTGCAGTTGTGCTTGTACACTCATTCAGTTGCAAAATGCCCAGAAATTATGCTTATAAATTACTTAATGATGCTACTTCTACATTTTTTGGGGCTTCATAATCTTGCATATACAAATACCTATTTGATCTCAAATACGCATTTCAGATTTGTCATTGTTTCTTTTTTAAGAGCTCAGTTTCAGTGTACATTTTTCCAATATAAAGTGGAATATAAAGTTCTTTCCAATATGAAGTAGGAAACATTTGGCAAACACCAGGCACAATACAGTTTTTGTATTGAAGTACGTGTGATAATTACAAACAAAAATCCTGAATTCTAACAAATGATATGCTAAAATGTTCAGGCTTTTCCAGGTCTAGTGGATGATAAAAATTCTGTATTGCCAGCAAGGCCTTGCTCTTCAGTGTTGCAATAAACAAACTACCCATCATTTAGTTTGAAGTTTTTTTACAAGCTGGCTACTTTTATCCTTGTAGGAAGAAGATCTGCAGCAGTTGAGGAAGGAAAATGAAGAGCTTGAGAGGAAGAAGCGACATCAGCAGAAGGAAAGCAGGGAGATACTGCTCAAAGCAGTGCAGGACAAGCAGAAGCATCTTGATGCAGAAAAACAAACTCAACTTGCTGAAGAGAAGAAAATCTTGGAAAAATATTTTCAAGACCCTGACAGGGAATATGCAGAGATAACAAAAAAAAAAGTAAGGTGCTTCACTGTGAAGCTGTGGGGAAGTACCTCATCTAGACTGGTTCTGTGGCCCTGTGAACTGCACAGGGAACAGAACAAACACAAACCCTTGTTCCTGAATGAGACAGTTCTGTTGCTTCTCCTTCTCCCCGTGCTCTGCACCTCTGCAGAAGCCCATTAGCTGTTAAAACCACAGCACTTTAAACCCTGCTTTGCAATCAGGAAGGCTGCCAGGCTGGATAAATTGAGTGGGGGCTTTCAGGAAATCCTGGAATTTTATCCCTCCATGCTGATTTCATTGAGCTTTTTTATCCTTACACTGGATGAATGGACGTAATAGAGGCTGGAAAACTATTTTTTGTTTCATGGACCTGATGTAGTAAGTATTTTTAACTGCAGAAGAAAGGAAATAACTTTAACTTACTGTAATTAATGACTACTAAGAATCTTTAAAATATTTTAAATCTATACACAGATAGATGCAAACTCTCATGTTTTATTTCTTAGGGATGCCATGAATCAATGGATGTGTCTGTCATTTCCTGAAGTTAAAACAAGTAGATTGTCCAGCTTGAGCATGCAAATGAATCTCAGGGTATTTGGGACACAGGAGAGAGGTGTTTAGATACTCATATAGGTTAGGAAAGTTGTATCAACTCATTGTTAGACCTAGCTGTAGAATTACAGGAGGTGATGTATATTATTATATTTAATGCAGGTGATACTGGAGTAGCCTGGTCAGCTGTAGAAAATCTGAAAAATGGGTGTGTTGTATGCAGCTGAGCTGCTGTGGGGAAAGGGATCACTCTGTGTCTGTCCTGTTGTCTGGCCAGGTAGAGGATTCTGAACAGTTCTTTCCCATGGCAGGCTTTGGAATGGAGGTCTGTGCTCCCAGCTCCCACACTGGCTGTGAACCACCACTTCTCTTCAGGCTTTGAAAGGCCTTTTTTTAACTAATTTACTCAGATCTACAAATGTCTGTGTGTTTGCAGCAAGCACTGTTGAAGGAACAACTTACTTACATGGATCATCTGGCTGAACAGTTGAGGAGGAAGAAGGAGCAAGAAAGAGAAGACGAGATGATCTACAAGGAAGAGAGGGATCAGGTTTGGGCTGCGAAGGTTGAGAAAATGAAGCAAGAGAGGGAGGCTCGATTTCAGCTGCTGAGAGATGTTGTGAACACAAGACAGTCTCAGATGGAGGAGAAGTGTAAGTGGTTGAACACACGTCTGGGCAGAGGCAGTACAACACCCTGTACTCACACTGTGTGAGAGAGTGGACAACAATGTGACCCTCCCCGAGCCTGTTCCCAAACTGCACTCCTACAGGCATTCCTTACACTAATTCCCCATTGCCATCACCACAGCAAAGCCTAGTAAAGTAAGGATTGCATGGGCAAATGGCCATTATTATTAATTATATTATTACGAAGTCCTGAATGTGAAGATTTTTCAGTTCTGAGTGGATGAGAAACAAATAAGCTTAGAATACACTTGCTGTTGTTTGTGTGGCTCTTCAGAAGCAACAACACTCAAACTTGCTATTTAGGCTTTGGAGCCCAAATGCAGTCTCACTGTCCCTTCAAGCTCAGCAGAGCTGTTACCTTCTAAAAGGATTTTTTGCTTTGTTTTCCAGTGCAGAAAAAAGCAGAGAGGAAAATAGAGATTGCTGAAGAGAAGAAGGCAATGGCTGAAGCAATCAGAGAATTTGAATATGAAGAAGAAGAAAAACGTACAAGGTATTTTTCTTTTAATGTCATCAGTTCATTTCTTTGCAGATCAGTTGTTTAAACATGTGAGTGAGCTGTTTCTTTCTTTCTGGTAACTCTACAACACTGGGTAGACTTCCTTCTATTTCCCACCACACATCTTCTCAGTTCCAAACTGCCCAGTAGCAGATTTGTAATACTGCATCTGGTATTAAGTCATTAATTCTGACCTCAGAAAATAGTGGTACATATCCTTGTGTGGGTCTTTTTGGATCATCATGTGACTTACATCAATCACATTTCCTAAGCACATCCCCCTCATACTCTGAGCTGTTGTTACGAGTGGCAGAAATCTGGGGAGGAGGGTTAATGAAAGGTTTGTTTGTTCCTGCCCCAGGAGAACAAGTGTGTCCAGGCTTATTGCTAAACTCCACCCACAGACATCCCTTGAGCAACCCTGTGTCAGCCTCCTAAACACCAGGCTGCAGCGCGGAACCCGGCTGCATGGGGCTCTCCGTGCCTCACAGCGCCTCTGGATGAGCAGATCCTTACACGCAGTAGCTGGAATGTTCCTCTGGGTGTCATGCAAAGCCTTGGGCAAAGGGCCTTATCTCACTTAGTCCATTTTGTTATTCCTGCCCTGTCTCCCCTCTTGTCCGTGGGATACAAGTAGCTCTTTCCCAAGATGGTTTCTGTTGTGTTCTCTGCGGGCTTTATTGGGAACAATCTCCTGGCTGTGGCAGAAATGTCACCCTTGTGAAGGAAATACGCTGGGCTCCAGCTGGGATATGCTCCACTTAGCAGAGATGGCACTCAGCAGTGTCAGAAAGGGTTTGTGGCTCCGCTCTCTTGAGTTGGTGCACAAGTCCTGACTACTCTGCTGGCATTTAAGTGTCTGTGTGACTCCTGCTCCAGAAGGGCCTGAACACATCAGACTTCCTCTGCTTCTCCAGAGGGTAGTGCAAGCAGTACACGAGTCCTGAGCTGGGATGGAAGATTGATTTCTTCTGACAGCCACTTCCAGGAATATCAGTGCAGCAGGGACTTGTTCTTCTCAGAAGGAGGATGAGGATGGGTGTCAGCAGCAGCAGTGAGCCAGGGATGGACTGAGACCCAGCACCCTCATCCTCTCACCACGGCTGTGAGGAGCAGGGAAGGCACGCTGATTACAGGGAGCTGTTCTTTCCCTCTCTCTGATGGAGCACCAGTTGTACAGTCTCCTGTATGGGGTACAACAGAATGCAGCTAATTCTCTGAAGAACACAAGGCTAGCATGTGGTTAATAGTGAAAGTTATTCTTAACTGATAAAACAAGCTTTGAATGGTTCTTTAGTCTAAGCTTGAATGCTAACAGATGACATAACAATAGCAATGACAACAATAACAATAACAATAACAATAACACTAATACTAATAAATACTAATACTAATACTAAAGTTTATTCTTTTTACCCACACTGCTTAAATAACGTATTCTTTTGGCATTTCCAGAAAAGTACAGAAGGCCAAAGAATACAGAGACCAGCTCATAACTCAAATTGCCTATCAACAGAGCCTCCAAAAAGCTGAGGAAGAGAAGAGGAAGAAAGAACATGAATTGAATATGGAAGCAGAGAGAGAGTACCAAGAAAGGGTACAGTTAATTCTGTCAAGGCCCAACGAGTCCATATTAAAGCCTCCCACTACAAAAAAAGCACTAATGCCTAACTCTTAAGGGCATCACTCACTATGGTACTTTAGCTTGCCCAGTTGCCTTTAAAAACATTTTCTTAGGAGGCTAACACCTGTTGGAAGAACTCTCTTCACGGTGACACTCAAAACATTTAATTGAAAATGACAAGAAATGTAGTATTTTAAAGTTTATTTTTCCCTCAAGGATTTTTCTTTTTTACAAATCTGATCCAATCCAAAATGCTTGAAATTTTAATTCAAGAATACTGTCTGCCCTCTAAATATAAGGGTGTATTATTATGACATGAATAATGCACAGGCATTCTTTTAAATCTGCACAAAGAAAATTTGTAGAAAACTTTTAGCAAACCTTTATTAAAATCCCTTAAAAACTGAAAATGCTCGCAAAATTGTTGTCTTTGTATTTAGATACCAAGTATAAAACTCTGAGTGTATTTCACTGTGGGGTGAACATTAAAAAGCTGATATTCTTTTGCATAGATTCTGGTAGCTGCTGAATGATCCGTGGAATACTGGAGTCCCAAGCCTGTGAGGGGCAGAATTAAGTATGCAGGGCTGCAGTCAGGGGTATCTTGTAGAAAGGTTTATTCTCTATAATTTTCATGGCACCTCTGCCTCTCTGGGGTTCCTTGGATCACCACAGTCTGAACACGTGGAACGGGGGGCTGGAGCACCACCACCAATTTAAAACAGCAGCACAGAAGCTGGCTGGATGTCCCCAGGGAGGTGTTGGTGGCTTTGGCAGTGGGGAGCAGGGACAGCTCGCTGGCCCCTCCGCTCCCCTGCCAGTGGCCAGCTTGTCCCTAATGCAGGAGGAGCACAGGTAGGAGTGACCCAGCTGCTCCCCACGGTGCTGCCCTTGACCAGCTCCTTGCTAGGTGTTTCATTAGTTTTTCCTCTGTCCTATTCAGAGGAGGGAAGTGAAGACTTCAGGTAAAACCTCTCATCCATTCTTGCTCCCAGACTTTGCGGCATTTGGAAACATTTCATGTCCTTTTTTTTCATTTTTCCATGTAAGTCCTTGCTGCTGCTCATCTGCAGCTTTTTCCCTCTCCTTCAGCTTTTCAGCTACTGCCCTCTTTCCTCTAGCTCCTGCTTTTTCACCCTTTTCTTCCAAAACTTCCATCTTCCACTAACCACTTGCTGTGCCATTTTTGTCCTCCCACCCTCCTTTTCAGCATGTGGCTCCCTGTTAGCAAGCCAGGTTGTGTTTTTGTTGTGTGAGAACGTGAACGGATGCGCAGAGGAGCTGATAAACAGCTGGGAACCACAGCTCCCAGACATCTTGGAACAAGTCAGGAATAAAGACCCAGCAAAGCTATGTCCTCTTGGTTTAAAGCAGACACCAAGTTGACAAATGCTTTTTTGTCCCCTGTGGAGGGGGGCCACAGGGAGGCCGGGTGGAGATGTATTAATCTGGAACAGTATCAGTGGTCTTTCAGCAACAAAGCTAATTCTGGGTGTAAATGCTGGAAGAAAAGGGGGAAAATGATTGTGGTTGGATTTTATCCTTGCTTACAGACAAAACTTCCCGAGTCACCAGATGGGAGAGAGACAAGTCCACTGGAACTGTTTCCATCCTGACAGGGAACCAGACAGATCAGAGCGCTGCCTCTCATGGATTGTTCACTTGGATTCCTTGGATCCAAAAAGGTTTTGTCCTACAGATACTGAGGAAGGAAGCTTCCAAGAAGATGGAGCATCAGGCTGGGACAGGCAGGTTGGCAGCCAGGATGTCGAGCCCATACACGGTGCTTTTCAGCAGCCATCTCCAAAGCTACACACAGGACATCAGAGCTGCTCCTGTTTTACAGGTGGGAAAGGTCATCCCAGATAAAGGAAATAGTTTCATCAGTGCAGAGAGCTGAGGTAGTCATAGGTCTGTGCTCTCACCACTGAGTCAAATTGGCAGAATGATTAAGAGATTAATTTCCTGGTCTGCCGCAGACTCCTGGAGTAGCCTGTGCAAGCAATGTAGATTTTCCTTTACTATTGTGACCTCTCTTTGAAAAATGAAGATAATAGCACATTCAGAATTCCAGGATTAATTAAAGCATGTTATTAAAGGCTGTGACATTTGTTGGGTACACCCGATATGAAAGATAAAAAAAATACCACATTGGTGAGCTTTGTGAATTCAAGTCACCCAGAACCATAATAAATCTCCTTTTTTTAATAAAATAATAACTCAGAAGAGGTGGTCAGAGCTATCAAACATTTATAGAGTGTCTGAGCTCCTGCTCCTGGAGGCAAATTTCCTCTGCAATGAACATGAGGTCTGCACAAGATTAAAAGATCAGACTGGAAGAAGTTTGCCTTCAGCAGGAATGAATTCCCATGGGATAACGGGCAACTAAAATCTTCTGAGAGAAAACTGCTGGTGGATGAACTTGTTGCTGGGGCTGAACCCTTTGCTGCCAAGCAAAGCTTTGCAGGATTCAGGCTGGTCCAGAAGAACTGGTGAGGCTGGCTGGGTCAGAGCCTCCTTGAGAGCCTCCTTCTTGCTGCCCCTAGCAGACAAGCGACGCAGTAAGAATGATTTTTCTCTGTCAAGACTGAAGGGTTTCCTTAATCCTGCTGATTTCCATCTTCTTCCAGCTCCTTGAATCTCCTTGCAGTAAGCTGGGCAAATAGGGCATGGAGCAGAGTGTGCTTCAAAGCATGGCCGTGCCTTCACATTACACACTCACATTACACCTGTGACTTACAGGTCACCAGGCGGTAACCAGCCACACGCATCTGGAATTGTGGCTTGCAGGGAGCCCCCGGAGTGTTGGCTGCTGCTCCTGAAATCCTGTGGCATTTCCTGCCCCAGTGAGCAATCCTGCAGGCAAACCAGCTATTAAACCCTGAGAGCAGGGACACCACTGGTGAGGAAAGCCTGGCCAAGGCTGGAGCTTGCCCTGCACCAGGGCTCTGAGCCACACAGAGACAGAACCACTGGCATTTGGAAACCTGGCAGCTGCAGCCTCTTCACTTAGACACATACCAGAGCTTTGCAAAATAATCTTCCCTCTGTTTTTTAATTAAATTTGTCGTGGTGAGAGAGGAAGAGCAGAGGTGTAGAGCATGTGGGTGACTTGCCTGTGGCAGGGCTGGGAATGCCAGTCTCTGATCACAACATCCCAGGCTCACTCCAGAGTTTGAATCCTCTGCATCTCCCAAGGTTTTAAGACGCTTCTACATGCACCCACCTGTGTATATGGGCTTTTATGCTGACCCTAGGGCTTTCCATGGTGATGTTTTAGGCCACATACAAGATAATGATCCCAGGAGTGGTTCCCTGTGCCCTGTGGCATGATGCTGGCTTGGTCCCTGCTTCCTGCGGCTTGGCTGCAGGGCTTTGGACAGAATAATTTCTATTTGCAGGAATATTAATTATTCATTGCTTTATCACCTGGAATTTATCATTGCTTTAACCCAGGTAGGAACCCTTGCTGCAGAAACAGCCAGTGCAACCACAGCCTGGGTACAGTGACTCTGCCAGACCCCAGGGTTGTGCCCAGATGTAGCACATGGTGACTTCTGTGGTGCAGGAGGAGTGAAATCCAGATTTGAGGTCTTTGGGACATCTTTGCACACAAAAATTCAGGACCTGGGGTTGTACTTAGCAACAGCCAGCTCTGTTCTGATGACATGTAAAGCTGTCAGAATTTATGCTCCTCACTGGCCAGTGTCATCACCTGTCCATCCATCCATCTGTTCCTAGGGTCTCTATGTGTCATTACAGTACAGGGACAAGGCCAGGACCTTAAAATGGACTCCAGCCCATCCTTTACTTGTAAGGAATCCACTGGCTGTGCTCAAACGGGGGAAAACCTCTGGTATTCAGTTAATTTTTACCTCAAAGTGCCTTCCATGTGAATGCAAGAGGGGGAACCATAAACTGCTTTTTAAGAGCCTGCGCTTCTTAAATTTGATCAATACAAGTTTTGATTCCCAAATGGAAAGAAGCTTCTATCTCCTGGAGGAGAACCAGCAACTCAGCTATCGGGATGTACTTCAGGGATTCTGTATGTATTTTGGGGGTTTTGGTTTCTGAGTTTAATTAAAGTTTTAGATTAATGGAGAATCACATGTGACACCAGCTGTTATTTCACGGGAATGGCTGTGCTTTGCCTCTGGGCTACCACTGCTACCCCAGCTTCACTGAAAGCTTTGTTTCTAATTGCACAAGTGCTCCACGTTTTGTTTCTGCAGTTGATTTAATGAAATGAGAGGAGCAAGTTTTGTTTTCCTGACAAAGCTCTCATGGAGGCTTTGCAGAGATTATGCTGTTGATTTTTCCCAGGCTAATTTCTAGACATGGTGCAATTTTTTTCTCCCCTTCTTTCCCTCTTCCCAGACTCTCCCCAGACCCACCTGTGATTTTTTTGGGATTCATCAAGAATATCAGAGCTGGAAAACAGAGGTGTCTGCAGAGCTGGCTGTCCTTCCAGCAAATCAGCACTGCTCCCTGCCAGGCTCTGAGGTGGAAGAGGGAAAATATGACAAAAGGAAGAGTTTTATCCTGCAGGGGACAAGCAGCAGAGTGTGAGATGCCACCAGTGATCACTTTGAGGAAAGGCTGTGGGTGCCCTGTGAGTGGCACAGCCCGAAGCCACAGGAGGAGGGATCCCAGTGACAAAGTAAACAGCTGTGACGGAGAGCAGGATCTGCTGAGTGTGGTTTCTGCCTGCTCAGTTAATATGCAAAATACCTTGAATGATAAAGAATAGCAGTAGTGGTTAATTAGGAATACTTTGCATTTAATTCTCCTTCTCAGGCTCCAAAAGTGCCGTATAAGCATGAATTGCAGAACATGGTGCTCCTGTGGGAAAGAGAGAAGCAGCATGGCCACAGATTGACAGGCTGGGATCAATTTTTGGCTGTTGCTGTGGAGGTTGCAATTCCTGCCATCAGTGTAGGAGTGGCACACAAGCAAGGCCCAGGAGCAGCAGTGCTGGTGAGACCCCAACCCACCTGCAGGCAGAAGACAGACAAAAACCTATCCCTGGCACATTTCTTGAGTGGATTTCCACTGGGCTCATGAGGGCCATGCTCTTGTCCCGGGAAACAGGTGCGTCCTGGCAAAGGACACCTCAGGAATGCCGGCCCTCGCTCCCCAAAATGTGGGTGATCCCCAGAGGCAGGTGGGGGATGGAACATCCGAAAAACACCAAGGGGCACCTGCTTGGGGCTTAATGACTCTTCTGTGAGAAAAGAAGACGGATAAAAGGTAAAAAAACTCCCAAACGCAGCACCAACCTACACTGTCGGGGTGGGGGGGACCCTGCCCGGGGGGCTCCGGAGCTGGGCGGGATGCTGAGGACCGCGGGGGAAGCGGCCGAGAAGCAAAAATATTAATTAAAAAGAGCTTTTTTCTTGCAGAAAAAAAACCCCCAACAATAAAAGCCGAGCCGAAGCGAACCAAGAGGAACNNCCGGAGCGGGGCGCGGCGGAGGCGGAGCAGCGCTGCCTCCGCCTCCTCCGCCTCCTCCTCCTCCTCCTCCTCCTCCTGCTGCTGCTGCTGCCGCTCCCTTCGCTTCCCGTGCCCGCGCCCGGCCGGCCGCGGCGGGTGTAAAGGTCGGAGTGCCGGTGTGTCGGAGTGTCCGTGTGTCCGTCCGTGTGTCCGTGCGGCTGTCGGTCCGGCCACCCGCCGCCCCCATGCCCCGCGCCTAGCGCCGCCCGCCCCGGCCATGTCCGCCACGCAGCTCTACACCAAGGTGAGAGGGGACGGGGCGCGGGGGGCTCTGCGGGTGCCTCTCCGTGTTCCATCTGTCCTCTGGGGGGCTGCTCCCCAGTCCTGGAGGGGCCCCGCAACTTTCCCGCACCCGCCGGGACAGCGGCCGCAGGTGCGCGGGATGCGGAGCGGGGCATCGCCGGCATCCCCTCGCGGGTCCCGGCTCCTCCCGGCCCCTCCCGGACCCCCGGCCTTTCACCCACCCGGTTCTCTGCGCTGGAGGATGAACTTCGCCCGTGGGTCGCGGTGGTGGCGGCGGTGGCCTCGCCCTGCGTGCGCTCCGTCACCTGCGCGGCCAAAACGCTTTCAGCTTCCCCAGATCCACCTGGAATAATTTTTCCCTCCGGTGTTCCTAAACTACGGGGGTGGAGGAGGAAGATGTAGTCCTTAGAATAGCAGAATCGCAGATTAAGTGCCGTAACTCACCGAAACGCTTGCGAGGTGTCCGGTTTCCAAGAGTCCTTTTTGTTCCACAACTCCTGGATGCGATCCCTTGGCAGGGGTGCGATGGGACGCGCCCGCTTCCTCATGGCAGCCAGGGAAGGTGACATGGCTGGTGGCCTGGCTGGGCACCGCGCCCCGCCGGGCCCCACGCTTCCCAGGGGGAAGTTCTGCTCTTAAAAAGTGATCGCGATGGTAATTGGAGGCTCTTTTTTTTTTTTTTTTTTTTTTTTTTGTAAGCAGAGCCTGAAGTCTGGAGTGGAAAATCACTGTTTCCACTCTGGTTTTAAATTTTTTTGTTATTTTGTGGCTGTGGGATACATGGGTATTCCCGGCCCTTGGCCAGCCCAGGCTGTGGATGCCTCCCGCACAGTTCGGGGCTTTCCTCTCCTCTCCCCAGGGAGAGGCTTGTGTCCGGAGAGATCTGTGCCGATTGACTTGTCCCGATGAATGAGCTCCTCGCAGGCGGTGCGAGATCCGCCTGGTTTGGAGCTCGCTCGGGTGTGGAGAGCTCTCACCCCTCTCGCTGTGCTCCGCATCTTCCCGGGGCCGCTCGGGAGTGCTCCGGGCAATGTGCTCTGTCAAAGCCTTCCTTAACGCCGGGCAGGGGCTCATCGGGAGCCGTGCCTGCCTTCAGAAAAAGGTTTTGCTGTGTAAGTGTCAGCATCATCTGCTGTCATAATGAGAATTTTGGTGGTTTAGCTTCTTCCTGTGACCGTGGTCAGCTCATGGAGGTGCTGCCAGATTGGCACCGGGAATCACTTTCTGTCCCCTGGGTTTAACTTTGCTGCGGATTTCTGCTTCTGCAATTCATTTTGCCAACAGCTTTTTTTATGTAATGTCGGGGGTTTCCCTGTATCTTTTTCTTTGGCTGCCGCTGTCACAGGGATGCAGGATGAATGGTGCATCTGGCAGCTCCTCCTCGGAGCCAGTGGGGATTGCAAGAGCTCCACTGGACTGAGCTGGGCTGTCTGTGAGGGGGACGACCTCCACCGTTCTCGGCAGCGCCCTAAAAGCAAAGTTTGGAATATCTTTTTCCTTGGAAAATCCGGAGAGGAGTAGAAATAAAGCTGTGGCTCTGATGTGCCAACCGCAGCATCTCTGAGGATGAGTGCATGGGTGTGATGGCACAGCGTCCCTGGGGAGGAGGGAGGCTCCCAGCGCTGTTATCCCTGTAGATGGGCTGATCGAATCGACCTGGTTAATTGATTTTTGACCTGATGAGCAGGTAGTTAACCTCTGTTGTCTTTTTGATGCTGCCTTGGTTTATGTTCCTCTTGGTCTGTGGAACAGGTGTAAGCTGCCTCCTGGGGCGTTGCTTCGGATCCTGTTGCTGTAGAGGGACTTTCTGCCGAGGAAGTGGCGGGGGTTTGGTGGCAACCTGTGTGCATTGTTCACTTAACATTTATTTTTAATAACAACAAAGTTTCATGGTGAGAGCAGGTGTTTCACCAGCCCTTCTGCTGTTGCCTGTCAGTTTTGCAGGAACATCCTAGGGACGCAGTGGTTTTTTACGTGGTGGGGCCATGGGCTGGAACCCACATGGGTCATCTATGCAGCTGAGTCACGGCGAAATTTAGGACTGTCCTGCTGGGCTGTCTGCTACATGGGGCCTCTGTGCCAGCTCTGGCCTTTGAAGCAGCAGGAAAAATGTCTTCTGTGACTTTGAGAGTACAAGAAGATCAAAGAAGGTTTAAAACCCACAACAACCCCAGCAGCCTCGAGATGCTGAGCCTGGTGGTGCTGGTGGCTGCGGAGGGCAAAGGGGATGTGTTGGTCCCTGGGGCTGAGGAAGGTCCTGGTACTCACCTGTACGCCAGGGGCTCTGTGCAGGGGCTGGCTGCCCAAGCACGGGGGTGAGGCCTCCTGGTCTCTGCTGGCAGCTGGGGCTGCTTGAGGGGCAGGCAGAAGATCCAGAGTCAGTACAAGCTGTCTTGCTGAGAACCTATTGATCCCATGTGTGCTGTTGCGTTAGCACAGCCTCAGCTGCACCTTCCTCTGAGTCATTCCTCCTCCTGCTGGACCCAGGATGACAGAAACTGCTGAGGAGCCACTTCTGAGCGTCCAGGTGGGGATTCTCAGGTCTGCTTCCTGCTGCACTGCAATGGAAGCTGGTCTGTGTTGTGTGGAGGGCCCTTAACTTCCATGTGGTGCTTGCAGAAGGTTTTCTGGGACCTTGTGTGGACATGCAGTAGTTTTTTGGTGTATAAATTTGTCACCATGCTGATGAATTTGATGTGTTACCTTGGGCTGGGGAGCACTTGGAGGAGAGGAACCCATCCTGGGAACACCAGCAGCTGTGAGCTTCTGCTGGAGGCCTTCTCCATGGGATGCCTCGCCGTTCCCATTAAAGATCAGGGCTGACTGGTGTTTAACAGCCCCCATCAAGCAGGATAATTAACAGGTCTGCCTAATTATGGGCATGAGAGCAGTTCCAAAACTGCCTCAACCTTAGAGCATGGAGGACTTCACTTTGGTGAATCTTTATGGAGAGATCATTCCCTCTTCTCACTCCCACTGCTTTACCTGGGGACTCTGGGATTATCTGGCTGGGGGTTTTATTTTGTGGCAGAATCAAACAAGAATTTCGTGCATGTCCCAGCAGAAAAGGAGCTCTGTGGCAGAGGATGAGGACCTGGTCCTGGAGCCAGCAGTGCAAGAGGGATAGGGCAGGTAGTGGTATCAGGGATTCCAGCCTGCAAAAAACCTGTTCCACATGGACAACTAGAAGAGCTTTGCCTAATCTGCACATTGCCCGAGAAACATCTTTCTAAGGCTGCTGGTGCTGGCCCTGCTGCACCCAGCTGCAGCACTGCCCAGGCACCCTGGGAAGGGGAGTTTGTCAAATCCTCTTCAGCTGCAGCAGGAGGCAAAGGCAGCTCATGAGCCCACGAGCCTGTGCCGGTGCCAGCGCGACCCGGCCGCGGGATAACGGGATAACGGGATGCTCCGTGCCCGGGCAGGGCGCTGGGCAGGAGGGATGGACAAGGACACCCCATGGACGGTGCCATCACCAGCAGCAGGGGTGGTTTGCAGCACCAAACCAGAGATTAGAGTTGTTTGTATGGCTGACCTTTGTTATGTTGTAAGGTGGTGAAGCTCTTCGTAGGACAAAAAACAGCCGTAATTGCTTCGGCTTCTGATGTTCTGCTCTCTTAGAGGTGCTTCTTAAAATATGTTAATTGTCCTTGTAAGTATAGCCTCTGAACCTCATGCAAAATAGTGCTTCTGCCAGGCTAGGGAATAAGCTGTGTCTTTCTGCTCCTGGGCTGTTGTGCAGCTCAAAATATGCTCTTCAGAAGGTTTGCAAGCCCTGGGTAAATAAGAAACCAGGGTATTTATTTTTCATATTATTATTTTTTTCCTTTCATTGTGCAAAGTGCCTGCTATTTGACAAGTATTTTCTTACAGACTGTGGAACTTGATGCATTTTAAAAATCCTCTTCTAATGGCTAGTGTTGGGTATAGAAAACTCCCTGGTTTTCGCTTAAAGTTGTATTAAATGAAATAGCTGGAATGAATTGGTGGTTTCTGACCCTGGGGAGAAACTTTTCAAAAGTGCATAAATGCTGCCAGTGTGATCACACACTGATTGAGTCAATGAATTGGCATAAACCTTCTGGCATAAAACCTTCTGAAAATTATTTATCCTGCAAGGCTGGGGGAGGATTCATTCTTAGCCCGATTCTTGTGCCTGTGTGCTGGTCTGGGGCTGAGGAGCAGCTGGGAAAGAGAGATTTTCTGTGGATTGTGTAGAGCAAATTTCTGGAAATAAGGGTTGGGGACAGGGAGTGATTGGGGTTCAGTCCCAGAACATCCACAGGATGCTGCAGAGCTCCTGAGCTCCTGCTGCTGCCATTACCAGCTCCTGTTAGGAAAAGCAGGTTACAGCTGAGGGGTTTTCTCTTCTTTTCTTTTATATTTCAGATTATGAGAACATGTCTGGGTCATGCCACAAAGGACAGGGACAGCTTGGGGTTTTTATTTAAGGACGGGGCTGTCTCACTGGAGGAGCTGGGTCCATCGGCATCCCTGGGCTCCTCCTGATCCTGCCTCATTATGAGCTGCAGTGGCAGAGAGAGAATCACTGAAATGTAAACTCTGATTGCTCCAGCCAGCTCTCTGCAGCTGGGGACTGTGCCAAGGGCACGGCCAGCGCCGCAGCCGCTCGCAGCCCCCTCGGCTTCCCCGCGGTGGCAGGGGGAGAGAGTGGCAGAGCCAAGCCTGGGGCTGAAATATCCTTCAGTCCACTGGGTCTGGCCTTGAGTGGGTCCAAGGGAGGTGAGAGACTGTGGCATGAGGGGCATTTCCCTCCCTTGATGGGCAGGGTACAGCCAGAGTTCACCCCCTGCTCTCCTGGCGCTGTGTGGGTGCACGTCCCACTACAGGGCACGCTGCTCCAGGGGCTTTGTGCTGCCAAAATAACCCCATTTTCTTCTCTGTGCAATTTTTCATCTCAGTTGTGCCTTTAACAGCCCCTGCGCTCGGGTCAGATGAGAGCCATTGAGCCAAGGAACATGGAGCTCAGTGCAGGTGCTGGGGCACAGCCCCAGGAATGGTTCCGGCAGGGTTAATTAGCCAGATCCCAGCTGTGTGCCCTCCTTCTGGCTGGGATTAATCAGCTTGCTCTTTTAAAAAACTTATTTTGAGAATTCCTGCCCTGATCCTGCTCCAAGGGTGTGAAACTGGTGTGGAAATCCCAGAGCATGCAAGTCCAAGCTGCAGTGATTTGCTGGGTTTACTGCAGGCTGAAGGATGGGAACAGCAATGGGTCTGAGTCGGTGCTGTGCTGGTTCTCACAGGGTTAGGTGGGATGAGTCCTTCCTGCCCTTTCCTGCCCTGAGGAAGGAGTTTATCCAAAGTTATTTATTACAGGCAGCATGGCTGCTGTTGAGGAATGTATTTACAGGGGAGGATTTTTGCTTTGTTGTTCTTTCTTGCTGCCAATTAACAGGCATAGAAAATAATGACCCTGAATGTGAACTCATGCATCTCTTCTGGTAAGCAAGAAAGAGGGCTGTGTATGTTTGTGACTCTGTTTTTATACATGTATGCTTAAACTTCTCAGTTTGCTGTAAAGCAGTGCAGTTCTAGATGTGTTGGGCTTTTGATTTACACACCTATTAATTTGAAGCCCTGTCCGAAACAGGAGTAATGTACCCTCACTGTGCTAGCTGTGCTTCAGGGAATCCACAGGAGTAGCCCCACTTGAGCATGAAAGGTGGACTTTGGACTCTCCTCTGAGTTAGCCACAGGTGTAATAAATATCAGGTAATGCAGGTGAAACTCCGAGTTGGGTGTTTTTGTGTGGTGCTGTTGCCTGATCTTTGACCCTTCCTGCATGCCGAGGTGTTTGGTGGTGGTTAAAGGAACATCAGGGTGAACTGCAATCCAGGTCAGGAAAATGCTGTTGTTGCAGCGAAACCTCAGGCTGTGGCAGTCACCTGAAACGTTTGCAGAACGTTTTAGGGAAGAATTTGCTGCTTACCAAAACTGAGAAAAGCTCCCTGCGAGCTTTCTGTGTCTTGAGCTGGTTGTAGAGCAGCTGCCCTCATTCGCCTCTGGCCTGCTTTGAGACACGGCTTATGGGGTTGGGTTGGGTTCTGGCATATCCTGAATCTTCAAGGATGAGCAGGGACCTGTCCAGAGATGGTGGCAGGGCCAGGAAGGACCAGGCTTGGTGGGTGACGGGCTTCCTGTGGCTTCCCTCGCGTGAACAGTCTTCAGTGTGTTGTCTGGGTCGTGGTGAACTCGTCAGTTGTACTAATGAAGCTTTTCAGGGTTTGGTATTTCTGCTCTTTGCCTTTCCTGTGGTGTCCCAAAGGGTTTGGAGAAGAGAGTCCTTGCAGGGAAGAGCCTGCAGCCTGGAAATGTGACTCTTTCTCCAGCTGTGCTTTCCTTTTGTCCTTGATTTGTCTGCGTCCAAAGTCTTCTCCGGCTGACTGAAACCTGGGAATCACAGGAGTGAGTTAAACACGTCCAAGTATGAGCTGTGGGACTACAGGAAAGCAGCACAAGTCTGGAAACTCTCTGTGAGCAGTGTAAGCCCTGGATTGCAGGTGATGACTCCTTTGGGACGGTGCTGGAGTGGTGCAGCTCCTCCAGCAGTGTTTGCTCCTGACCTGCCATGCCACCACCCTTTTGCCATTCTTAACCAAACCCCACCTGATTTTTCCTTTTTTGGGTTTCATTATTAGTTTTCTCCTCCCTGAGCAGAAAGCACTGTTCTCTGAGTGAGCAGTGCTCTGTGGCACTGACATTTAGTGGCCTGTGTTTGTCCCCAGGAAGCCAGTGGTGCTTCAGGCCCTGCTCTGGCAGTTCCAGAAGATCAGCAGCAGCGCTGTGTAACCCCCTGGCTGCCCTGCCCAGCCCTGCATGGCTGTAGGATATCGTGTTCCTGTCCCCCTTAGTGTGGAGCCCTCTCCTCCCTGTCTTCATGCTCCCACACAGACACTGTGGTAGCACCACTGGGGTGGCTTTGCCTTCTCTGGGTGCTCCAAGTGTTTGGTGCTTCCATGGATCCCCAGTAGGAGATGTGTCCTGGAATCCCAGGAAGGCTGGGGTTGGAAGGGACTTCAAGGATCATCCAGTGCCACCCCCTGCCCTGGGCAGAGACACTCTCCACTGTCCCAGGCTGCTCCAAGCCCCCGTCCAACCTGGCCTTGGACACTTCCAGGGATCCAGGGACAGCCACAGCTGCTCTGAGCAGCCTACACCTCTGGGAAACACTCCTGTTGGAAGTTTCTCTTGGCTCTTACCCATAAGTCTCCATTCACCACGTGCTTCCAGCTCAGCTGTTCCTTGAGAATGTCCTTTCCACGTTTGGGGCTGACCAACCCTTTCAGACCACCAGCTGTTCCCACCCTGAAGGACCAGGGGCAGCCCATGAGGGGATGAGTTTCCCTTGGTGGCTCCATGCCTTGGTGGAGCTCTTAGGCCCTGCTGATGCAAACCTTCGCCCTTCCCGTGAGTCACGGGCCAGGCTCCCTCCTGGAAGTGTCACAGCATGTGAGGTGCTGGCAGGATGTGCCAGCCACGGCTCAGAGAGCTGCAGGGAGCTGCGTGTCTTGTGGGTGAGTCACACCGCTTGCCACAATAGCACCTTGCACCTCGGGGATGTGGCCCAGCCAGTCCCTGCTCCTCAAGGGGAAGAAAGACCCTTGAAGTATTTGAAGATGGGCTTTTTAAAAATCGTGGGAATGTCTGGTGTCTTCTGGAAGCCCCACAGGGATGGTTTCAGGTGGCACAGGCAAACCTCCAGCTGCCAAAGCAGGTTGGGTGTGAGCAAGCAGCTGGGGCCGCTGACATATGTATTAGCAAATCAGCATTGAAAAGGGCTTTGAAACAAAATAGAAATTAAAAAATCCGATCCCTGTGCCTGCTGAGGAGCTGGTCCTTGGTGCTACACCCCAGGCGAGCACGGTTGGTGTAAGCATATCTCAAGGCTGCCAGTGGATGCCAAGATGCTGAGATGATAGAAGCTGTAATTTTCTATCTAATTAAGCTGAGTAACTCCTTGTGGATTTATGCTGCTTAATTACTGTGAGCTCTGTGAAGCTGGGTGCTGTGGGTATTGCTGTTCTTTGCAGAGAGAGGAAAGTGCCCTGGGCACGGTGTGGGGCTTGTTCAGGCACACTCAGCCGCCTGGTGGGGTGGGCATGGGGAGCTGGAGGTGGCTGGAGGTGGTAGCACCGGGCTGCTGTGGTCTTGGGTTGGTCCCACATCTCCTGGCAGGACCACGTGTCCTGTTTTTGGTGACAAGTTGGAGTTCTTCTCCAGAGCCACACAGTCCTGGGCGGGAGGTGGGTGTGGGAATACTGGTGGGTGTGGGAATACTGGGCTCTTGCCAGCCCTGCCCACAGCTGTGGGGTTCCTGTTTGTTGCTTAGCTGATGCCTCTATTACCGCCGTGTTCAGTGGTAGGAAATAAAAGAATGAAAGAAATGGAAGATGTAGAGCTGCTGATCCAGCGCTTGGTTGGTGTCTCATGTGCTTGCGCTGTCCCTTGGCTCTCCTGTCTCACCTGGCCTTGGAAGAAGTCAATTCTCTGCTGGCTCAGACTGTGAGCTCCTGCACTGTCACCTGTCAGTGGTACCAACAGCACGTTCTAGCTGAAGCAAGGCTGTAACACCTTGGAGGAGCTCTGGGGAAGGCAGGTCTGTGTGAGCTGTGAACATCTCACCCGTGGGCTGGGGCAGAGCTGCCCCCAGGGGTGTCTGAGCTGGGGCCTTCTCCCCAAGTCTTTCAGGGAGCAGAGGTCCCAGCGTGACGGACCTGCCCTTGGCTCTCCTGCCGTGCAAACTTTACAGCCCTGGCCGGAGATAAGCAGCTCGTATCTTGCTCCTGTAAACCCTAGAAGTACCAGGTTTTAAATCCCTTGTGCCCCCTTCATTCTCTTTGTTTTCTCTTTTTATCTCCTTCCCAAAGCCTCTGGCTTTGTTCTGATCCTGCCCCCAGCAAGGAGACAAGCTGTTCCTCCCTGTGCACAGTGCTGAGAGGAGTGCTGGTGCTTTGTGTGACCCGTCACAGAGGATGGAGGCAGAACTGTTAAAAAAACCACTCAATTTAAAAACAAGCAAGAGGGAGGGAGAAAAATCGAGGTGTCTTAAGCCTGCAGCTCTCAATTCTCTAAAGCCCTGGTGCTGAGGGTTGAAGGGCTGATGCTTTGGGTGCAACCGGTGGCAGGGACGGCTGCGGAATTCAGCTTGGGGCGGTCGCAGCTGCCCGGCCCCCGCTCGTCAGAGCTGCTCTGAAGCCTCGTGTGCTCTTCCCATGCCAAAATAAACTCAGAGTCGAGGCTGTCAGAGCTAATCTTCATCTCCCTGCACTTTGCCCTCCCCGCCGTTGTTCCGGTGAGGCATGGCTGTGCTCGCACCCCTGGGTTTTGGGAGCCCTCCCACACCTGGGGACTGTCCCCGTGGTGCCAGGCAAAAAGTGCGGCCTGACCCATCTGCTTCTCGGCCATCAGGTGGGCCTGAACCATCCTTAGGAACAAAACCTGCTGGAATTTCCCTTCCTCTCTGCTGGAAGAGGTAGGGATGGGCTGGGGCTGCTCCAGGCTGAGCTGCTTGCAGTCTCGGAACACGAGCTGCGAGCAGGCTTTTCCTCCCCAAGCGCCTCTCTACCCAAAATAGAGGTTTGCATCCCAAACTCCACCACCAGGAGTTGGAAACGATGTTCTCAGCCAAATGGAACCTCCCTGGGGCCCCTGTTTTTTCTTTTTCAATATGGATTTCTGCATCGCACACCTTTTATCTTTGGATAAAAAGCCAGTTCTCAGAAGCATAATATTCTGTTTCTGTAGGCTCTCTCTTTTTTTTNGGTGCTGTCTCCTGCCAGCCTTTGCTCTGGTGCAAAGTTTCAGCACTGGGAGGTCACGTGAGGTAAATTAGCAGAATGCAAACCCTGCTGTTCCTGACTAAACTTTGCCCGGATCTCACCTAATCACCAGCCTCACACGTATTTAAGAGCTCCAGCTCTTTTCCTGTGAGGAGAGAGCTCAGCCCCAGATCAACACTGGAGCAGCTTTTGTCCCAGGATCCTTCCATGGTCCTGACATCCTTCTGCTTCAAAGCATCTTTGAATCCTTTGGATATAACTCATGCCTGAGCTATTGCTTGCTGTTACATCACAATTGTTAAATGGTATTTTCTTTTTCTGGGGTAGCAGGTTTACTGCTTTTTTGTCTTTTTTTTTTTCCCTCAGTCTGATAGGCTTCTGCTGTAATTTTCATTTTAATTTAATTCGATTTAATGTAATATGACTCACATATAGGCTGTCATCTCAACAGGATGGTTTTTGGCGTCCTGGTGTGAAGAGCAGGCTGGATGTTGTGGCTGATGGAAAATCTTCACAAAGTGTTTTAAACCACAAGTATTCTACCTATGGGACCACTCAGCTCGCAGCTAGTGAGGTTTCATCCTCCAAGCAACTCTGAAGGCACTTTCTTCTCTCTCCACTTCCAGTACTAACAGCTGAATGTTTCCAAAGGAGAAACCTTCCAACCAAACGATTTAATTTTCCTCAGAAATATTTTTGGGCACAATCTGTTGGCGACTCTTTTATCTGGCGTGCCATCTCTAGGCTTATAACCCTCTTTGATGTGGCTCATTCAGGGGAAAAATGGCATTACACACTACCTCAATCATTCAGATGTCAGAGAGGATATTGCGTTTGACTAATCGGGGGAAATTTGGGAAGATTTAGTAATGCCAGGAGACATGACCCACTTCCAGTTAAACGCTTTTCAGACAATAGAGGTTGTGCTAAGTGGTGGGGGAGGGAGAAACACTCACAGAGTAGAAAAAATTAATAGTTACTTTTAATTTTAAATCTTATTGTGCTGACCCTTTCCTAGGATCAGGATGGGCTTGCTTTTTTTTTTCCGTTTCCTTTTTTTTTTCTCCTGAGAAAAAGATGATGCTGATACTAAGCAGTTTTCAACAGATACGTGCTATCTGGAGGTGATCATCCCTGTGATGTGGATTCCTGTCACCTTTGGGATGTGGCTGATGGATGCTGGGATGTGGCTGAGGGTGGTCCAGTGTGATGTGGCTCTGGTCCAGCTGTGGGTGACCAGCGGTGCCTGGGCGTGTGGAATACGGTGTGGAATTGATTTTGAGTGTCCCAGCTCAGGAGGGTGCCCACCTGATGATGTGCATCTTAAGTACATAAAGAATATTAGTCCGCAAAGCCAAATTCAAGTGTTTTTTTCTCGTGCTCCAAACCTTCAGTTTTGCTCGTTCCTGATCCTGGGAGTATCTGGCCAAAACCAAGCAGAAACTTCAGCGGTGCAGCTCCGTGATGTTGTAAAACTGCGAGACGGCCAAACCTAAGTTCGTAGCACATAAAAGTTTTTCTTCAAAGGCAACAAAAGAGAACATTCTTTTAGGAGGCAACTCCGTAATTTTGAGCGCTGCAAGTTCTGTCAAGCAGCTTGTGGCTCTTGCTTTGTGCAGGGTTTTATCTTTGCAGCCATGTGAGCTGAACAAAAGCAACTTACTGCGCTTAAATTAAACCCCTTATTAAAAATAGTTCTGTAATCCTTCTGGAGTATGCCGACAGCACTTCTGTCTCAGTTTCATGAGGGGCTGCTGGGATGCAGACTCACGCTGTTGGAAGGTCCTGGTGTGAATGTCCCACGCGATGGAGCAATGCCAGAGCCCACCTGGGCATGGGAAGATGAGCTGTGCTGCACGGGCAGCGCAGTTTTGGGGCACAGAGTCCACTCTAGGGATGTGCTGGGGCTGCTGCTGGCTCCTGAAGGGGGTCTGGGTCTTCCACCTTCGCTGCTGTTTTTGCAAACAGGCTTTTGTGTGATCATTCGGGTCTCGGTGGTTTTTAATGCTCTGCTCTTTTGCCTGCAGCCAGGGTTCCACTGATCCCCTTCCACAGTGTAAAATCCACTCTTGTTTTCTGAGCTGTTCCCCAAATGCTGTTCTTTGAAGAGCCACATTATAACACGACTCAAAGCTTTACCAAGTATCTTTACCCAGCAAGTTAGCACCTTCCTTGGATTAAAATACTGCTTCTTCTGCCTTCAAGCTCCAGAGCCAGTAGTCTGACATTTTTTGGATGCATCCCTGTTGATAAATGCTGCTTTTATGTGCAGTTACTGAGATCGCTGGAAGAGACGTAGCCCTGACGCTTGTCAAGATAAATTAATTTCCTTGGCACACACCTCTGGGTGTCTGAGGTGGACAGTGGGGGCTCTGAACTCTCACCCCTGTGCCCTGTGAGTGGCTCCAGAGGCGTTTCTGAAGCATTAGCAGGGGGTGTTGGATGCCTGCAGCTCGTGTGACGTTTGGGTGGCTCTGGGCGATGGGCAGGAGGGTTGCCTCCCTGGGGCTTCCCTTGTGCCTCCCTGCTCACTCTCACCTGCCTGGGAAGCAGCTGGAAAGCTGGGAACAGCTAAAATGTACCTGGGATCTGGACAGACCTGTCCTGGTGTGGGGCTAAACTTCAATACACTTAATTTGTCTGGAAAGGGAAAAGGCTGGTTTGGAAGGACTTCGCTTCACTCCTCCTGCTCACACAAAACAAAAAGTAACTTTTCATGTCAGGGCAGAGCAAATTAGTGCAGCTCTGAACCAGGGCTCATATTTTGAAAGCTGAAGAGCTTTCGAAACACCCCAGCAGATGTGAGAGGCCCTGGGTGCATCTGCCTTACCTGCTTTAACCCCATAAATAGCACTGACCCTTGTCTCTCACAGGCTTTGTACATAATTTATGTTTGATTTGAAAGTTGGCTGCTCTGTTAACACACTTGTCCATGGCTGATGCTTGGAGGGGTCTCGTGGGAGCTGCAGTGCCTGTGCACAGGGTTTGTGTTCTGAGATGCATTAAGGATGTTTAAGCTGTTGGATGGAAGCAGGCCAGTTAAAAATGGAGACACAACCTTTTCCACTCTCTGTTTGCAGGCAGAACAAAGGGAAAACTGAAGCCAGTGTGGGCAGTAAAGCAGCAGTGAGAGGGTGGGCGGTGTGTCCATGGTGCCACAAACCCCGGCTGCAGAGCGTGGGTGTGAAAACACAGCAGGGGCCTTTGGCCACGCGTGGGGCTGGGGTGACGCCTGAGATCTTGATGGGTCTCATCAGGGGTTTTGTGTCCTTTCAGCAGCCAAACACTGCTGGTGCTGGGGTGATGTCCTGCAGCTGTGTCCTTGCTGTCCCTCCCACCAGACATGAGCCCCGCTGGGGCCGTCAGGTCCGTGAGGATGCTGTGAGTCCCCTGAGCTGCCCTGCGTGGGGTTAGCAGCTCTGAGCTCTCTGCTCAGAGAGTGTTAAACATCCCTTCCACGTGTTCACAAAACACCCCCACTTCAGGGGATTGAGGCAGCTCCTGGGGATGTCTCTTGAATTTTATTCCTGCAGACTGAATGTAAGACACTAGGGATAAATTTACTGCAGCACGAAAACACAGGTTAGGAGTGATAATGATATTAACTGTGGCAGTCTGTCTCACCACTGGAGCAGCCTCTGTCCTTATTTGTCTTGTGATGAGGGGAGATTTGTGGCTTATTTTTCCCTGTGTCAGTGCAAAATGAGATGTGGGCTTTCTCCTGCACATGCAAACCATGAAGGGAGTTCAGAAGTGTTGGAGGAGTGGGGAAATCCCAGCTCAGGAGCTTTCCCAGACAGTGCTACTGGCTGGAAGCAGGCTGTGGAGATGCTGAGGTTTGCTGGCTTCCTTTGAAACAAAGCCCAGGCTTTGTCAGTGCTTTGCTGGTGGATGGATAGAGGGGAAACCTCCTCTCTGAACAGGCTGGAATGCCTTTTGAGCAGGTTGAGCTGCTTTCCTGTGAAAAGAGCTTTTGTGAAAACCAGTCCCTTGGGATTCCTCCCTGTGACACCAGTGCGGGCAGCGAGGAGCTGGCTTTGTGCATGTGCTGTGGCCCTCGGTGGCAGCCTGGCTGTCCCCAGATCCTGCTGTGGCCATCAGCGCTGTCTTTGCAGACCTGGCAATGACCTGGGACATGTCGTGTCCTGGGCGAGCTGGCTTCTCCGAAATGCATCAGTCTGGAGCTCAGATCCACAGTCCTGCAGCTGGAAATGCCAGCAGCTGAAGGAGCACAGAAATCTGTGGGGAAATCCCAGACCAGGAGGTTTTGGTTGGGAAGGACCTTAAAGCTCATCAAGTCCCCAGCCTGCCATGGCAGGGACACCTTCCACTGTCCCAGGCTGCTCCAAGCCCCATCCAGCCCGGCCTTGGGCACTGCCAGGGATCCAGGGGCAGCCACAGCTGCTCTGGGCACCCTGTGCCAGGGCCTCCCCACCCTCCCAGCCAGCAATTCCTTCCCAAGATCCCATCTGGCCCTGCCCTCTGCCACTGGGAAGCCATTGCCTGTGTCCTGTCCCTCCATGGCCTGTCCCCAGTCCCTCTCTAGTGATTGAAACCAATGGCTGAAAGCATCCAGGATTATCTGGTGGGAGGTGAGTGCTGGGCTGAGCTTGGCTTGTGGCTTTCCAGCCTGATGCAGGGGACATCCTGTCACTGGAAGTGACCCTGATTTGCAAATACAACACAGGGAGGATGGGGAGAGGTGGGGAAGGCAAATATTTGCCTTTCTGCAGCTGAATCCATCTCGCTGATGCTCTGATAGATCCCGCTCCTCGCACATCCGAGTCTCTGCTCTTACTGGAGTATTTCTGCTTATACAAAGTGGGTCTTATCTCCAGCATAGCTGGGAGTTGGGAGGCTGTGCTTTGACAGTGCCTTTAATAATGCCCTGATGATGCTGTCCCTGGCAGGGACAAGGAAAGCCAGCCGTGCTGCCTTATCAGGGAGCAGCAAGGTGAGAGGTGCTGCAGGGAGGAGGGAAACTGAAATGGTGGCCAAGGCTGGTTTGGTATCTTGGGTGAGGAGGGTGGTGTTAACTTTGGAAGGCACCTCTGCATGGTTACAGCACCATGCCATGATCCAAACTGGGATTTATTTTTTTATCCCCTTCCTCAATAAAGCACTTAAGAGTACTAGCTGGAAAGTTTTCAGCAGCCTCCACTTTCACCCTGGCATGGGATGGAAGGTAGAGCAGCTGTGAGGGAACATGAGCTGCTTCACATCTCTCTGCTTGTTGTAGATCACATCCCCTTTGGACAGAGCCCCAAATCCCAAATCCATGAGTGTGCATGGCCACCGATGCCTTTTCTGATGCATTTGGATATTGGGGAAAATTCCTTCATGGAAAAGGCTTCTCAGGCCTGGCAGAGCTGCCCAGGGCAGTGGTGGAGTCCTCACCCCTGGAGGGGTTTAGAAGCCGTGTGGCTGTGGCACTTGGGGACATGGGCAGTGGTGGCCTGGGCAGTGCTGGGGGCAAGGCTGGACTCCTTGGTCTGGGAGGGCTTTGCAGCCCAAATGGTCCTGAGGTTCTGTGATCTTTCCCTGCGGGACAAGCCCGTGCTGAGTGTGGGTTACCATGAGCGCACGCTGGCCATGGCAGTGACTGAAGCCACGTGAGCTCAGCTGTCCCTGCCCAGCCACTGACCCTTGCAGTGTGAAGGAGCTCAGCTGCTGGGACTGAGTATTTTGTCAGAAAGGGCAGAAACCTTTGGTCTTGTACATTCTGAACTGGGAGCTCTCAGCGTGGTTGGCAAAAGCTTCGCTTTTACAATGAAATAAACTTGAGTAATGTAATGTTTATTCAGTTTTTTTTTTTTTTTCCTTGATTTTATTCACCTACCTCGCAAACCATGAGGTCATCCCTTAGAGGAGAGAGAAAACTGGCAGAGCAGTGTTTGGTAGAGATGGATTTGAGTTACTCTTCGGACCTAATTTGAGTTCAGCTTACGAGTTGTCTTCGTGCACTCTGAAACTGCTATAAATTCAGGATGGATTTTTATTTGTTTCACCGCTTTTCTAGTTAATAATAATATATTAATAACAACAACAACATTAATAATAATAACAACAATAACAACAACGACAACAATAATAATAATTTTCCCCACATTGAGTGCTAAGAGTAGGTGTAACTCAGCCTTGAGGTGGGTTAAGTCCTTAAGCTGAGCTGAGGGGACCCAGTGGCATCAAGGCAAGTGGCATCAGTTGCTGTGTGACTGTAAGTCCGTGTCCTTCCCCAAGGGAATGGCATCCCACGGGTGAGAGCTGTGCCTCACAGCTCCTTGGGCCTGAGCCAGGGAATGGGGGAGCTGAAATCTTTCAGCTGGGGTGTCCCTGTGATGGTGGGAAGAGCTAGAGCTCTGCAGCCCTGCCTGTGCCTGCAGGGACAGGGGACTGAGCGGGGAATAAAGAAAAGCTCCTGTAGCACAGGGAGGGATGTTCATGTGCCAGAATCCATCTCCTGCTGGGATAGGGATGTCCTGCGTGCCCGACCTAAGGGTGGCTTTGCTGTGGGAATGGGGAAGGCAAGAGCAGCACCCCATGGCTGAGAGATTCTTTTGTGGTTTTAATCTGTTTTAATTTTCTCCTTCTCTCTGGGTGCTTTGTTCTGCGGACAGTTCAGTGCCCCATGAGAGCCGTGTTTGATCTTCCTGAGAGCGTGTGTGTGTGCACAGCTGGGGCAGCCACCCTTCCAAAGGGAACAGATAATCTTGGATTTGCCTAACTCTTCTGGGGACGTTGCCAGACCAGGGGAAAAAAAATGAAAATTCAGACCAGAAGGTGAAGGCTGGAAAAGATGCATTTTGTGGTGGTGATTTTTGGTTTGTTGGTTTATTGTTTTTTGTTTGGTTGGGTTTTTTCCCTCTTTGTTTCTGGTTGTTATTATTGTTGGTTTTTGTTGTTTTGTTTTGGGTCTTTTAAAGTGGGTTCGGGTGCCCTTCTTGCAACCACTTTCCCACCTGGGCAGTCTTCTGCATGTTTCTCCCCTTCCCTGAGCCCTTCCTGCAGGACACCAATGCTGCTTTGCTAAAGGCACCACCTCCCAAATCACCTTCTGAGATTAAAAATTCAGGGCTTGATGGAGATGTTCTTTCCTGCATTGTTCCTTCTTGAAGCTTTTGTCTCCCCTATCTTTGTTGGAGGAGATAGGGGATATGGGATTAGGGATAGTGGATATGGGATTTAGGGGATGCTTTTCCATGGAGTTGCTGGTGTAAAGAAGAGGCTGCAAGGATAGTGGTGTGGGAAGATCTGGGCAAAATCTCAGTTTTTCAGCTGGGCAGCTAAAACTGTGAGGGAATGAAAAGGAAAACATAGCTGACTGTCTAGCCATGTTGTGCCTTGCGTTTTGTATATTAAAAAGAAAACCTCCTTTTGTTTGAATTTCCTTGGATGGTGTTTTGAACCAGTGATTGCAAAATCTTGCTGATTTATTTCACTGGAGAGAAGAGGCAGAGTCTGTACGTTAACGTGGAGTAACTCACGGTACAAGTGCTCCTCTGAGATCTGGTGTGAAGACATCTTGGGAGCAGCAGAGCCAGAACAAATCACATTCCCAAACACATGGAGACCGCTGCAAGGAGATGAAAGAAATCGATGAATAAGTTCTTCACTGGGAGGGTGGGGAGGCCCTGGCACAGGGTGCCCAGAGCAGCTGTGGCTGCCCCTGGATCCCTGGCAGTGCCCAAGGCCAGGCTGGATGGGGCTTGGAGCAGCCTGGGCTGGTGGAAGGTGTCCCTGCCCATGGGTCCCTTCCCACCCAAACCATTTATCATGGTATGAAAATGCAGGAGCAGGTGGTTCCCTGCCTTTTCTCTGCCCTGCCATTCCTCAGCAGCTGGGAGTGTCTGAGTGTGACAATTGAACTTCAGTTGAATTACTTTAATTGAACATGTTCATTCCAGCTTTGTGTCTTGATCACTGGTGCTGTTCTCCAGGTGTCTAATGTCTCCTTGCTAGCAGACCTTATTGCTGGAATTTTTTAATTACCTCTGGTAAAATGTTGCTCATTTAAATCCCTGATGATCAATTTGTTTTCCTTCAGTGGCTCAGCAGTGAAAAGGATGCCGAGGTGGCCCCGGGGGTCTTTCCAGCATTAACCCTCTCACCGGAAAATGCTGAAAAACGTCCTGTAACTTTTAAGTCAAACCCCTTTGAATTAACTATGCCTGAGTGGTGTTCCAAGGGGGGTTTTAATGCACATGTGGAGTTCTGGAGATGTGAGGGGTAACTGTGCACGTTGATTAATCCAATTACTTCTTTCGAGTAAGGTTAACAGTCCAGTCTGGTGGAAGGGTTGCATTGCAGTTAATGTGGATTTTGGTGCTGTTTGGTGGTGCCCAGTGGGGAAGGGTGGCTGAGCTCTGGAGTGGTGGGGGATGTGCTGTGGTACCCTGGATTTTGGGAGATGCTGGTGACCCCCTAAATGCCACCGGTGCCACCGCAGTTACACCCAAGGAGCAGCCACTGCCTTAAACATTTCCAGCTGACAGCCCTGCTGTCCCCTGGCTGCATCCCTGCCCCACAGAGACAGGCTCCTCCCAGGACCATTTTCATCTAAAATCACGTAACATGGGGTGGTCACTGCCCTGGGAAGTGAATGTGCTTGTGAATTTCCCTAAAGCATCACAAGGCTGTGTTATAGATAGGGGACACTGAAAACCCAGGGTGAAAGACCATTTCTGACTGTTTAATTAAACCCAACAGCTGGCTTTTAACTATTCATTACCAGTCAGCTGTAAGTGGTGTACATGGAGCATGTTTTGGATCCAGCTTGTGTTCACCACCTAGGAGCGGTGAACTCACGTGGATTTTGGATGGAAAAGGGGACAGTGAAAGCAAGGTTACATCATAGCACTGCTAAAGGTTTTGATTAATTGAGAATTACAGGAGAGAAGGGTAATTAATGCCAATCAAGAGCGATTTGCAGAAAGTAGCCTGGAAGAATTTCACTCTTGCAGTATGACAGGCTGTTTGGTAAAAGTCATGCTACAGGGACGCTTGGCCCCTGCGTGGAGATTTTAGTTAAAAAAAGGCAAAACCCGAGCCTCTAAAACCCGCAAAACCCCTTCCTTTAATTAAAAAAAAATTTTTTAAAAAATTGTCTGCATGGCTGGGCAGCGTGTGAAAGGCTTATCCGGGGTCAAGGGTGTTTCCATGGTCCTGTGCAGTGTGGGAATTTTTTAATGAATCACTGGCGAGGTGAGGAGTCCCGGAGGAGCTGATTTGGCTGGGTGGGGCTGGGGTGTGGCCATGAGTGCCCATGGGTGCTGGAGGCAGTGGAGGGCTTGGGGAGGAGGTGCTGAGCTCCCTGCTCCAGGATGCTGATGCCCACAGCTCTTCCAGGGAGATCTGCGAGTGAAGTCAGGTTACCTGCGTTGGCTTCCCAGGGTCTCTGCAGAGATTTTGGGGGCTTGCAGAGTGCCCCTATTTCTAGCAGGGGATGCTGAGCATCCTGCAGGGCAGGGCCAGGCCTGACAGAAAGGAGACTTTCTGTGGGGCAGTGACCCCCTGCTCGATGGCACCCGGGAGCTGGGGAGGGGCACACTGCGTGCTGCTGGCATCTCTTGGTGCTGCTCTGACCCTGGCAAACGCTAAGTTTTGAGGGGCTTTGCAGGGTTTGGATAACTCTGCCGTGGAGCATACGCTCGAACTGCAGGCTTAGCCCTGCAGAGGGAAGAGCCCTGCGTGCCTTGCACGCTGTGTTTCACCAAGGCTGCACCCAGTCCCAGCCTTGGCAGCGCTGCTTCAGAGCCTCGCAGGGCGAAGGGCTCCTGCGCTCAGCCTGATGCCGGGCTGGAGAGGGCTTGCACAGAGACCCCGAGTGCTGCCGGCTCGGCTCCACTTGTCCTGCTGTCCCCCGGAACATCTCGGGCTGCTCTGAGGTGTTTGTTCGGGTGCCGACAGTGCACATCCCCTGTGGGTGGCGGCTTGCCGGCCCCGGTTTTGGTGCTTTTCAAGGCGTAGAGAAGCAAAGTGAACCACCTTTGAACGGTCACAAAAAGTCAACATTTGCTACCACTGCCCAGAGCAAATGATGGTGTCACAGCCCACGAGGCAGTCGCTCCCCAGCCCGGGAGGGACTGCCTCTTTTGCCCCCAATTAACACCAGGTTGTTTATTTGCACTGTCCCAAAGCACCTGGGGCTTTACCTCCTTCTGCAGCATCCGATGACTTAGTGGAAGAGGAATTTTGCAGTGAGAGCAGGGCTGTGCGCGCACTCGAGACCTTGACGCTGAACTTGTCACTCGTAATTAAACCTGCGTTAACGAGCGACGCCGAGATTTCCCGGGAGGAGTGGCAGGGGAGATGTTGGGAATACGCGAGCTGGCTGTTAGTTACATGTGAGACCATTGATCAGTCTTGGAAATCGCCCTGAGAATCACAGTTAATTAAAGTGAAGCCTCCAAGGGTACCCCCAGTGTTTCTGTCCTGGTGTCAGGGCTCGCCCGCAGCCCCCCTTGTGCTCGGTGCCAGTTTTGTGCTTGCCTTTGGTGACGTGAGCTTGGCTGCGGTGATGAACTGAAGCCTTTTAAACGCCCCTTCGTTAGAAATGCTTCTAATGAGCCAGTGGATAAATGCTGCAGATGCTGCTTGTCCAAGCACTGCTCAGCTGCTGTGACACTTCATGCAAATCATCATCGGAGTTAATTTGGGCAGGGGAGTAAAATTCCGCAAGCAGAAGCAGAGCAGGTTTAGTGCTTGTGGGAGACTTGGAGCAATCCATTAGCGTGACAGCTCTTCAGGGGGAGAGGAAAATATCCCCGTGCATCGAAGGCATCAGTGAAGCACATGGTTTGCTCAAATTCAGAGGCTCCTGGATGGAGAGATGCTCCCCAAAATTTAGGAGCCCTGCCTTAAAGGAGGCATTGTCTGGGTGTGCATTTGTGTGTTTGTCCAGGGTCCATCCCCACTAGCACGAGGGTGGTAGGGAATAATGAGGGATGGTGTAGATAATGCCCATCTTCCTTCGCTCTGCTGTTTCGTTTTGTACATTTTTGTCAGCCCTGGGGAACACTCCCATTTGCTTGTTCTGATGTTGAGGAATTAGAGATGCTCCCGCAGAGTGCCACTGCCCTTCCCTTTACATTTAACACCCTCAGCAGGTTAGCACTTGCATTCTGTAGCACAAAAGGATGTTTTTTGTGCTGTTTCAGTAAAACACTATTACTTTTCCTCCTGTCCCTAGAGCATGATGCTGTTGTAGTGTGTGCTCCCCACTCACAGATGAAATGATGATTTGCCAGCCCTTCCAGCGTTTGTGGGGATTCAGGCTGAGGAGGAAGTTGGTCTTTTGCTACCAGAGGTCCCTGTTTTGAGAGGACACCCTGTGGGCTCGTGCTGGAGGTGCTGGATTTGTGTTTCCCCCGCCCACAGCACCAGGTACCGGCACTGGGCAGGGGAGAGATGCGCAGCTCTGGGACACCCCTGCCTTCCCTGTACCAAGCAGGGACACCCTGTGCCACCGCCTGCTGTCCCCTGTGAGGGTTTGCCGGCTGGTGGTTCCGGGCAGCAGGCACAGAAGCCAGAGCAGGGTGAGACATGGGGGTCAGCAGGTCTCGGAGTCGCGGCACAGCTCGGGAGCCCTGACCTAAATATGAGCTCTGCTTGTCTGTCGGGCAGGGGAGAAGCCTCTCCTGGGGGGAAAATCTCATTCGGAGGGTGGGAAAGGGAGGATTATGGTTTGCCATCTGCCTCGATATTCAGCGTTGTAAATAATAATAGAAAAGGTAATGATCCGCAAGTCCCTTAATGCAGATATTTTGCCCAGCTGCCAGAGCACCTCGCCGCTGCCTTGCTGCATCACGGGCGGAGCAGATTTTTTTCTCCTGAGTCACTGCCAAGTGGGGCAGCAGGGAGCTTCAGGGCTCCCAGGAGAGCCTTGGAGCCGGTCCCTTGCCGTGTCCCACTCCTGCCAGCGCACATCCAGTGGCTCTCCCTGGCACCCAGAGGTGCAGTGGGTGTGCAAACACAAACACATTTACCGCAGCAGAGAAGAAACCCCTTCAACAACCACCTGCAACTCGTGGATGACCCTGCTGCTCTGGGCACTGTGGCAGTGCGTGGGCCAAACCACCTGTGCTGTGCTGAGCTCAGCTCATCAGGTTTACCTCCAGAAAATTGAAAAAAAAAATCTGGGGCGGCGGGGGGAAAGGAAAAAAAAAAAAGCTCTGCCATTTCTTTCCTTTTCTTCATGGCTTTAGGAATTATCTGATGTATTAATGAAGAGAAGTTAGTTTGATTTAGCACAGAGAAGCTGTGGACATCCAGACAGGGGTTGCATGTCCTCTGTTATTGTTTTGTTTTTTTTTTTTCTTTAAATTTCTGCAAGAGCCTCTTTAAATTATCTCTGGGGAATGATCTTCAATACTGGTTTAAAAAAGGAAAACAGGGAACAGAAAAATGACACCCAGAGTGTGTCACATGGCCACTTTTAATTCCAAGTACAGCTAGTACTTATCTCTTACTTGAGAGAAGCACAGTTTGGGAAAACTTCAGTTTTAGAAGCAGATAGCTTGTGAGTGAGAGCTGGAAGGTGGTTATTGTTCTGTTTGAGCATAAGCTGCTTAACCATTCACATGCTGTGTGTGTAAATACAAATATTCTGGAGAAGCCAGGGCTGACATTTGTGCTGATTTTCCTTTTGTGTGTATTTTTTGTCCTCTTCAAAAGCACCCAGCAGTACTGGGCAGCGAACAGTATGGAATGAGGTTGGCAATAAGCCCACTGCAAAGAGAGAAAAGCAGAAGTGTGCTTGTTTTACAGAGAAGACTATACAGAGATTTGTGCCAATTTTCACCTTGTTCTAGGTAGCAGTTGTGCATTCACCTTTGAATTTTTCTAGAAAATCACTGTTTCTGTTTTCAACCAAAATCCTTTCCTAAGATTTTCTTAACCTGACAAAGAACCTTTGTCATGACATACTATGTGCTCACCTCTGTTACTGAATTCCTAATGGTGAGGTGGTTGTTGCTATTTTCTTGCCAGTATTGTGGGCTTTCTGCTGTGCCCTCCTTCTGTCTGCAATTTTTTGGAAGGATGCCCCTGGAGAAATGTCCTTGACCCAGGAGCAGTGAAAACTTCCCGGGGTCAGCTGTGAGTATTGGCATTCCTGGAATAACTCAGGGGATTAAAACCCTGTAATAATAAAGATGGATTTGCTGATGTCCAGCTTGCCATGAAGACTTGCAGCCTTGGCCAAACGGCCCAGACGAAGCTGAGATCTCTACTTTTTAATATTTTATACTTAATGGAATATGATACAATTTTCTTAATGCAATGAAAATGATGCTCTGTCCTCAGAGTTGTAACTCCTTGCCTGCAGACCTGCATCTCTCCTCGCTGAGATGGAGCAAATTGCCCAGAGCTTGCTGGGAGTGCCTTTGGCCAGCACTGAGGGCTTTGAAACAGTGAAACAAGACCTGCCTCTTCTAATTTAATGTTGGTTTTAATCTGCATCTGCAGCGGCAGCCTGCTAAAATCTAAATCAAATCAGGAGGTGTGGAGTGAATTTAAGTTCCTGCTTAAGCTGAGTAGAATCATGCAAGAGGCTGTGTTAGATTTATTTGGGATCTGGTTAAAAAAAAAAAACCACAAAGTAAACCAGATTTTTTTAAAATTTTTTTTTCTGGAGGCTTAGCATGCGGATCTATTTCTAGTTGATTTTAGCACATTGTTTAAAGGCATCCTCAAGGACTGAAGGAATCTTTTTCTTAAAAAAACATAAAAAAAGGAGAAAATGCATGGAAATCCTGGAATGTCTGGAGGTTGAGTGGTTTGCCCAGGGTTGTGTCTCCTGAGCCCAAAGCCAAGTTAATCCTTCATTCCCAGTGCTCTGAGATGTGCCCGTGTGCCCTGTTCCTTTTAACAAGCTCTTCCAGAAGATGGAGAGGCTGTTAAAGCTCTTGGGAAGCCCGGACAAGGCTCGTGGCCTGGTGAGATGATGCTGGAAGTGTGATTATGGAAGCAGCCGCTCTCGGGGACGCTCTGCCCACACCTGGGTGGGCACCTGCCAGAGCCCTGGTTTTGGGGACATGGTGACTCTCGCCCGTGTGGGTTCATGTGTCAAAAAGAGGGGGTGTGAGGCTGCTTTGGGACGAGCAGAGGTCGCAGGCAGGGAATGCAGGGGAGGCGAGGGTGGCGTGCCCAGCGTGACCCCGCCAAGGGCTGCCTGCAGGCCTCGCCAGGTCCTTTTTGAAGCTGGCCTTGCAAAGATGCGCCAGTGACAAAGTGCTTTGGTTCCAGCGAGGTGTGGATGACATACCTGGGGTTTATGGGTGAAGGGGAGGGCTTGGATGGGGGTTTGTGCAGCAGCCCTGCCCTGCCGGGAGGGCCAAGCGCCTGCGGGAGCGCGGCGGGGAAGCACAAGGGAATGAATGAACGGTGTTCCCCCTTTCCAGACGCGTGCACGCACGAGAGGACAGCATTAGGGATGCATGGGGAAGTGCATTCACAGCAGCCTGTGCTGACAGCCCCTGGCTCTGCAGCAGGATGGGGAGCGCTCGGTGTGGGGAGTGCCTGCTCACATCTGGGATCTGCCAGCCAGGGTTGTCCCCAGGGCTCCTGGGGCCTTGCAGACGCCTCTGTCGTGGTGCATTCTGTGCTGCAGGGCCCCTTGCACGTGTGTGTGTGCGCACAAAGTCTGGAAAAATCAGTTTTACTATTGTTATTATTATTATTAAAACTCTTGCAGTGTTGTGGTCTAGGTGGCTGGTGGGATATGGAGCCTGTCTGTATGTGTGTGTGCACAAAGTCTGAGAATATCAGGTTTGTTATTGTTATTGTTGTTATTGTTATTGTTGTTATTATTATTAATATTATTAATATTATTATTATTACTCTGCAGCGTTGTGTACGGGGTGACTAGTGGGATATGGAGCCTGTGTGTGTGTGTGCACAAAGTCTGGGAATATCAGGTTATTGTTATTGTTGTTGCTATTGCTATTGCTATTGTTATTAGTAGTAGTATAAGTATTAGTATTAGCATTTTTACTCTGCAGTGTTGTGCTCGGGGTGGCTGGTGGGGTATGGAGCCTCCCACCGCCGGGCAGTGGGCGGTGGGTGCTGAGAGCTGTCACCCTCAGAGCCTCCTGTCACCCCTGGGTGGCTCCGGGCTGTGGCTGGTGATGAATTGCTGAGGGTGGCCCACGGCACCTCTTGCTTCTGCTGGAGCTGTACCCAGATTTGCAGAGCATTCACAGGCAGCCCCTCTCAGGTTGCTCTGGGGTCAGAGTGTCCCTGTCTGCAGCCGCCTGTCCGGGCAGGTCCTGGGCTCAGCCCAGCCCCGTGTGCAGGTGGAAAATTTGCAAGGTTTGTCAAGACCAGCAAAACCTTGTGTTTGAAGCACCCCTGAGCCGGGTACATCCTGATCCTTGGTGATTTTGGGCACTTCTAGAGCGTGTCTGAATCCCACTTTTTGCCAGCAGGCAGCTGGCACTGGATGAATCCGCAGTGGTGGGGCTGGTGGGGGTCTCAATCAGCCCCCTCCCCACTGCAGCCTCCCTTTGTCGTGGCACTGAAGGCTCATGAGGTGCTAGAGCTGGTGCGCTGAGAAAATTCAAGTTTTCACATCTTCTCCCTGCCTCTCTGGTAAAGCTGTTTTTCTGGGAGTATGATTGTGTGGCTCCATTTACATCTAAAGCTACATCCTGCTGCTGTAGCTATTGAGCAGCTCTAAAAATAATTACGTGTGATAACCTATAAAAATCTATTGCTTTTCAGCTGCAAAGTAGCCTGTCAGGTGGTGTCTTCTGCTGTTGTTAACTCGTTGGTTGCTACAAAATCTTACTTGGACATTGTGTGCCGGGGGTTGGTTTCAAAGGAAGGCCAAAACCACCTTTGTGGGTGGCTCTGGTGCTGCTGCCACTTGGATTTACTGGGATTTCCCCCAGCCCCTCGTGTTTTGAGTAGAGGAATAAGATTATCTAGCTCTCATTTGAATAAGACCACACAGCCCTCATTTCAATCAGCAGGAATAGAGGGGAGAGAGGCCCCAAAGGCCAGAAATCAGTGGTGCTTGGAGGGTTCCTGTTGGCTGGATGAATTCAGCACCAGCCTGGCTCCATGACTCCGACAGCCAAAGCCTTGCGAGCTGGGCTGCCCAGGTCTGCCTTGGGGCTTCCCTTTGGTGGCCCTCACTTTGTAGATGCAAAAAAAGAGGTTCTGTTTAACCTAATGCATTAATTCATTTAAATCTGAGCGTGTTCCTGGAGCCTGTTTGTGTGTTTGGCTGAAGGAGTTTGGCTTTGGTGGTGTCGTTTGCCTGCCTCTGTGCGTGGCTGTGGGTCAGGGGACCAAACTGCCTTGTTCCGAGCAAAATAAGCATGCTCTGGTGTGGGGTCTGCTGGGGGTGGGTTGTGTTATTTCATAAAAGCCTTCTGGAAGGCGTTTTTTTGGTTTTTTTTTTCAGGGAAATTAAATTCCACCTTTACCTCAAGACTTTACCCTGCTTTGTTAGATTGGTAATGAGCCAGTGTACTCTTTGTCCAGGAGAAAATTAGACTGAAAAATTAGACTTCTGGTCTGTAATTTACCCCAAGAACTAAAACTGGATTTATTTTTTCTTTTATTAAAATAAATGGTTTAGCTGCATTGACTTTAAAATGAGAGTGAGGCTGTATTAATGGAGAATTAATTTCTTTTTCATTTAATTTCTCGAGGTTTCATCGAGTGTTTAAGAAAAGTGTTTAAACTTTTTCTTTCTTTCCTTTTCCGCCTCTCCAGTACACTAGAGTTTGGATTCCTGACCCTGATGAAGTTTGGAGATCGGCAGAAATTATCAAGGATTACAAAGAGGGAGATAAAAGCCTTCAGCTGAAACTTGAAGATGAAACTGTAAGCTTCCGAATAGCGTTATTCTTTTTAGCAATTTAAAGCTTTGAATTAATGTGTGGAGAAGCCTGAGCCGTCTCATAGTTCTGTGAAGTGGTTTAAAATGTGTTTTATTGCCCTAACACTTCCAGCTTTTCCCTGCCTGCTCCCTCCCTAGACACTTGTGCTACAGTAGGCTGCGAGAAAAGCCCTTGACCTCCATCATCTCTTTTCATCTCCTAGCAAACTTGTAATAGTCTGTGATACCAGGATGTATTTTTTTTAATAGCAGCAGTATGTCAGAAGTGCCGGTTTGTGCTTTTTGCTGCCGAACAAATCGAGGAGAGCGCGGCTGGTGGCAGCTACTCAACCTCGGGTGCTGATGGAAAACCCACACACAGCTCAGAGGTGACTGCTGCGCAACAGCTTTCTCCACGCCTTAGTTTTTATCCCTGAGTATAATCTTACGTAAACCCCCTTTTTTTCTCTGCCTTATTTTTAAGTAAGAAAAGCTTTTAAAAGAGAATAACACAAAACTCATTTAAATGTAGGTGTTTTCTAGCAAGCGCTGGTTCCAGTGCACAAACAGCCCGGGCTGTAGCGTGTGTACAGCCAGCAATTAATCATCCCCAGAGCAGGGCACAGGCTGGGGAGGAGCAGCTGCTCTCCCTTGCACACAAAAACCATCTGAAGCAGGACGCTGGGTGACAGCAGGGAATTGCAGATGAAGTTAACCATGGTGTTCGCATCAGCTGCAGATTCAGTTTGTGGGAAGGGAGCAGCCGCGCTGTGTACCCACTGTGGGCTGCCTGGTGTAGCAGGAAGAATAAATACATTTTTCATGAAGAATTTCACCTAAACCATCTCCCTTCATTGGTCAGGTGGGGTTTCCTGAGCTGTCTAGAGGGTGATCTGCTCTGTTGCCTAGAAGAGTTGGTAGAGACCACCCACTAAAAATTCACCTGTTCCGAGCAGGGCGAGCAACTCCCATCCCCTCCAAGCCAGACATTTCCTCACTGTGGGGAGCGTTTTCACCATATTGCCTGATGGGAAGATGGAGAGCAGGAATGAGCAGTGGTTGATTAGGCAGTTCATCAGAGCAGTTTTTCTTTCAGAGCAGCTCAAGCATGGGCTGTTGGCAGTGTGCAGATGTGCCAGGTTTGCAGAAAACGTCGTTGATGTTGGGATCTGCACCCAGTGCTTGGTGCTGGTGCTTCTTCCTGGCTCAGCCTCTGCTGCTTTTGTTGTCCTGCCCAGTTTGCTTTTCCAGCATAGGGCAGCTTTCTGGGGAGGATAAAGGATGGAGGATATTTGATGCCTTTTTACCTTCCACTCCGTGGAATGTATGACTTGCCTTCTCTCTCAGTGATAAATCTGGATGAGGAGATGCACAGATGCAATCCCTTGGAAGCATCAGGCATAGAATCATTGTTTTATTATGGAATGGTTTGGGTTGGAAGGACCTTAGAGCTCATCCAGTTCTACCCCCTGCCCTGGGCAGGGACACCTTCCACTGTCCCAGGGTGCTCCAAGCCCCATCCAGCCTGGCCTTGGGCACTGCCAGGGATCCAGGAGCAGCCACAGCTGCTCTGGGCACCCTGTGCCAGGGCCTCCCCACCCTCCCAGCCAGGAATTCCTTCCCAAGATCCCATCTGGCCCTGCCCTCTGCCACTGGGAAGCCATTGCCTGTGTCCTGTCCCTCCATGGCCTGTCCCCAGTCCCTGTGCAGCTCTCCTGGAGCCCCTGCAGGCCCTGCCAGGGGCTCTGAGCTCTCCCTGGAGCCTTCTCTTGTGCAGCTGAGCAGCCCCAGCTGTCCCAGGCTGGCTCCAGAGCAGAGGGGCTCCAGCCCTGGCAGCAGCTCCGTGGCCTCCTCTGGGCTGGCTGCAGCAGCTCCAGGTCCTTGTGCTGCTGGAGCCAGGGCTGGACACTGATGGGTGCCCATCTCATCCACAGGAGCTCCTTTCTTCCACTTGTGCTCAGGCTGCCAAAGCTGAGTGCTACAACCCCTCATCCTCCCTTCCTGGTTGAGATCTCCTGCAGTTTTAGTACTTGGGCAGGAATTTTTTTTTCCTCTTTAATCTGGATATTTCCCTGGAAACTAAAGGGGCTGAGGAGTCCTGCAAGGTCTGTTCTTTTTGTGCAGCTGAGTTCAGGATCAGGAACATTAAAGTACAGAGAGATGAAAGGATTACCAGGTGTTGTAGGTAGTAGCTTAATAAGCATGTCACAGTCATAGTGAAACATGGAACATCTCATTTTGGGGTTGTGCAAGAGACCCAAGGTCTCTGGGAGTGCCCTGTTTGATGCTTTCCTGTATGAGTCCTGCCTCCATCCGTGTCACGTTGGACTGAAAAGCTCTAGCAAAGGGGATCGGCCCTCATGTGCACGAGGTTGGAGATACCCAGCACACTTGTCCTCAGGGGATTCAAAGCTGTAGAAAGCCTTTTGTTCCTGACATCCAGCAAGCATTACCAGTTGTTCAGTGCTTCCTTTTGTCCTTGTGCTTTAAGTGAATCTTCATGGGTTTTTGTGGTTTCTGGCTCTGCTCTGTATGCAGGGGTTCTCCCTCTGAATGAGGAGCTGACTTTTAAATATCACAAGCCGTCCCTGGTGTGTTTGCCATTAAGATGTTAGACTTGAGTGCAAACTCTTGAAAGTTGGCATTGACAACGTGGAATCGGAGGATAAAACCAGCCTGAGGTTGTCAGACACGCTGAGGGAGCCTGTCCCCATGCACTTGGGTCAGCTTTCCTTGTGCTGTGATCCAGTGCAGTGACAGTGGTTTTGCCTGGAAACTGGGATTCCTCCCTTCTGATGGGAGCTGAGCATCAGGCCCCCTTTCTGAGGCACCCTGTGGGGAACAGCATCACTGGCAATTTTTTTTTCCCGTAAAGAAATAACAGTTTTTCTTTAGTTGATGGCTCTGTTGCTCATTTGGGGATGAGACAAAAATAGCATAAGGCTGCCCATGTGCCAGCTTCAGCTGCGTAGCCTGGCTCCTCAGACACTGAAGCAGCAGGGACTCTGTGCTTCTCCATGTCCTCTCTGCCTCAAGGGGTGCCAGGTTTCAGGTATAAAAGTAACTTGGATTAAAAATGAGCTGAGAAATTGCTCTGATGGTAAGAACATGGTCAAGTTTGGAATGAGGCTCCTTTTCCAAGAGCAGGAAGATGTGTAGATCAGATGAAGCAGTGGGTTTCTGTACGGTGCCCGCCACTGCTCAGAGCTGGCTAAAGGCCTGAAAGTGACTCAGGTGTGGCCAGGTTGGTGCTTGTGGACCATCAGTGTCCACCAGGACCACGTGGTGGTCAGCTCAAAGCCATCGCCAGAGGGGTGACCTGGCAGTCTCTCATCCAAGCCCCTAACGCATTTATCATCAAGGGGCTTTTAATTTAATTTGAGTGGAAGTATTTTACACTAGCAGGAGTTTTGCCTGGGAAAGCTCCAAGCCATTAAAGGAGTGGCTGTTTTTTTTGTGTTGCTGTGTTCCTCGTGTGTCTCTTCAGCTCTACGAATATCCCATTGACCTCCAAGGGAACGAGCTGCCCTTCCTGCGCAATCCAGACATCCTGGTGGGGCAGAATGACCTGACAGCCCTGAGCTACCTGCACGAGCCTGCAGTCCTGCACAACCTCAAAGTCAGGTTCCTCGAGTCCAACCACATCTACACCTACTGTGGTGAGTGTCCAGACCTCACGTTCAGCTCCTGAAAGGTTGTGGGGCCACAGAGAAACCCCTTGAGACCATGAACCAGAGGCTGCAGCGTGAGGAGAGCCTGGGGGTGCTGGGTTTAGGGCGGATGGGAGGTAAGAGTGAGTGTCAACAGAATGTAAAACCAGAGGTGGTTTTTAAGGGCTGCTGCACTGTGAACTTGCTGAGCTCATGGTCCACCTGCTCTTGGTGGGAGCATCTTGTCAGATGAGTTTGAGGCCAGCCTTGCATGTGCCTGGCAGCCCCCACAGGGAGAAAGTAGGACTTAAAAACCCAATGAACAGCAGCATGCCAGACAGAGTGATCCTGCTGAGGAATATCCTTCGCAGGTTTTCCTCCAGAAAAAATGCGCTGCCATTTTCTTCCTTTTCTTCATGGGTTTGGGAATCAACTCCCAAATTCAGAGCAGGAGGAAGGCAGGTGTGAACTTGGGTTTGTGATGTTTCGGGAGGGTGCCTTGCCAAAGCTATTCAGGACAGCAGTTTCCCATGGATGGACAGCAGCAAGTTGAAACTTGAAAAATTAAGAAGGAAAGAAGGCGCCTCACAGAATCCCAGACTTGTTTGGGTTGGAAAGGGTTTTAAGAATCATCTGTTCCACTCCCTGCCATGGCAGGGACACCTTCCACTGTCCCAGGCTGCTCCAAGCCCCATCCAGCCTGGCCTTGGACACTGCCAGGGATCCAGGGGCAGCCGCAGCTGCTCTGGGCACCCTGTGCCAGGGCCTCCCCACCCTCCCAGCCAGCAATTCCTTCCCAAGATCCCATCTGGCCCTGCCCTCTGCCACTGGGAAGCCATTGCCTGTGTCCTGTTAAAGCTGGTGTGCACAGCTGTGACTGTGCTGCAGTTTGGGGTTGTGGAGGGAATCCTTGGCAGGAGGACATGACCTTTTAACACAGTGCCCTGGAAATACATAGCCCCTGTGGCTCTTAGTAATGTTAACTTTCAGTATTTACTGATGTGTAGTGTTGGATTACTGGCATAACTTGCAGCCTTTTGCAGCTGCATGTGTGCCTTCAGTCACCCATGGGCCCGCTCTCACCCAAAATCAGTGAGCTTTTGTGAGGGCAGCTTCTGGGGAAGGTTGGTGATCACCTCGAGTGCAGCATTAATGGAGACAGAGGTGTTTGGGCTGTGTAGGTTTAGCTGCAAAGCTCTGCCTGGCTGCAGCATACCTCATGCTTTGGTTATGGAGTGGTTGAGGAGAGCAGGAAGGTGCTTGCCTGAAGTGAGGAGAGCCCTTCAGCTTGGTTTGCGTTGGGTTTTGGTGAGTAAGGGAAAACTGTAGAGTGACCGGAGCAGAACCGGGAAGCAAGAGGGCAGGAGCAGAGCTCAGGGAGGGGAAGCAGCTGGGTCAGTGTTCTGCAGGGGCAGGTGATGTGACAGTCACTGACCTTTGCCTTTCGTGGCAGCCCAAGTCACACTCCTGGTGTTTGCTACAGGCTGGGAGTTCCTGTGCCCCTGTAATTGCAGCGTGCTGGCAGCACATCACTGGCCCCACAGCCAGGTGCTCCTGGAGCTCCTTGCAGGGACAGCTGAGACCTGCCCACCCTGAAACTCCTCAGAGGTGGAGCTTTGTCAGCACCTGGGTGTAGAGCAGCTCCCTGGTGCCCACGGGGAGCACCACCTGTGGCTTGGCCTCTCATTATCTCCCAGCTCGCTGCCTCCTCCAGCCTGCCCAGAGCTGGAGAGGAGGCAGACATTAAAGCCTCAGAGCAGGCTCTGGCATTCCTTTCCAGTGATTTATGTATTTCAGTTTGATTTGGGTGCATTCTTTGTTAGGAGTTTTTACTTGCATCTCGAGCCAGGGGGAAACCCAGGAAGTTTGTTTGGGTCTAGCAGAGCTCTGGTTGCGCAGGAATTGCTTTTCTGTATTGCTGGCTTAGGCTGTGTTGATCTCTCCTCAGCCCTCCTGCAAAGTCTGCATTCACACAATGGAGATTATTGTACATTTTTGCTTTTCTCACCAGTTTTGTGCATCTGCTTTGTAGCTGTGCAGGGGCTTATTGCCTTGCTACTGAAGGAGATGCTGAGATAAGAATTACGAGCCCTTCCCCATTCACTGCTCACCTTTTTTTGTTAGCTCTCAATCACTGTATTTTAAAAATCTTATTGAAGCAACTACCACAAGCCCAGAAAGCCCTGAAATACCAACTCCCTGCTTGGTTTGTGACGTGCCTGCCTGTCTGTGTGCCCTCAGGTATCGTGCTGGTGGCCATCAACCCCTATGAGCAGCTGCCAATCTACGAGCAGGATGTCATCTACGCCTACAGTGGCCAGAACATGGGGGACATGGACCCCCACATCTTCGCCGTGGCTGAGGAAGCCTACAAGCAGATGGCCAGGTCAGTGGGGGCCCAGCCACGGGGGTTTGGGTCAAAAGTGGGCAAAGATGCCCTGAAATGCTCCAGATACTCGATGAAAGCAAAGTTGTGAGAGGGAGCGTGCTGGAGGTCGGGTATTTCTAATTAATTCTGCCTAATGACCTCATCCTGTCGTAGTGCCCAGGCTGCTGGGCTGATGGGGATCCCTGCGGTCCTCAGGAGCTCAGGGGTTCGGCGGGGGATCCCTCTCTTGTTGCTTCTTGGATGAGTTTCCTGGAAAACATTCAAACCACTCTGCAAATGTCATGTTTAATATCTTAGAGGAAGCCACATTTCAGATAATTTGGTGAGGTTATCAAACACAATCCAGAAGCTAGTGCTAGCTGTTGTTTCATGGAGATGTTGTGATTTTGAGTTAGGTGGTAACTGGCAGATACTTGGAGATATTTATGGATGCCTCAAAGCACTGTCTTTACCATGTGGATGTGGTAGGAGTTTTCCTTTATTTATTTCTGTGCTTGTTGTGTTGCTGAGGACAAATGTAGGATTTTGTTGTTAACAAATAAGTCGTGATCCAAAATAGAATTGAAATAGAATTGAAAACTATTTTACCAGGGATCATTTTGTTGTAGTTGTCAGGACTCACACAGTGTGCTTATGTTTGCTTGTGGATTAGCTAAGATTCTTGTACAGCCCTGGCTTTTAATAGTGAGAGTAAGCACTGAACCACTTTCCAAGGGTTGGAACCTGCTCTCTGCTGTGTCTGGGTTTAAGTGGTGAGTTAGGATGCATTTCTGATAAAAATGAGCCAGAGTTCAATCCAGGAATGCATCCAGGAGCCCTGCTATGGCCAGAGAGTGGATGGATTGTACCCAAACTGAGTCCAGCCTGCAGTTCACTCCTGCACGTGCTTGTGCTTTGGGTAAAACTACTTTGAGAAGAGTTCAGGATTTTGGGGAGCTGCCTGAGGAAGGAAGGTGGCTTAGGATTTTGTCCTTGTGTGCTCCAGACTGGGCAGCAAGCTGCATGGCTCTTTCTAGAAGACACCGAGGGTTTGCTGACCTGCACGGACAGGACCGGTGGGTTTTTCAGGGCAACTGTCTAAAATTGCCCTGAAAACTGTAAAAAAAGCAAGGCAGCAACTTGCTTTTCTGCTGAAGTTTGTGCTAGGGAAGACCCACTGTTCTCCTGACATCCCTGAGTAGTTTTGCAGGCAGTGGGCTAACAGCTCTAGCCAACAATGCTTGTCTCTGCTTTCCTCCTTGTCAGAATAAAGCTGCTTTTGACAGCAACTCATAATGGATAGCTGCTGTTTCTGGGTGGTTCTGACTGCTCTGTTTTCAAGGGGACAGGAAAATAACCACCTTCAGAGAGCTCTTAAGCGAGGTGCTCACTGCTCAGTGCTCCTCTGGTGCTCTGTTTTGGGCTGTTATTGCAGTAATTGCAGGTTTGCATTCAAAAGAGTTTCAGACTGGGCTGAGAAGAGATTGGGACGTGGATTATAGGAATCTACCTGGTTTTTTTAATAACCTTAAAAATGTAGCCTTAAGGTGCCTTAAAATGTAGCACACAGAGCTTTTAAGTCTAAGTGCTCCTAGGGGGGTGTGTGTTGTGTTCTGTTTGATCAGAGCTTTTGTTTGATCCAAGCTTTTCCCCTCCAAGGTGCTCCAGGTGGAGCTGTCGGAGCAGGGTGTGTGGATGGCATAGCTCCTGGGTGATGGAAAAAGGGCATTGAAAAGGACTTATTTTTGCCCTTTTTTCGGCTGAAATGCTGACCCTGTGGGATGCCTCGTGTCTGCAGCTCTCATTTAGTCCTTTGGGAGTGTTAAACCTAAACTGGTGCAAAAATATCACTTGTTTTGCAGTTCAGCTTTTAAACAATTGGATTGTGCCTGGTGCATCCTTATAGATCAGGAATAAAACGCAAGCCTGCTGTCTCAAAAGGTCAAACTTGCAAAGTGATTGAGAGCAGGAAAGCAGTCTGGCCAGTCTTGGGGGTTTTTTTGAATATTTTATCTCCATTAGTGGTCCAGAGCACACAGGGAAAGCGCAGTGGAGGGCATTGAATGGGATTGAGTGGATGGCAAGGGAAAAGGGCACACAATTTAAGGCTCTCTGTTAAATGAGAAAAATTGGAGGCGGTTAGATTTTTATTTCTCTGAGCTTCCAGTGTGCCACGGCCATGCAGAGAAGGGCAGAGCATAAGGCTGTTGGTGTGTGCAAGTGGTAGTGACTTGCTCCTGTGCTTTCTCACTGTCTCAAGAGGTGGGAGTGGAGGCACCTTCACACGTGGCTGTGTGGCATCCTGTGTTTGCTTTTGTGCTGCCATCAGACAATGCCAGTTTAAAAGGGCGGGGGGGCGGGAAGCAAAATAAAAAAAAAAAGAAAAAAAAAAAAAGCCATAGGTAGGCTGTACAAGGGAGATGCAGACAGTGTGTAACAACACCTTATCCCTTTTATGAGTCAAAATTGTTCATAAAGCGCCCCAACACCTACAGTGGGTTCAGTGTGTGTTAAAACTCCTCTTCAAGTACAGACTTCTCACAGGGAGGATGTTCTCGCAGCACTTGGCGTGTGAAACAGCTTAAAAACAACCCAAACAAAACAAAAAAAGCTCAAAAGTGATTAAAATTCATATGTGGCATCCTCTTCATTTTTACAGTGACCAGCTCTTTAGAAGCTGCCCGATACCCGGTATGGGACTAAACGCACTCAGTTCACTGAAACAACGTTGTTTTAAAGAAAACGAGCAGCGTGGCTTTAATTTGCTCCAAGTGCTGCTGCTGGAGGCGGTGGAGTCAAGCCTGGGGCTGCTGGAAGGGGGGATCCTGTAGTGATTGTTAGTGGCTGTGGGCTGGAAGCAGGGAGTGCCTTGGGACACGGATTGCCTGCAGGGCAGTGCAGGTACCTGCTCTGGTCAGGGTGCTGTCCTGGAGAGGTGCAGTGGGGTTGAGGGGCTCCAGAAGGTGCTTGCCCTCCTGGGAGCACCTGAAAGCTGTGCCACAGTCACACAGAGAGCCAGCACAGCCGCTGGTGCCCTGGCTGGTTCTTGCTTTTCCCGCAGAGGAACAAAAGATCCCTTGTGTGCCCACATCCTGGCACTAATTTCCGCGTGTGTCATCGCTCTGGGCAAGAGCCTAGAGCCTGGCAAAAATTCCCTCTTGAAAACCTGCATTTCTGCTGCAGTCAGCCTGACCTGGGCAGTACATGGTTCACACCGCTCTGGGCTGGCTCTGCTGAGGCACCTCCAGTGCTGGGGACAGCTCTGGGCCCTCGGGACAAGAGAGACACCGAGGGGCTGGAGCGTGTCCAGGGCAGGGAACGGAGCTGGGAAGAGGCTGGAGCCCCAGGAGCGGCTGAGGGAGCTGGGAAAGGGGCTCAGGCTGGAGCAAAGGAGGCTCAGGGGGAACTTGTGGCTCTGCACAGCTCCTGGCAGGAGGGGACAGCCGGGGGGATCGGGCTCTGCTCCCAGGGAACAGGGACAGGAGGAGAGGGAACGGCCTCAGGCTGGGCCAGGAGGGGCTCAGGTTGGACACCAGCAGGAATTTCTCCATGGAAAGGGAGCTCAGGCCTTGGAAGGAGCTGCCCAGGGAGTTTTGGAGTGCCCATTCCTGTGTCCAAGGAAGGCCTGGATGTGACACTCAGAGCTGGTGATATGGTGGGGATGGGGCACAGCCCAGACTCGATGGTCTTGGGAGGCCTTTTCCAGCCTTAAAGAGTCTGTGATTCATGCTCTGACCCCTGTCCCTCTCTGTGAACGTGACCCACTAGTTGTTGCCAGGTCCATGGAGGAGGTCTGGATGGTGACAGTGCAACACCAGCTTCTCCCTCCCAGCCTTTGAGAGCTTTAGGTGTATTTTTAGCTAGATATTCCCTGTCTTGTCTGCAGGTCCATTTTAATTCTTCCCAGCTTGACTTGCCAGTGTGGTCACCCTGTTTTCACGTGATGCTGTGCTGAGTCTACTAGGAAAATCACTACAGTGGATATATTTGTGTCTTTGGCCCTCGTCTTTTCCTTTCATACCAGTTGGGTTTGTTCTGGGCGCAAGCCGGGAGTTGCTAGTCCAAGTAAGGTTTCTTAATCCTTTTGGGTTTGGTGATTTTTTTTCCCTTGGTGGTTTTTCTTTTGCTTTGGTTTTGCTGCTGTTGTGTTTTTTTTGTGTGGGTTTTTTGGTGTGTCTTTATTTATTTGTGTATGTATGTGTGTATTTATTTAAGTAAAACCCATGCATTATGCTTAACAACGTGCAGAATTGAAGAGCCCTAGGTGAGAGGCATGTGCTGTGGGCAGTGGAGGAGAAGAAAGGGCCCTCCAAAAGTGTCTCAAAAGCAGGGAGCAGGTAGCAGAGGTGATCTCTGCTGAAATCATAGATCAAATACTGGAGGCATTGCCAACCCCTTTTGCGTGTTTTCCATGTGGCACCTCCGGGTCTTGCCGTGGCAGGAGCATTCTCTCCCTTCTGTGGGCCTCTGAGTGCTGTGACATGGCAGCAGTGAACACAGAGGAAGTCCAGTGTTCAGCTCTTACCCTGGCACAGATCTCAGGTGACAAAGGACCTGTGAAAGCCTCCTGAGAAGTGCATGGGCTGGGTCAGGTGCCGTGGGCTTTATTCCCTGGCTGATGCTTTCACAGATGCGTCCCTGCAAAGCTGTTGCGTGTGGCCAGGCAAAGCACCTTGGGTCTGTTTCACTTGAAACTGGTAAATCTGAATTGCAGAACATTGTGATGGTCCCTCCTTCCCAGCATGAGGATTTGCTGACCGTGTTGCTGATAGTTCCTGCAGAAGAAATAAAATAAGAAATGCAGCCGTGATTTGATGGATGAGTTCAACTTCTGCGTATCTTGTCTGAGCTGCAGCTTGGTGGGTACCAGATAACCCCTGGTGTCTCCAGCCGGGCTCAGCATCTGTTGTGTGATTCCAGAATTGTAAATTGTATGGAAATAGGGTGTCTCTTCCCTTCAGCCCCACTGCCTGCATGCTGCTTCTGTCACCAAGCACTCAAACACCTGGACTGCAGGCAGGTAACTCTAGTTAGCAGCGGCTTGCCATTTTTATTGGAAGCTAGTGCACCCAGGCTTTGCGCTGCACTGTCAAAATCCCTGCTCCCTGCAGCCACAGGGGAAACGTTTGTGTCCTGCAGAGAGGCAGGTGCCCCTGGGGCTGCCTGAGGTGGCCACTGCTCTCTTTTCTGCTGTGGGGGGCAATGCTGGAGCTGGAAAAGAGCAGAAATTGCAGCAACAGCCCCACACACAAGCAAGTGGAGGGGTATGGGCACGGTGGGAGATGTCCTTTCATAGCAATTCAAATTTCAAGCTTCGACTGGAGGATTTAAAGCTGTACAAAGAGAGAGAGGATAGGAGTTAAAAGAGAGAATAACCCCCAACAGAGTTGCAAGGGGAATCAGACTGGCGCAGTAAATAAGGCTGAATGCTGTGTTATGTTAAAGGCAGGGAAGGGTTTAGTCTCCAGGGGAATGAGGCTGGGTCAGGGCTTGCAGGGAGCTGTGGGGCTGAGCTGTGCTGCAGCTCACCAGGGCTGTGCAGCAGGGATCATCCCAAAAATAAAGCTCTGGTCGAAAAAGGGAGCCAGAAGAAAAATAGCTCAAGAGCCTTGAATTTAGGGAGTTGCAAAACTGAGGGGGGTTCTCTTCTGCTTAGAGTTAAAAGTGGAGTAGGGATGAGGGGAGGTGGTATTGCAGGAGCTATCCCATGAACGTGCTGGTGCTGGTGTAAGACCTCAGGGATTGCTTTTTTTCTCCCAGGGTGAGAAATAAATTGGGAGACACTCTAGGGAATGTTTCCCAAGAACTGGAGGAGAGACCCTCTGGTCTTGCTTGCGGTGGCAGAGGGCAGAGATACTCCGGGGATAAATGGCCAACTAATGAACTTTTAAAATGTAATTTTTCCTTTTCATTTTGGCAGTTTAGGATAAGGACTGTGCTATTTGCTAGCAGATTTAATAATAAATGAGACATCCCGTATAGAAAAATCATAAATACTCATAAATGGGACAGAACTGGCATGGGAAAGCTTATGGCAGAGAAGGGCCAGTGCCTTACTGAGAGTAATGAGTGTGTGTGTGAAATATTGCTGACCAGGAGGAAGGGATTATAGCCTACACTGAACATGTAACACTGCTGTGATGCAGAAGAGCTGTTGGAGCTCTGAGGGGAGACAGCTGTAACACCAATACTTACATTAAACATTCAAACCAGCATTTATGAGCAGCATAATTACATCAGAGCCCAAAGACCTGTGGCTGGCCTTGCCCACCTCCCAGTCACTGCTTGCCACCCCCACATCCTCAGTGAACCACCGGAGGTCTCAGGATGGGGAACCCAGAGCGTGGTTTCTGAAAATCCCTGTCTGGGGTTTTCATCAGCTGATGTGGGAGTTTTCCAAGCAGCAGCAGCTTAGGATGGTGGTCAGTCAGAAGGACTTTCTTTCTGGGAATGGCATGGGGTGGAAGAACAAGTGACTTGTCGTCCTGGTGCTGCAAAGCTGATCTGTCGGCGCCACATCCCACGGTTCCTTCCTGTGTGTGGTGCTTTTTGGGAGGACACAGTCCCAAGCCTCCTCCCTCTGCAGTGCTCCAGCAGCTTGCAGGTGGCCTGGGCTGGAGCCAGGGATGCTCTGTGGTGAGATCCCAGCACAGAAAAGAGCATCAGGGTGCCAGAGAGCAAAGGAAACTGGCCGGGTGCGTGTTTTGCTCTTGTTGGGAACAACACACAAAAGATTTGCTGACCTTGTTTCCGTGAGGCTGAGGAGCTTGTGTTCCTCCCCCACAGGGCGTGCAAAGCATCAGCCCTCTGAGAAGGTCATCCAGACTGGAGACAGCTCAGCATTTCACAGGAACTTGGAGCTCTGAGGATTTTCTGTGCTGCTGGAGGGGCGTTTCCAGCCGGTGCGCGAAGCGTTTGGGGCGCTGATGGGTGGTGGGAATTCCAGCGCCTGGATCACCTCATGGAAGCACTCTGACCTCTGCAGAGACTCCGTGGTGTGCTCCATGGGGCTTGGTCTCAGCATTAGGAGTGCTGGATGGACAAGTTAAACAGTGCAGGCCAGAGGAGCAGCCCTGCCCAGCCCAGCTGGCGGTGACACCGTGCAGGAAAAGGTTAATGCTGCAGCTCGCCTGGGCTCCAGCTCTGCCTGCTTGTCCTTGCCCATTCCAGGCCAAACTGCTGCTTTTGGGGGTTTTTTCCAGCAACTGAGACATGGAAGGCCACATTTTTTCTCTGGCTCCTTGCTGAAACCCAGGGGAGTGTGAGCAAGTGGGCTCTAGAGCTGCACAGGGTGGATCCCGAGGAAAGCATCGTCCCCAGGACATCTCAGAGTCATAGAATATGCTGAGCTGGAAGGATATACCCATCAGGGCAGTCAAGTTCTACTCAAGTCCAGCTCTTTGGGATCCAACTCTTTCTTTGTGACCAGAATGTATTTTGAAGCTCTGATGTGGGTATAGATTGTTGGTGAAAACAGTGTTATCTTCCCCCACTGGTATGTACCACTGTATAAAAAGTTATGCCTCTGAAATAAGAAATTATCTATGTTAAATATAGTTTTCTGTGTAAAAAAAAAAAAAAAAAGAAGGACCTAAAGAAGGTTGTTTAGGGTAATCCATGACATTTATGAAAGATACAGTGAAAAAAAATGACCCAAATGGATGTGTAGCTTGTGAAAATCTGTCCTTGTAGTGCTACTGGCTTCAGCAGCTGCATCATAAAATGTGCATTTGCAGCTGATATTTGAAAATGCAAACAGAAAACAAGTCCTTAAACATTCTTGTTCAACTGGATGAAAAATATGTTCTTGGGTTTCTCTGAGGGAAAAGTGTAGCTGCCCCTAAGTTGTGGTTTTCTGTTTGTCTTGAGTGACAATGCCAGGGATTCTAAAAACCCAAATTAGATCCAACAAATAAAAGAAGCTGCTGCCACTCTCCGCAGTGATGCTGCTCCAAATTCCAGTTATCCCACAGAAATGGGAACAACTCCTGGCTTCAGAGAGCATTTCAGAGATGGCTTTTCTCTGTTTCAGCAGTACAACACTGATTTTCACTGCCGGAGTGCAACTTCTGTTTGTTCGTTTGAAAGTAGAGTTGTACTGTCCCAGTTTTTCATCACTGTCATTAGCACTTGAGGAATGCAATCCAGTGGTAAATTAAATTACTGTATTTTTTGTATTTCTGACAACACAGTGCAGTAGCTCTGCTCATTCTTAGCCTTTGCAGCACTGTCAATAGAAAAATGCATCGGGGCTTTTGTGGGTGTTCTTGTTGTGGTCAGGCTCAATTCAAACTGCACTACTTAAAGGATTTTTAATCTTCAGATTGCTTTATGAACACTAATCCTCCAAGCAACCTGAAAGAAGTAGGTTAAATATGATTTCCATGGTGGAGAGTCTTACTGACTTGTTTCACGACACAGAGAATTAGTGTCAGATCTGGGATTAAAGCTGGAGTGACCCCTGACAATTATTCACAGGGTCTGGCTCTGCCTTCATTTATTCCAGATCCTTTTCCCTCTTGGAGAAGCTGTGTTTTTAGTGAAACTGGTTTTGCTCCTGCTGCAGAGACCAGGATGAAGTTGTGCAGTTAAGCTGCTTGTGCCAACGGTGGCTTTTTGAAGGGATGACTATGGAAACAAATCCTAGATGTTCCAAGTCCCTTCTCATGGGTTTGGATTATTGTTTTAAAAGAAGCTGACTTTGGAAAAATCACTGGTGATACATGTCTGACGAAGATTTGGGGTATATTTGTCTTCAAATACTGTTTTCAGCAGAGTTGCTGGAGGCTGAGGATGTAAATATCTGCGCTGAGGTGTCCTGTCTCCTGTGTCTCAGGGGTGGTGAGAACCATCCCTGGATTCAAACCCTTTTTTATTGCAAGAGCTTGACCATCCCCTTTTCTGAAGTGAGGGTTTTTCAGGGATGTTCTGCCTTGGCTTAATTAGATGAAGTGATGGGGGCTGCACATGGAAGCACTGGGCAGTGCCACACCTCTGATTGCTGTGGTGCAGTGGGGAGCTGTGTCCAGCTGGGCAGTTTCTCCACACCTTTCCCAGGCTATTTGGAGGCTCCTCTGAGGGCAGCAGTGCTCTCTGTGTTGCTGCAGGTGAAGGACTGACTGCTTAGACAGGGAAATATATTCCCTTGATGTGAAGGCTGGTAATTAGCAGCCAGTGCTAATCAGCAAAGGAATCTGAAGTGCCCTTACTCTTCACAGCCAACTGACTTTGGTTTGCCTTGGGCACCACCTTTAGATGTTGCCTTTAAAAAATGGTATCTGTTGGACTTTTAGAGTAAATATAAAGAAGGAATTTTTACAGGTTGCCCAGAGCAGCTGTGGCTGCCTCATCCTTGGAAATGTCCAAGGCTGAGTTGGATGGGTCTTGGAGCAACCTGGGTGGTGGAAGGTGTCCCTGTTCATGGCCTTTAAAGGTCCTTCTGAAGCCTAGCAATTCTATGATTCTATTTTTCATGTGTTGTAAAAGCACCAAGTGTCTCCCCTCTTAGTTTTGCTGGGCCAGAGGCCTCACCCATCTCGTGAGGGGCATTGCTGTTTACATGGCAAACACCTGCAAAAAGGTGTCTTACCCACCTCTAAAGCACCTCTGGGGCTGCTGTTGCCTCTTGCATTGAAGAAACAGTTCTGGATCTTTTTTCTGGTTGGACTTCTGCTCCTTTATGGTTCTGTTTGCCTCTCTGATGGGGGGTGGCTGTAGCCCAGATCGTGGTGTTGATTTTCCAGCCTGAGCATCATGTGAGCTGTGTGCCACAGGGAGAGGAGCCCTGATGCACTTTGTGGCAGCATAAAGAAAGCTGTGGTGCCTGCCCTGAGGTGCACAGGAGCCCCCCCAGCCCCAGGACAAGATGGGGCAGCACTGCCATGCTGCAGCAGAGGCAGTACTCACCCAAAACCACTTCATTTTATCCAGGCTCTTTGCAATAATAATTTTCTCCTGTGCTGGGACTGCCAAAATGGAATGTATTTTAAGCAGCCGTGTTGCACGCTGTGCCTGCTCGGTGGCCAAACATTTCAGTGTCTTTTATTCCACGCTGAACACAAACACCTCCTGCCTGGCTTTAACCATTTCTGCTGCCTGAGCATCCTGTTTGCTGCCAGCTGCTCTGTGAGGTTCATTGATCTTCCCCTGCTGGCACCAGCAGTTGGTTAACTTGCACGCTGAAGAAAGGAAAGGCTCTGCAGCCTTTATTCCTGAAGGCTTTTATTCCTGAGGTTGGAAAATAACTTGCCTGAACATGCATTATCCACCAAAAAAACCCCAGAAGAGACACATTACTGCAAAGGCAGGAGGTTGAGTGGCCCGCTAAGAGCAGCTTTCTTTTAATTTAATGTTATTGATATAATCCAAAAGTTTTTTTTGCGCCAAGAAGAGCTCACCTCACCCATTGCATATTGCAGCACATCAGCCATTAGGGCAAATTCTTGAGGAACTCTGGAAAAATGGGACCTGGCAGAGTGGCAGCAGTAGCAGTGAATCATGTTGGCTGTAGTTTTGTCACTAGGCTCAGTGTCTTTTGGCAAATGTCTGTTTAAAAAGAGATGAGCTAGAGGGAGGCATAAAGCACTCAGAGTGCCGCTTAAAGGCATTTTTGTGATGGGATCTGAAGCTCAGGGGATCTGTGGGTCTGTCTTGGTCCTTAGCTGGGCTCCAGGTGGGCTGGTCTCTGCCTTCCCCAGCCTGGCCCACCCCAATAGCTGGTCCTAGAGAAGTTGTGAAAGAGGTCAGAATCCCTAACAAGAACTCATGATTGTGAATCCTAAATAAAAAAAAAATGAGTTACCAGCTACTACCTTGCAGCAGTGCTGTCTGTGTGCCAAGAAATGCATCTTTGGAGATTTTGGCATCATTTAGCTGAAGGCTTACTCCCAGAGCTTTTATCTTACAGCTTTAAGAGAAAAGTGGCATGGAAATGTTATCTGAAATGTGCCACTTGGGCCATACCTGTCATGCAAAGCAGGGTGGGAAACAGTAATTCTGAAGGAACTTTTTTAGGCAAATGCAGCTCTAAGCCATGCCAGCTTTGCATTTGCAGAGCTCCTTTTGCAGGGGTTTTGGTGGTCACCTTTCCCTTCTGCTTCTCCCTCACCTCTGTCCAAGCACAGCCTGTTCATCCACCCTTGCAGCCCAAGCCAAACCCTCTGTCTGCCCCTTTCTTGGCAGCTGACAGGAATTTTGTCTGTTGGATCCTGCTGCTGGCCAGTGTGGGATTTCAGGGATGGAGCCCAGCAGGAGGTTGTCCATGGTCAGTGAACTGTGGATCCATTAGGTCTGGAAAAGGCCTCTAAGATCCAGCCCAGCTGTCAGCCAGCACCACCAGCACGTTCACCACCACCATGTCCTCGAGCACCACGTCCACACTTTTCCCAAACACTTGCAGGCATGCGGACTCCATCACTTCCCCCAGCCTGTGCTGGGGCTTGGCAGCCCCTTCCGTGAATAAATATTTCCAGATATCCAGTCTAAGCCTTCTTGAGGCCATTTCCTCTCCTCCTTTCACTTGTTCCCTGGGACATGCTGACAACCCACCTCACTGAGGATGATCAAAGCATGGGGGGAGCTTCAATTAGAGTTCAGTCAGAGGTAAACCATGGCAGCCATCAGCTGTCCCAGGAACTGCTGCTGTGGGTTCATCCAGCTCCCTTCTGGGGCTGGTGCTGAGTTTCCCTTCTTCTCTGTGGAGCTGGCACTGTTTCTCCTCTGCTGGCTGCCCATGCCTGGTGGCTCGTGCTGCCAGGGGAGGTTTGTTGCACCCCTGTGGAAGTCCGAAGGTGTGGGACTGGTACATTGGCAGCCCTGTGCCTGGATCCTGCCAGCTGGCTGTGGGAGAGGCTCAAGTGGCTTTGCCAAGGCCTGCTGAGGGCACCACGCTGTGACTTAGCAAGACCAGGCTGTCCCCACCCGGGATGAGTCACTGGGAACTCGGGCTCTGGGATGTTGGCTGCTGGCGGAGGGTGTGCTCCGCTCGCAGCCCATGCTGCCTGATTTCTGCATTGCTGCTGGATTGCTGGCGTGCTTGGAGGCTCCTCTTGCCTTCCTGTTGGTTGGTACCCAAGAGAACTAGCTGGCTAGGGGATGGATTAAGATAACACTTTGTGAATTGGCGTCTGAAAAAGAGCTGAAAATTGTCTTGTCAGCCCGCTGCTGCTGAAAGCGTAGCCAAAGAGTCATGGTTTACACCAAAATGTTACACATGACTTGGCTGAGGTTTTTTTCTCAAACCAATTACCTTGAGCCTAGAAGGAATGAAGATGTCTGTGCCTGACAGTGGAGGGAAGTAGTGGCGTGGCGTGTCTTTGTTGGATGTGCAAAGGTGGCGTATGGCAATCATTTAGCCTCTATCCCCCGTCTGGTATAAACGTGAGCTGTGTATCTTAAATTTAAATGTTTTTTGATGCTGTTTGCTGATGTCAAGAGAGCTGCAAGGTATAAATTCATTTTTGTACTTGTGTATGGAATTTTCTGTGCCTGCTTTCAGCTGTGATTCATGAAAGCCAGGGCAGAGTCTGGGAAGCTTAAGTTGATTTTACTTAAAAACACACTCAATTACATCCTTACAGCTTACCCAGGAGCTTGGGTATATTGGAAGCTTATAGCAAATCCTGCAGTGAAAACTCTGCCCTTCCCAAAGTCTGCAGCCAAATTGCAGAGGTGCTGGGTTTGCTGTGCACTGACAATGCCCCGCGGAGCGAATCCCACTGCAGCAGAGGCGCTCGGCCCTGGAGCCAGCAAATCTTTTCCTGCAGGGATGTAGTTCTGAAAATGAGCCCCTCTTATTGCCTTGGCCCTTTCTTTGCCTTGCAGCTCGAGCATGTTAAACAGATTAATTATTGGGATGTATCTGGTGGGTACCATGCTGGGAAGGACTGGCTATTTCATGGTGGCTTGTGCAATGGGTTTTGTGTGAAGGATGAATTTTGCCAAGTGGAAAAAGGCGTTTGGAAGCGTTTGTGCTCTGTGCAGTGTGGGAATCCAGGCACAGAAAGTTCTCAAAATCTTGTGCATACAAGCTTAGACATGAACACAGGGTTTGATCTGAAGCCTTAGAGTAGGCTTCTGGATTTAGAATTATAAGCAAGAATGAGTTTAGATGGAAGGACATTAGGTTAAGTAGTGGAAAGTTTTGAGGTTTTGGAGTTAAGATGTAGGGGTAGCTACAAAGGTAATGAGAAGTTTGGGGTATAGCAAGTAGTTTTGTGTGTCACTATACGATTGGTGTGAAAAGTCAGCACTGTGGCAGAGACTTATAAAACAAAATAATTAGTAGTTGGTGTGAAAGTGGAAACATTCTTTTGTTGCATTAGTTTATTGGCCAAATAACCTTTAAATGATCTTGTGACTCCTGGTCTTGTGAGCACTGAAGAGGAACGTTTGGTGAATAAGGTGAAGATGCATTTACTCCTTTGTGAGACTGTAGGAGAAAAATAATAAATCACGCTTTAAAACATCTCCCAGCCGTCCCATCTCTCTCACAAAATCCCAATAGTGCAGGGCTCAGGAGCTGTGTGAGCTGGTGCACCCTCAGCTTCTCCATGAAAAGTCCTGTGCCCTGCAGGCTCCTGGTGAGGTACCTCTGCACTTCAGACCAGTGACTTCCCAATGTCACAGGATTTAGGGATGAGTCGCAGGTGTGAGGAGTCTGATGTCAGACCTGCTTTGTATTGTTGTTGTCAAAGTTTTAGCCAGATGCTGGGACTTGTCTGAAAATACTGGTTCTCATATAACTGCATTGGGAATCAAGTGACTTCCTCTGTGTCCCAATTTTAGGATGCTTGATTTTACAACCCCAGTATCTTTAACGCGTTTTTGGGTGTAGAGGAATCTTTCTGGGTAACTGTGTTTTAAAAGCAAGTTTCACAAGTTGACCGTGTTTTAACGAGCAAAATCAAGTGCTTGAGTGGAGGAGCTGGTGGGGGGAAATTAAATACGCAGTAGTGGCTCTCCAGACAAACGTCCAGCAGCAGAGGTGTGGTGTGTAAGCAATGGGCTTCCCAGAGTCTCAGGATGAAAGAAGCAGCAGTGCTTCATGTGGGGGCTCAGTTCCTGGCGTCTCTGCAGGCCTCTGGGGATGTTCTGGAGGTGTTCAGTGTCCTTCATGTTTCCTCTGGGAAGTATCAGAGTTGTGTGTAATTCGCTGCTACTCTCCTTGTCCAGAAGAAATCCAGCGTCCATAATGTAGGGTGGGGTCCCAGCGACGCGGGAGGAGGGTGCAAACAGCTGACAAGAAAATGGCTTGGCTTAGAGGGATTTAGCTTTTATTAACTTTGGTGCTTGGCTCCCCAGGGATGAGAAGAACCAGTCCATCATTGTGAGCGGGGAGTCGGGGGCGGGCAAGACGGTCTCTGCCAAATACGCCATGCGCTTCTTCGCCACCGTCGGCGGCTCCGCCAGTGAGACCAACATCGAAGCCAAGGTCCTGGCCTCCAGCCCCATCATGGAGGTAAAAGCTGCTCCCTTTCCTTTGTCCTGCTTGCACTCTGTCTATCTGCAAGTCACAAGTACAGTGAGAACCCCCAGGGATTTGGGAGACAGGTCTGTTTTACAGCATAACAGCGTTCTGGAGCTGGGCTGAAATGCAGAAATGCGCTGACAGCCTCCTTTTAGACCACCCCGACTGCACCTGTGTTTGATGGTCTTAAAGCTGATTCTGAGCATCCCCAGCACACCTCCAGGAGCTGGGCTTTGATGGGGCTCCAGAGTGGAGAGCCTAAGCAGTGCAGCTGGCGCTGTTAGTGTTTTATTAGGATACTAATATATTAGAACACTAATAACACTAATACACTGTGTTAGTGTTGCTCCTTTGTCACTGTATGCTGTCCCCTAATCTTCTTCTTTTGTTTTACAAACATGGAACAGAAAAGAAAGGGATAATCTATTTGAGATATTTAAATTTTTTTTTGTTAGTTTTCTTTGGCTATCCATCACGTATCAGCCTCTTCCCCTAGGCAACAGCAACAGGACAAAAGGATATAGTCTTAAGCTGTGCCAGGGGAGGCTTAGGCTGGACATTAGAAGGAATTTCTTCATGGAGAGGGTGGTCTGGCCTTGGAAGGGACTGTCCAGGGAGGTGTTGGAGTCCCCATCCCTGGAGGTGTCCAGGGAACGCCTGGACGTGGCACTCTGCTCTGGGCTGGGTGACTGTGGGCATCAGGCACAAGTTGGACTCGATGGACTGGGAGGGATTTTCCAACCTGACTGATCTCTGATAGGGGAATAACGAGGCTCTTTACAGGGAAATCCTTGCTCTGAAGGAAAAGAATTCTTCTTATAAATACGAAAGAAAAGGAAAAAGCAGCTGTTTCCTTTCACTGAAGCCAGATCCTGAAAAGAAATGTCTGAATGCCTAAATCCCATTTTCCAAACAGGAGTCATTAAGTGCCTTCAGTTGATTTGGGCTTTTCCAAAGCCCACGGAGCACTTCAGACTCGAGTGACTTTCTTTTCAAGGCAGGAGCCCCAGTGCTGCTTCAGGGGAGTGTGGTGCTGTCCTGTGCTTAACCTTAGGCTTGGCTCAGCCTTTAGGGGGGCTTCCCATCACGGTGCCCCGTGCCAAATTGTCTGATAGACAGGGAGGGGGTGGCTGGTGCAGGGTGGGACGCAGCCTGACGGGCAGCACGTGTGGCCTGACACCCTGCTGCCCCAGGACATGAGCTGCAGTGTCCAAACCAGCGGTGCTGCAGCTGAGCAGGGAGAAAAGCCAGCAGGTGTGTGGCTGATGGGGAAAACTGACTGGTTTTCTGTGGGTTTACTCCTTTCCTCACCCATCTCCCCTGCCTCTGTGAAATGTAGCTGCAGTGCCAGGGGGCATTTAAAACCATCCAAGGGAAGAAAAAATAAATTGATAGTGCGCACTATTCTTCTCTATGACCCTAGAATTTTATTGCTCTAATTTTCCTGCCTGTGTTCGGTTCTGGCTGTAATTTCTAAGTGCTGAGGCCAGGCTACCTGCCTGTCTTTATTGGAAATTGATGAGAACATTGCCTATGCAGAAAAAACATAAAAGAAAACTGCCTGGTTTGCAGGAAAACCTGAGTTAAATGGGCTTGTGGGGGAAAGAGACCTGTCCAAGGAAGCTGCTGGTGGTGACTCTGAACAAAGGTGGGGCATCCTATAAGGGTGGGAATGAATATTGGAGGATTTTGGGATGTAGATGATTTAATTACTGTATAAATACTTGTTGTTGTTTGTGTGCCTTTTTCTTCCACCACATTTTCAGTGAAGAGTCCTCCCCAAAGTCACATCGTTCTTCTGCCTTCTGCATCTGGGAAGGGGTTTTCCCCAAATCCTCCTGTGGCTGTTTATATAGCGCTGATTGCAAACCGAAGCGTTTTAAAAAATTCAAAAACTCAATTAAAACGTTCTGTTTAATTTTGTTTGTTTTATGCAGGCCATTGGAAATGCCAAAACAACAAGGAATGATAACAGCAGCCGCTTTGGGAAATACATTGAGATTGGCTTTGATAAAAGGTACCACATCATCGGTGCCAACATGAGGACGTATCTGCTGGAAAAATCTCGGGTTGTGTTTCAGGTGAGGAGTTATGGGACTCTTTGTTCCTTCGGGCGCTGTATTCCAGGAATTCAATGGTCTGGGTCTTTTCTATGGATTTAAAAAAAGAAAAAAAAAAGGTTAATCTTTTTACAGGTAGGACCACAGAATAATTTAGGTTGTAAATGCCCTTTAAGATCGTTGAATCCAGCTGTCCCCCCAGCACTGCCATACCCATCACAGAATCTTCATTTTGGAGTGGTTTGGGTTGGAAGGGACATTAAAGGCCACTCACTCCACCCCCTGCCCCAGGCAGGGACGCCTTCCACTGTCCCAGGGTGCTCCAAGCCCCATCCAGCCCTGGATCCCCTGGGATCCAGGGGCAGCCACAGCTGCTCTGGGCACCCTGTGCCAGAGCCTCCCCTCCCTCCCAGCCAGGAATTCCTTCCCAGGATCCAACCTAAACCTACTCTGTCAATGGGAAGCCCTTGCTCCTTGCCCTGTCTTTCCATGCTCTTGTACAAAGTCCCTCTTCATTTTCCCTGTGATCATGTCCCCAAGTGCCACATCCTTCAGGCTTTTAAACCCCTCTAGGGGTGGAGACTCCACCACTGCCCTGGGCAGCTGTGCCAGGGCTGGACAGCCCTTTCCATGGAGAAATTGTTCCTGCTATCAAACCTAAACCTCCCCTGGGACATCTTGAGGCAGTTTCCTCTTGTTCTGTTGCTTTCTTGGAGGACACAGCTTCCAGGTGTGTCTTTTGGACTTAGTCTTGGAGTTCTTTATGATTCCAGCTGGATGACCCTCATCCTAGGCTGAGGTGTACCTGAGAGATTTATTAGATAAAAATCCAGGGGGAACAAATTGCAGGCAACAGTCTTCAGTTTTGAAGACGAAATAGGGGCAGAAGAGGGTCTGAGAAGGCTGATGTCTCTACCGCAGCACATCCCTTGGGTTTCTTGGCCAGGCTCAGGAGAGGCTTCCTTGGTTTCTGCTTGGCACGTAGATCAGAAGCTACTGGAAAAATTTTGTCCTTACACAAAGCGAAGAGTGCCCCAAATACAAAAGTCTTAAAAAACAGACAGCTTTGAGAGTAAACCACCTTCTTTTATATTACTGTGGGTTTGCAACTCAGTGCTTGCTGCTTCATTTAGCCTGGTTATTCCAGAGAGGAATAAGGTGTGTAAGGCAATACAGAATTGTTTACTTTCTTTGCCAGATCAGCAATGTGTGTTGGTCAGGCTGGGCACCTCCCTTCTCCCAGGTGGCAAGGGAGGCATCTTGGTGCTGGTGTCACTGACAGGGTCTCGGTGGGGGGAAGCAGGGGATGGCACCAGGGTGTCCCTGGGTGCAGGAGGCACCAGAGTGAGGTGGGAGCGCTGCTGTGACCTCTCTGAGCCCCTGGTAACTCGGCTTTTCCCCGCAGGCAGAGGACGAGCGCAACTACCACATCTTCTATCAGCTCTGTGCCTCCTCGAGCCTTCCAGAATTCAAAGACCTCGGACTCAGTAAGTGCTGGCACATCCCTGTGCCCTGCTGGCTGCAGCCTGGGGCTGAGGGCAGCAGCAGAATGTGGTGGGTCAGGAATGCAGGTCACTGTGTGCCCAGGCAGTGGGAGGAGGGGAAGGAGGTGACACTGAAGGGCTTCTGCTGCTGGAGGGGGCACAGGTTGGCTCACCCCATCACCAGGGATGTGGCAGCTTGGGTAAGGGTGGGGAAGGCCTGGCACAGGCTGCCCAGAGGAGCTGTGGTTGCCCCTCAGTCCCTGGGAGTGATGGAGGCTGGGCTGGATGGGGCTTGAGGCAAGCTGGGGTACTTGGAGGTGTCCCTTTAAGGTCCCTTCTAGCACAAACCATTTTGTGATTCTGTGATTTTGTAAAAATTTGCAGCAGAGCTGCAGTGAAGCTACATTGCTGTGGTGTATAGGCCAGCTGATGCAGGGAGATCATGTGTTAATATTGTACCAACCTTGCACAGGGTGTGTGTTTTAAATCAAATGTGAGTGTGGGCTGATCTGGCCAGTTTCTTGGCAGTAGTGCTTGTGTCCTTTCAATTCATTATGTTTCTTTTCTTTTTGGTTTGTTTTTTTTTTTTTAATGGTTAACTCCTGGAATGGATTGGGTTTTCCCCCCAGGATGTGCAGCAAAACCTCTGCAGAACACCTGATTCAGAGGGTTTGCACTTGCAGCAGGTGGTGCAGGGATGAATTTTAATTTTTCTTTTGTCTTGAATATTTGCTGTTGCTTAGAAAGAAAAGCAAGATTTAAACCAGGCCTTTTACCTACTTAGAACAGTGAGCAAGTCAGGTTCTGATCCCACCACAGGGTGTTGCAGAAGTTGCTGTCCACACCACGGTGGAATGGCAGATGGAGAGAGGGGCTTTTGGTTTCTAGGTAATTCTGAGCCTGTCTTAATGACCTTTTGGGTCACTGTGGGCACATTGCCCACACAGAGCACATCACGTGGACCATTTCAAGAGTTTATGCCATGCTTATCTACTTCATTTTTAAAAACCTACCCTGGGTAACGATGATGTCTGCTGGCATCTTGAAATTCACTCAGAAATTATTTCAGCTCTCTCTGGGAGATGAGTTGGACGTGTGAGGGCTCCAGCTGTGAAACCGCTGCTCTCTTCTTGGGAACATGTGGATCGAGGACCAGTCTTACTTATCACAGCTCTCTAAAAGCATCATCTGTGTTTGTGGTGACTGGTGGGAGTGGAGGCAGAGAGGCCTTTGCTGTGCTGCTGCATCACCCAGGACATGTTTGTGCTATTGTGACTGAGGCTCTCAACTTCAGCATCTCAGGGATGAATGTGTAATGGCAGCAGCTGGCAGTGCAGGAGGAGTGGGTGCCAGTGCCAGTAGCCTGCAAGGAAGCCCTCTTTGGGTCATTTCTAATCAAAATTCAGTGTCAGTGCCTGTCAGTCTCCAGCTACTCTCTGTGGCGCTTTGCGTTGGCTGTGTCACGACGTGCACAGCTGTATTGGAAAAGAAGCAGATCTTTCCATAGGTGAAGTTGTGTGTCCGTGGTGTTTCCTGCCCTCTCACCAGGCAATAGCTGACAGATGCCTCCCCCAAAGTGTTTTGGTGGCTGTCAGATGTGGGGCTGCTCGGTGGGGACGGGGCTGTGGGTCTGCGAGCTGCTCGTGCCCGTGTGACACAGCCTGTGGGATTGCTGGTGCTGGGCAGCGTGCTGTGAGTGCACAGCTGCACAGTCCACTTGCTTTAATTTCTTTTGAGTGGTGTTTATCTTTTCCAGCTTTGCCTTGGATTTACTGGCCTGCTTGAAGATGACTAGTCAGGACTCAGATTTATTTCCTCGTGTGAGCTGTACTTACCTGTCAGTCTTGTCTTCCCAAGGCTTATACAAAACAAGAGATGTCTTGATGTGAAAATCCACTTCTTATTACTCATGGAGGAGAGTGTATATTTTTCCATCCAAAAACCAGGAGCTATTGCTTCTCCTTTGGGTCTCCTTTGAGTTAAACATAACATGCAAAGAATTGTTATTACTTCCTTTTATATTGCAAGATGCTGGAAAACCACAAGTCTCTAAACATGCATGAGCCCAGCAGAGCAAACCAGTGCTGGCTTCAGTCAGAGTGATCCTAAAGGCTTAATTTTAAACTAGAAAGTAAATATTTGACTTTAAATGGTGATGTGCAGTGTAAGTGCCTTTTGAAGAGTGGTGTCTAGCTTAATGACGCCTGGGCAGTGGTGCAAGGCAGGAATGCGTTTTATTTGTTTGCGATGAATCAAAGGTTTGCGTGGCTGTTAAAATAATTACGGAGATCTTGCAATGTACAGGTTGGAGTCAGTTATACCAGGGATGACTTGATGCAGGAACAGATCCCTGTGTGAATGGTTAAAATTGGAAGCTGATGTCCTGGTCCCAACAGCTACCACCAGCCCTGGCTGTATCTTGCAGGGTGATGTGCAGCAGCATCAAGCTGTGAGTGTGATGTGCTCCACCCTGGGCTGAGTGAGCTCCTTTTGTGCTGGGGGACCAGCAGGGACCTTTTCTGCCTGACCCCAATCAGCGTTTCCTGCCCCTTGTTCCTGCTGCTCCAGCAATGAGTGGAATTACCTAAACCTCTGGGTCGCAGAGCTTTGTATGCCAAAAATAATTAAATGTTTTTCTTTAGAGCTTGAAAGTACAGCTAATGCAGAAGCCTGTAGGAGGCCTGGGAAGGGATGGGGAGCTTCTGGTGGCAATTTGAGTCGAGAAAAGTGCAGATTGCATTGATTTTAAAGGTTACCACTCGGCTGGCATGGAACACAATAGGCTTTTTCTCTATATTCATGATGCTTGGGAAATATATTTATGTGTGTTAATGAGTGGGTTTTGGCAAATGACTCCCACTCGGTTCAGAACAGGCTGAGGCTGGTGCTGAGAACTGATTTTGGTGGGGTGGGGAGGCTGGGCAGGGGCTGGGCTCCCCCAGCCCTGGCAGGGGACAAGCTCTGGCTCTGCCTGGGCTAAGCCAGCAGACTTGGGCACACATCGTGCTGCTCTGGGCCTCATGTGGGGCTGTGTTCTGAGGCAGGGGATTACATGTGTGGCTTTCTGAAGTGGACACAAATCCTGCAATCTCTTCTTGTTGCATTTGCATTGGAAATGCCTCTCAGCCTCCGCAGGATTTGTTGGTATCACCATGGGGTAACTTTGCTAAAGCACAGATGTTCAAGTGGTGTAATGCAGGCACCGTGAGCCATTCTCTGTTCCCTTTGCTCCCAAGGATTAAGGCTTTGTGTAGAGAAGGTGTTAAAATACCCGAATCAGACATGGATGTGTAAAAAAGGATGAGGAATTACTGAAAGCAGTCACCTCAGTATTTGAAATGATCCAGCTTGGACCGAAATCCCCCGTGGGATCCAGCTTGGACGTGATGGAGCTGTTGCTAGAATCCCAAACACACCACAGCACTGCCCTGACTGAACTTGCTGTGCATGGAGAAGAGGTTTCCTCACTGCAAGAACCAGCTGCAGCCACTTACCAGGGGTCTACTTCATCCATTCTTGGGCAAACTGTGCTTCAGAGGGCACAGGTGCCCTTCAGGGCTGGGGGACTGGGAGCATCCCAGTCTGTGTTCTGGGGAGTGGTTTCAAGGCGGGGGTAGTACTGCTTGCTGATGTATTTCTCCTCTTTCTTCTCTCCTAGCATGTGCTGAAGACTTCTTCTACACTTCTCAGGGAGGTGACACGTGCATCGATGGTGTGGACGATGCTGATGACTTTGAGAAAACCAGGCATGCCTTCACCCTGCTCGGTAAGGGGCTGCTCTGCAGGAAGCCTGCCCAGCAGAAGTCTCTCACAATTGTTTTCAGTGTTTTGGCTGAATTATAACGTTCCTGTTGACCTGGTTGGCCTTACTTTGTTCCTTATTAGGAGCTGCAGAAGGGTTTCTAGTAGTTGTCTGTGAAGCAGCAGCGAAATGGAGAGAGACGCAGAGTTTAAGAGAAACTTAAAGCATTCTGAAATCAAAGCAGGGCAGCAGTATTGACTTGCAATTTTTTACCCTGTTTACAAGCAGGAAAAGAGCTATTACTCTGCAGTTCAGCCTGTATTGTGGTTGAGGGTGATGTCACTTCTTGGATCACAGCGTTGTACTGAGTAGCTGATTCCTGGAAATAATGAGCTGAGCACATCCCTGCTGTGCAGGGTCCACATCTACATGGCAGCTGCAGAAGCTGTGGCTGTGTCCCAGCCCCTGTGCTGGCAGCAGGGGAGCAGAGCTGCACCTTGCCTGAAGCAGGGCTCTTTGAAGGGAAAAACAATCTACAAGGGAAAAAACTGTATTTTTCTGAAACCAAGTTTATGAATCCTGGTCAATCTCAGTGCCTCCTGGTTCCATGTCACAAGATGGGAGAGGAGCTCATGGTGTTCGCAGTTGCCTGTGAAACTCCCTGACCAGCTGTGCCTGCAGTGAGTGTGGGGACTCACTCTGAGCTGTAGAACTGCAATTGTTTCCCCAAAATTTGGGCTCTTTGTGTTTTAGATGGGCTTTTCTCTTTGGGGTCACCCTCCTCTTGTTTGGCTTGTGTGACTTCAGTTAACTGCTCAAAAAATACGATCCCTGGTTGCTCCAGCCTTGCCCATGGGACTGTAATCCTCAGAACTCTCTCCCCATCCCCTTGGCATGTGTAGTCTCTCTTTGGTCCCCTTCTCTGGCTCCCCCAGCAGCTGCCCTGTCTCCTTGCTGGTCCTTGGGAAGCCCTGTGAGAGCATCTTCCTCTGGGACCAGGCTGATGGTGATTTTCTGTTCTTCACATGCTCCTCTGTCTCTGCTTTTCCTCATTGTCATTCAGTGTTTCCTATCTCTGCACCTCTTCAGGGCCTGGTGAAATTGCTACTTTGGCTTCCAGTCTTGCCTTTTTGTGTGTAACAAGAAGACAAATTTGTCTGAAAATTCCCAATCCTAGCCAGGCTTAACTCCAACTAAGAGTTCGAAGCATAGAGCATTGCTCCTTTCATTAACCTTGAAATGTTTCTCACTCTGCTGATAACAGAAAAGTCCCGAGAGAGAGAAAGGGAAGCTCTGGATAATTCAGAAACCAGCAGGTGATGTCTCAGACCTTGGGTGGATAATTAGGAGCACAAAAGGGATGCAGAAACCCAGCTGGGATGTTAAAAAAATGCAAGATTCTACAAGAAGGCCATGTACAGGCTGCTACTGAGCAAAGCTCCTGCTGGGAATGCCTGTAAATCCTGGGAATGCCTGCAAAGGAAAATAGATAAAGCAAGATATGTAAATAAAATATATAAAGCAATAACATCTTACACCCCCAGTAAAGACCCACAAGACATAGCTCTTGTTGAGACGCTGGGGGAGGGTAACACAGAGCTCCCCATCACCACCCGGGGGACTTGCTGCATCCAGCTGTGCCACCAGTGTGGAGGCATTGTGCAGGGCTTTAATTGTCCCTTCTTTTTGTGGGATGTTGGCAATAAGTTGTAATTTCTGTGCTTTGGTTGTTGGCAGGCTGCAATGACAGACAAGCAGCTCCTGGTTCTGTGAAAGCTGCAGAGCCCCTGTGACTCTGATCCTGTTTGATCACCGTGGAGCAGAATCCTCGTGTATTAAACCTATCCATGTTAAAATTGAGAGTTTACAGTGTATTCATTGGAAGAAGCCTCATGATTCTGAAAACCACTTGCCTCAGAAGGAAACCAGACACCTCAAGCACCTTCAAGTAAACTTAAAATCGTGTTTCACTTTCCATTGTGACAAATGGCTGTCAATTGTTCCCGTAGGAGTGAAGGAGTCTCATCAGATGACCATCTTTAGGATAATTGCTGCCATTCTGCACCTGGGGAACTTGCAGATCCAAGGGGAGCGAGACGGGGAAGCCTGCAGTGTTTCGGTAGGTCACCCTCGGGAGGGAGCTTGCTGTGCCCAGGAGTCGGGCCATGCTCATGTGCTGGGCTTCACAGCTGCATCCTTTGGTAGAAAGCCCTTTTCCTCCTGGTCTACTTGGCCTTTTTTGAAAACACATCAGAAGAAGCTCCTGGTTGCTTGGTTTGTCCTGGGAAATAATGTGTTATTCCTTCTCTCTAGCCAGCCTGCAAGCAAGATTGTTCGAAAATTGCTTACATCCCTTATGTCCCAACCGACCTTTAACTCTTCCTGCTTCCTTGGAATGCCCAGTGCAGGGTCTTGGGCACTTGTGACACTGGTGGTGACACCAGCACAAGGTGTGATGCTTTACAACCCCTTTCCTCCAGGCAAACACACAGAGCTGCTGCGTGTAACGTGGCCAAGGGAGCGCTGCATAGTTAATTAGCAAAAATAAGCAACACTAAAGATGCCTTAGAGGTGGTTTTTCTGTTTCTGTGTTTGTTCAGAGGCAGAGGAAAGTAAAGCAATTATATGGAAAATACTGTCCTGTAAGTTATCATTGCATCCCAAGTGGGGTCGTTTGTTCCTAATTAAAGTATTAAAAGGGTTCTGCACACACCTTAGTGTTACCTTTGAGATAATGTGGTTTTCAATGAGTGAGATGCTGGGGGTAATTTACTTGATATCTGGCAACATGGATAGGTGAAAGCCACGTGCTTCAACAGTGCTGAGTTCTGTTAATGAAGTTCACGTTGTTTAATTACCTTCAAATGTAATTGCAAGGTGTTAAATCATTTCTGGTACAACCTTGACTCTGTGGTCAAAAAGGTATCGTAGCAATAAGACATCCTAGAATTCTTGTAAAATGCACGTTTCTGTGCATCCCCAAGCCCATCCAGCTTTTCTGAGTACATTTACCTAACTGGAAACAGAAATGCTTTCTACAGATACGTATGATTACAGAGAGGAAGGGGAAATCGTTTTCTCATTTTCCAAAAGGCAGTGCCTGCTATCTGGCCGTAATGGAGACTCAGAACCGCTTCGTCTGATTGTGATGGGGAAACACATTGCACTAAAGAAAATGAAGTCCATGTTCCATTTTATTAATTGTGCAAAGTCTAAGCCCTTCTGGTAATGCACAATTTATAACCTTGTTATTCAGGACGGAGCTATTTTGTAAAAGGCATGGTGCCATGGCACAGCCTAAGCTTTACTCTGAGGCATAACTGGGGTTGCTCTGAGGGAGAGTGTACTTGAACCTTGAGGAGGAGTGAGGTGGAGAATTCTTTTTCCTGTAGGAATCTGCTCTTTGTGAAAGCTGAGAGCTCGAGGATAACCAGAGCAGGGCCAGGCCTTGTTACCACCACCCAGAGCTCAGGTTGAGCTGTCCCACCCTGTCCATGAGGACTGGCACGGCTGGACGGGTGTTGCTGCTCTCCTGTCCCCCACAGAGGCACAGCTTCCCCGTGATAATTACAAAAAGCTGCCATTCCTAGTGCAGACCTGTGAAACCTGGGTGTTAAAATGCCAGTTTGGGGTGCCGCCAGCCTGCTGACTTTGCTTCTGGTCTCCCTTCCCAGAGTGAGGACGAGCACCTGAGCAGCTTCTGCAGCCTGCTGGGCGTGGAGCACAGCCAGATGCAGCACTGGCTCTGTCACCGCAAGCTCGTCACCACGGCCGAGACCTACGTGAAGAGCATGTCCCTGCACCAGGTGGTGAACGCCAGGAACGCCCTGGCCAAGCACATCTATTCCCAGCTCTTCAACTGGATCGTGCAGCACGTCAACAAGGCCCTGCACACCACTGTGAAGCAGCACTCCTTCATCGGCGTGCTTGACATCTATGGGTAAGCACCCCCTCATCTGTCCAGGCTGCTCAATGAGTCCTCCAGAATTTGCCTTCCCCTTCTTGTAAAGCACACTCTCCATGGGCTGGTGGCAGGTGATGGGAATAATCAGAAAGGAACTCAGTAAATACGGGAATAATAAGAAGGGAATACAAAAAAGCGCTGTGTAACTTGCGGTTTTGATCCTCCTTCAGAGAGGGTGCAGTCTTCAGCACAAAATAGTGCATGCAGGTCTGTGTGGGCACTGGGTTCTGGGATTTACCTCCCACACCCTTCCCATCTGGGGTTTCTGTATCCTGTGCTGTTTAAAACAACCTGAAGGATGAGCTGGGGTAAAGGTGCTGCTGTGGAGAGCAAAGACTGCCTCATCTTGCTGTGGGGTTTGGGGACACGACTTGACTTCATCTGCAAAGCTGCTGCTGCAGGGCCCTGGTGCAGTGAGAGCTTTCAGAGGAGCCTGGGAGCCTGTGGTGGGGATGTAAGGTGCAAAAAGCTCTTGCAAGGCTTGCAGCTTGTGCCCTCAGGGGCGGTGAGCCTCTCTGAAATTGTACTGGGTACCTGGTTTGTCATCGTGGCACTTGAGTGGTGGTAGAAGAGGGATGTGAGAGTTGTCTTCCAGCTGCAAAGAAGCAGAAGACTGAAGAGGAAGGAAAGAATTCTGTCAGATGTGGGGTGGAAAAGGAAAGAGGTCTTGTGAGTTTGGGTTTTGCCCTCTGTTTTTTCAACACCTTTTCTTTTTTTCTTTTTTTTTTTTTTATTTCAGAAAAATGTAAACAATTGTGTTAGGAAAACTGATGTGGCAGGTAATTATTGTNTGTCTCTGGGCAGCAGGGGCAAGAGAGAACTCATCCCAGGTGGCCCAGACAGGTCCATGCAGGGCCAGGCTGGATGGCACTTGGGGCAACCTGGGACAGTGGAAGGTGTTCCCTGCATTTGGGGACTGCGTGACCTTAAGAGGTCCCTTGCAACCCAAAACAGGGTTCTGGGATTCTGTGGTTCTCAGTGGGACAGCAGTGGTCTCCTGCCCTCCCTTAACGCGTTCAGGTGCTGAATTGTTGCTGTGTCAGAGGGGAGGGTGGAATGCACAAGTTGCAGCTGCTCCAAGAGCCAGTCCCTAAGCCAGAGCAGTCACTGTGCTTGTTCAGTCCCAGATCCTTTGTCCTCTGAAGGTCTGTCAGCTCTAGGAGAACCTCAAGTTGAGAATGAAATACTGCCAAATCAGTTCTGGATCAGAACAAAAAAGCAGCGTGATTTTAGGTCTACAACACCTACACAGTTGTCTTGTGTATAAACTCTCCCATGAGGTTTCTACAGCTGCTGGTGTTTGAGATGTTGGTTTTGACATCTGATGGAAAACCACAGCAGCAGAAAGGATGCCAGAAGGTGCTGGAGCACCAGTGCAGCCCCACTGGTTGCTGGTCTCCATCAGTAGCTGCTGTCACATGGCAAGGTTTGCAGGAGCACTGCTGTCAAGGGTGATAGCAGCAGAATTCTGTTTGGTTTGGGGTTTCAGTGGGAAAGCTCGAGGTGATGAGGTTGCACTCTCTGGTGTGCAAGTTTCTGGGCTCTCTTGGGAAGACCTTAAGTATGGCACAGTCTGCATCAAAGACTGTATATAGAGATAGAGGAGCTGTTTCCCATCTTTGTCCCTACAAGCAGAAATTTCTGCTGGCTGGAATATGATAAATAAAGCTGTGGGATGGAGCCCTGTGGATGATGGTGGGTCCATGCAGAAAATTGGATGCCTGAGTTAGAGGATCAGACTTTCAGAAATCCAAATGAAAGGAGACGTGAGGATAAGGCTCATGAAAGATTAAGCTGGGCTTCAAAATCTGTTAGTGTGGAAGAAAAACCTCCTTCGGCCGCCGGTCCGTGCGTCACATCCAGTGCGTGGGCCCACAGATGCTTTCACAGCTCTGGTGACACCAGCAGGACCTGCAGGTCCTATTGAAGAGGCAGATTTGCAGGGGAAGATGTCCATGCTCTTGGCTGAAATGCTTGTGAGAGTCTGGTGTCCTAAAATGACCATAAATGCCTTTCATAAATGGTCATTGCTGCCTAAATGCTGAGTAATTAACAATGCAGGGAATATGGGTGATGATAGTCTGACTCTGCTGAACTTTAAGGTGCTTTGGTACTCCTAACTCATGGGGTTTTTTTGTTTTTCACTCATTTTCTAACTATCAGATTTTTTTTTCCCCAAATGGATGTTGTTCTTTCCTTTCCTTTGGGAGAGGGATTGAGCTGAAAAGGCAGAGAGCCTGCAGGCAGCTTCTCAGCACATCCCTGACATCCTCAGAGCTTCTCTGTGCCTGTGGGTGGGATTTCTAGGGATGAGATCCAAACAGAGGATACAGAAGCTGTAGGGTTTTTATTCCAACTTTCTAATGCTCGACTTTGCATCCCAAATTCTGTGTTAATACTGAGGTGAGAGGGTGCAGCATTGAAATTTCTGTATTTATTTCTCTATTTCTTCTTATATTTATTGTAAGGGTGTTATTTGCTGTAGCACTAACACTGAAGTCAGTCAGAAGAGTGGATTCATGTGGCACTCCTGGACTCGGGGACAGCTTGCTCCCCCTCTTGTTTGCCATGTGAGATGTGAACAGCCAGGCAGCCAGCTGTGTGCTGGACTTATTCATGAGCTGTAAATATTTTAATACAAACCTTGGTGCTGCAGAGGACTTAGGAGAGACCAGCCACGCAGCGGAAAAACCAAAATACAGCATTTCCCCCTTGAAAATATGAGAGCTGTCCCCAGGCTGGATGTGCCTTCCAGGGAGCCACAGTGATGCATTAGAGTGGTGAATGTGCTTATTTTCCCACCAAAGTACAGTGCACTAAAATGAATAGAGACCAAACAGGCACTGCTTTGCTTTCCCCATCAGGATGTTGCAGTCACTCTGAGCAGGTAGGGCCTCCTGGTGAGCACACTCGTAGGGCAGGCGACTAATTTGCTTTGTCAATTAGCAAATTGTGCTAGTAGAGTCCCTTAATTAGCAACTTGGTGAGATCTCCCTTGGAGCTGGAGTTGTACAGCAGCTCTGCCCCCGGCTGGCCCTTGCTGGGAGGGCTCATAAATCACACCTGGTGTCTCAGAAGGGGAGAAGTTTCTACTCTGGTTTCTTTTCCTCATGCACTCCTGCCCTCGTTGCCTTTTCCCACCCAGCTCGCTGTGCCTCTCCATCTGTGTTTTAATTAAATCCTGCCCTGTTGCTGTGATGAGCCTGCAGAAGCTGGTGTTCCCAAAGAGTCCTGGGATGCCACATTCCCTGGTGGTGCTGATTCACCTGGCCACACAGCGGAGGTGGAGCACAGCGGGAGCTCTCCAAGGAGACACGTTCATCACTGAGGGCCAGGCCATGATGTGTTTAATGTAAACATTTGTTGTCCCAGGCATCAGATTCTCTTGCATTAAAGACTGTAGAGCCCAGGTTCTGTGAGGAGAATGGATTAGGCATCCTCTGCTTGGCGCAGGTGGCACCAGCTGCGGGGGCAGGCAGAGGTAATGCAGTCCCAGGTTTCCTCAAGGACTCTGGGGGTGATAAAAGCACAAAACCAGCTCGTTTCTCCCATTCCCCTTTCTACTTTGCCATTTGGCATTGTGTCTCCCCAGGGACAGTGGCATTTTGTGTGGTGATGGCATTGTCACCTGGAAGTACCCCGGGAATAACTGCATCACCTAGGTGGTCCTCAGGAAGTGGAAGAAATGCTGATTATTTTGAGGAAGAGAGGTTGGAAAGAAAGGGCTTCATTTGTTCAGTGTTTAAAGACCGTTCTGCCAGCTCCTACAGTGCCTATTACCCGAACAATTATTTAGTCACATATTTATTACAGCAGCTTACTCATTGAACACAGGAAGCCTTCCCACCTCTCCCCTTGGTTTATTCCTTGCAATCATGTGCCAAAGACTTTTTTTTCCCCTTCCAACTGTGCCTTAAAAATAGAAATACAAAACACGTAGTTCCCAGTGGTAGCTCAAAATCCCCTCTTTGGGTTTTAAGAGCGAGCCTGGCTCCCCATGCCTGTCCCTGGATGTTGTGTGCTTCAGCCTCAGGGGCTCTGCTGGCTCACTGCTCCCTACCTGTGGTTTGTGTTACTAAAACAGCATATTTTTTTTGCTTTCTAATTGTGTCTAAGATGCTATTTTTGGGCCTGTTACGGAGCTGATCTGTGGCAGGGTAGGATAATGTTCTGGTGTGGGGTGCTGTGGAAGTCCTGGCACAGAGGTGGATCACTGATTCCAGCACCAGGATCCCGCTGAGGTTCCTCTAAGGAACGTGGAGTTGGAGCTCAAATCACCATTTTTCCCCTTCTGCCTTCCAGAAGTTGCCTACTCACGTGCGCCTAATTTTTGTGCTGACAGGGATGCAGTACAGAAGCTGTAATTACAAATTTAATACCTTGTTTTTCTGCTCTATTAAATTCCATTTAAAATAGCATGCTGGGTCTTTTAAGACAGCAGCTACTGTTTCTTCATCACCTTTGTGATGAATGTATTTGGACTTAATATTTCATAATATTTTTCCCCAGGAGAGGCAGTTGCAGTTCTTGTCTCAGACAGAGCTGATGGGCAGGAAGCTGTAGTCGTGCAAAATGTCTCATTTGTGTGTGGCAGGAGGGACCTCTTGAATCCCTCGAGTTGTGCAAAGGAAAGATGGATGTTTTGAGGAACAAAAATGTAGATCTGGGATAGGAGGAATGGAAGGGACAGTTAAGTAACTGGCGTTCCCCGTCACACAGATTACACCATTGCAGGCAAAATTAAAAAAAAAAAAACAACAAAAAGAGGGATGATTTTGAGACAAAGCAATGCCTAATGCTGATTTATTCATTGCTTTGCAGGTTTGAAACTTTTGAAGTGAATAGCTTTGAACAGTTCTGTATCAACTATGCCAACGAAAAGCTCCAGCAGCAGTTCAACTCGGTAAGGTCAGCTCGGAAACGTTCCATGGGACTGAGCAGAAAATGCGAGGAGGCAGGGTTGTTGTGTTCCTGGCTTCTGCTTAACAGCATTTACCTGCAGCCTGGACAGATCATGTGGATCCTTGGGATGCCTCTCTCCTAGACATTTCACTGCAGTGGTTCTAGGTACTCCTAGCAAGCTGGGAAATGTTGCTTAGTTGATGTATAAACTTGATTCTGGAAATGGATTTGCATGTGGTTTGTGCAAAGGCTCACATATTGCTCTGAATGAGTATGTAATTTTCCTCTTTCCTGGTGCCGTTTTGGTCTTTAAACAAAACCTAGATGGTCTCATGCTGATTTCCAGTGCGAATTAAAATAAGTTATGGGCGTGGAAACCTTTTCATTAAGCATGGCTCAAACCTGCGAGGTGAAGAATCTGTATTAAATGACAGGATTTGAAACTCTCCCCACTTTTCACTTAGACATGCCTCACAAAACCCAGAAATTTTCCTATTTCATTAGAAACAAGCATTTTCTTTCACTGGAAATGGAGCCAGTAAGGAGTTGTAAGTAGGGAAAAAATTACTATTAATTTCAGTATACAGGGGAAAACTTGCTGAATTTTGAGCATTTAAGTACTGCAGATTAGTTTGGCACTTTGAAACTATATCATATGCATGGACATGAACATTTGCAGTCTATCTTCTGCATCAGATAGATCGCTGCTGCTAAAAAGGAAAAGTAAATTATGGATTGTATTTGCACTGTTCATATCCTACTTGGTATGTCTAACTATCACTTCTGAAGCTGATAAATTCAAACTCCAAGATGACATGTTTGAAGGGATTTAAAAAAGCTATCTTTGAAGGGGGAAAAAAGTGCATTTGAAAAACCATTTTTTTAATATGCTTTAGAGTATCTCAGAAATAGCCTGAGACAATTTATCTGCTTGGGCAGAGGTCTGAGATACGTAAGCCGTGCAAAGATTTTTTTATTATACATTTTTTTAAATGAGAATTTTCAATAGGAGTGTCCCTGAGTCAGTCAGATGCTGCTGCTGATATCCCTTCTGGGATGATGGGTGCTCTTTGTGAAGCAGGGAGCACGGGCTCTCAGCTCTGGCTGGGCTCCCAGCTTGTGAACCTACTTCAGGTCACTGCTTTAATCAGCAGAGCAATAAAGCAGAGGAGGATTTCTGTCAGCCCAAGAGATATATGTGTGATTCCCACATCAGGATATGGCTTCCACCTCGGCGCAGTGACAGCCTCAGTTGTTTCGTAGTGAAAGTAATTTCAAGCCTTATTTTTCCCTGTGCCGTGGTTTCCCCGTGTAATGGTTTTATTTTCCTTGCCAGAAGCTGGGCTGTGTGAATGGCAGAGCCCGTGCAGGCTGTCCACGGGGGCACCTAGAGCCTCTGGGGTTTCTGGGTGTGCTCATGGAATGCTGAACTCCAGCAGGGACAAAGGGAAGGGGCTGTGCTCTGCTGGCTGGGGTCACACTCGGTGACTCTGCTGTCTCCCACTCCCAGCACGTGTTTAAGCTGGAACAAGAAGAGTACATGAAGGAGGGAATCCCTTGGACTCTCATAGACTTCTACGACAACCAGCCCTGCATAGACCTGATAGAGGCCAAGCTTGGGATCCTGGACCTGCTGGATGAAGAGTGCAAGGTAAAGAGGAGCCTCCGCCTTTTTGCGGGTGTCTTTGTTTCTGTGAAAGAGCAAAGAGTGGGCTTTGGTCTGTGGTGTCTTGCAGGTGGGTAAACGTCTCCTTTCACGTGTGTTGCTGCTGTGCTCGTGGCAAGAGGAGGCTTGAGCTGGTATTTGCTTTGGTTAGGAGCACTTCAGAGCCTCCTGGGCAGGTGTTTGCTCCAGACCCGGGTACCCGCTCTCACTGTGTGCAGCCAGTGCTTGTGTGTCTGGCCCGGCTCTGCTGAGGATTAGCCACTGGTTGAGATCTGATGGCTTTGCACAGGAGCTGAAGCTCCTCTCAAGCCTTTTTTTGTCTCAGGGGAAACATGAGTCCTCTTGCAACAGCTCTTTAAGGTAAAGCTCGCTGCATTTAGTGTGTGGACCCCCGAGCTGTAATGCTGGAGAGCAGTTTGTGCTCTTTTGCCCCCTCTCACTCTCACTGGCCAAAGTGAAATCTTGAAATGTGAGGGTAAAAGCCAGAGTGGCAAACCTTGATGACAGTCCAGTAGAAAGGCTGGACTCCTTATTCACACATTGTCCAGTCATGAGCAATCAAATATACGCAGGAACAAGGAATGTCAGCGGGCAGGTTTCCTTAGGAAGTTGGGATGCCTGCTCTGGAGCTCTCTGATGCTGGAGATGTCCTGTTGGAAGGGGAGGGGGCTGCCTTCCTGCTGGGTGTGGCTGCCTTGAGGAGCCTCAGCCTGCTGTTGCTGTGACCCACGTTGTCCTCAGGAAGAGTTTTCATTGAAACTCCAGATGTATTCTGTGCCAGGAAATATCCTTCTGAGGCTGGGAGGGCTCTGAGTGGTTTTGAACAAAGGCAGGGAAGAGTGAGACAAAGTGTTGGGAGAGCTGAGGTAGATAAGGGGCTCTCACCAGCATAGCCAAGGTGCTATGAAGGACCCAAGGAATTCTTCTTGTGTCTGTTGGATCCATGAGTACAGGGCAGGTCTGGTGGCTCAAGAACACAGGTGTTGTGTTGTATTGCAGGGAAAGGGCTGGGATCCATTGTTTAGACAAGTTTCCCTGGAAAAGGACGTGGCACCTGTGTTTGTCTGGAGGAGGGGTGGCATGTGAGGTGTTTGATGTTCTCCAGGTACCAGAGCTGTCCTCCCAGGGCTGTCCCAGCCTGCACACCCCACAGCTCAGCCCTGGTCTGGGCTGCAGACCCTCTAGCTACATCTGTGGGGTGAGCTGCAGCTGGGGCTTTTCCCTTTTTGAGTCTGCTCTCAGGACATCTCCTTAAAAATGAGAACAAATTACACTTAATTTTGACGTCCCTAAAAATGGTATCTCAGCCAGTGCTGCTTTGGAAGGAGGTCAGATTATTTGCTTGATGTTCAGGACCATTTCATCTGGTCTCTGTGCTATTGAGCCAGTTAAATTTTGCAGGCTCAAGCTGTCTCCTGGTTGCTGTGAGGATCAAAAGAGAAGTTTTCCTGGTGTTGGGAGTAACACCCTTGGCTCCTTTCTGGAGCACCTGGTTGCTGCTGGTGGCATTGCTGGTGGTGATGTTGCAGCTCCCATGTACCACCAGTACCATCTACCTGGTACAACTCTTTTCATCCATACTTACTCTTTGACAAACCAAAACCAGCCAACCAAAAATCCCACAAAAAGCCCAAAACAACCCCCCAAAAAACAACAAAAACCACCCAACTCCCCCACAAAAAACACCACCAACAAGAAAAACCGCAACAACAAAAACCCAAAAACCACCACCAAAAAAACCACCAAAACCACAACCCCAAAAATCCCAAAAAACCTCTCCCACCCACAAGAACTATTCCCTCCCCCTTCTCATCAAATGCCAATTATCTAGGTGTTTACCTGTCACTTGGGGATGCTGTCATTAGTCACAGGCCCTTATTACAGGCCCTGTAATCGCCTCTTTTATAACAACCTGCAAGTGTTCTCCAGATGTATGAAAATTTCAGCAAAACCTGTCAACTGAAATCAGCAGTTTATGGGTGAAAACGCTCACCCCCACAGCAGTGTTTCACCTCCTGGGGTGGGACAACAATAAGGTAATTACATGCCAACTCGTTAGAACCCGCAGCAGTGGATGAATACACTCCGGGATGTGAAATGGCATCGAGGGAATATTTGTGATGATAATGGTGAAGCCATTTAGTGCAAATGCAGAGGGTTTGTCACTAATGTTTTTGCTTCATAGTATGGGGTTTTTTTTTTTAATCCTTAACGTGTGGTGGGAGAGGAGGTGGCTGAAGCAGTGTAGGTCATAGGAGGGTCTTGTTGCTGTTCAGGGAAAACCTGCTGTTAGAATTGGCAGTGAAGGAGAGATGGGACTGGAGTGTTAAGGACTAAACCTGTCTCCTGAAAGCTAATGATAAAAATTCTGCTTCTTAGAACGGACTTCAGGATATAGAATCATGGAATCACAGAATTGCAGAATGGTTTGGTCTGGACCTTAAAGATCATCCTGCTCCATCCCCTGTTCCACCCCTTCTGCTGCTCCCAGGCTGCTCCAAGCCCCATTCAGCCTGGCCTTGGACACTGCCAGGGATCCAGGGGCAGCCACAGCTGCTCTGGGCACCCTGTGCCAGGGCCTCACCAACCTCCCAGCCAGCAATTCCTTCCCAAGATCCCATCTGGCCCTGCCCTCTGCCACTGGAAAGCCATTGCCTGTGTCCTGTCACCCCATATCTTTGTGAAAAATCCGTCTCCAGGAGGGAGATGTTTATATTTGGGTTTTTAAAAGCAGTTTTGTTATCATAGGAGTTGGAAGCTGTTTTAGAATTATTAGGGTTGGAGGTGGTTTCTGAAGCTCTTTTGGTCCTATTACATCCTTGGGATGCCCAGGAGCCCTTATAAATCTCTCTGTGACCTGTATCCTCTGCTGAGGGACCCTGGAGTCCTTGAAGAGCCTTTTCCCTGTTCTCTGCACTGGAGTTTCACCTGCCTGGATCTGTAGCTCTTAGTACCTCTTGGATTTGCTCTGATACCAGAGGTACAGTGAGAGTTCATGTCCCCAGCTCAGAAAAGGGCTTGGCCAGAGCCAAAGCCACCAGGATGGTGGGGTGCTGACGTGCTGCAGCACAAACAGATGAGCCCAAAGAGGTGGGAGAGGCATCCCAGAGAACCTCCCCTGTGGTGAGCTGTCAAGGGTGGGTGCAGTCACTCTGGGGCCAAGGGGGAAATAATCTGGGACAGGAGTAGAGCCTGTCAGAGGAGTTGAAGGATATCTTCTCTAAATCTGGTTGTGGGAAGATTGCTTGGATATCTGGAATAGGTTTAGGGCATGGTTGCACTTGTGGAGGGAGTTACTTTGGTGGAGGAGACAGCACACTTTGATAGAGGCTCAACTGCATTTTTGAGGGTCTTCTGTTTCCCTCTTCAGAGAGTGCAAGCCATTCCACGTTTGCTCAGCATTCCAAGCATTCAAATTCTTCCAAAGCTGGGGGAGCTGTCCTGCTTTTCAGGCTGAAACCACACTCTGTATGGGCGTGCTGCCTGTCTTCCAGATCTTCCCAAGTGACTTGGACAGTGCTCTTTTTGGCACAGGGTGGCATTTCTGGGGCTGTGCTCTGTGTGGCCAGGAGTTGGACATTGTTGGTCCTTGTGGGTCCCTTCCACGTCAGGATATTCAGTGGTACTGTGTTTCTGTTTGGGAGTACAGTCAGAGGTTCCTGTGGATGCCCAGATTTCTCCATGAGGTGTCCTGATACCTCACTGTTTCCTCGCTTTTGCACTGGCGTTCGAGTGAGAATGAAAAAATAAATGAAGAAACAAGTGTTCATTTCCATTAAGTGGAACCAAAAGGGTTCAGTCAAGAATAGGCTGATTGGAGAGATTCACATGTCAGTGTTGTCACTGTTCTCCAAGATTTGTGAGGGATCTTTCTGCTTGTGGAGCAGCCTGACCCTGAAGCTGCCAGAGGGGGATGTTTCTCACCAAACCCATGAACTCCCTCATGCTCTTGAACTCCTCTGTGGCTCCGTTCTGTGTTCCATGGCACGGTGCCGCTGTGTTACGCTGTTAACGTGCCAAATGCATTTTCTAGTGCTGTTCAGAGGATGCTCTTTAACCTTTGCTGTGTCCTTCTGTCAAGTGCCAGGAACGCTGTGCTCCGCTTCTGGCCGACTGCTTTTCCATCCCGCTTGTCTCTGTGCATCGCTGGGAACTTGGGGATCTGAGCAAATGTGTTTCCCTTGTCTGGACTCGTTAGTTTTTTGGGCATCAGAAATTAGCACGTGGCTTTCCTGTCCGGGGGGATTTCTGCTCCACGAGTAGATAGTCGGAGGTTGGACCCCTGGGCTTTCCTCTCGGGCGGGCTGCCCGCTCTGTGGGCAGAGCAGCCTCCCCTGCATCACGCTGTCAGCTCTGGTGACTTCAAAGTCAGGCACATCACTTGCAGTGGAACGTGTTTCTGGAGTGAAGGGAAGGAGCAGCCTGGGCTCTTCTCAGGCTTTAGCTTATATTGGGGTGCTGAGGAGTGAAGAAGTGAAATGTGAGTAGTTCCTACTGTGTTTTCAGAGGGTTGGCTTTTAGATAGTTAGTCAGTAGGTCAATCACAGAAACCCTGAATGGTTTGGGTGGGAAGGGACCTTGAAGGAAGCTCATCCAGTTCCACCCCTGCCATGGGCAGGGACAACTTCCCCTGTCCCAGTGTGCATCCAGCCTGGCCTTGGGCACGTCTAGGGATCCAGGGGCAACCACAGCGTCTCTGGGCACCCTGTGCCAAACACTCACAGGGAGAAATTTCTTCCTAATGCCTAATTCTACTCTCCTTCACCTTAAGCCATTCACCTTTGTTTCTTCTGTCTATTCAGTTGTCCTTGGAGGTGGTGGTGGAGGGAATCTCAGCCATTAGTCCAGGTGGTTCCAGGCACCTCCTCACCTGGCTGCTGGGCTCTTGGTGGGCTCTTGGTCCAGGGATGCAGAATGGATCCTGTGGGGCTGGCCCTGGCTGCAGAGGGTGGGTGTGACTGCAGTTGCAGGAGCTCCTGGTAGCACCAGGGACAGTGAATCCAGAGGGGAGGGGACCCTGCCCGTGGCAGGCAGAGGCACGGCGGGCACAGAGAAGCACAGGCAGTGACCTTGAGCAGTTCCTGGTATCGGCTTTATCCTGTTTAAAGATTCCATACAAAACTTGCAAAGCAGTCGCTTTTCCTCTTCCCTATCCCCTAAAAAAAAAGATGAGATAGCCTCTAAATAACTTTCTCAGTTTCTCTAAGGGCCTTGAACTGCCAAGGTAATGTCAAAAGCTGTTACAATAGTACAGATAATGGCCCTGTTAATTTTTAGCTTTGGAACTTGGTCCCTGTTAGGTACTTCCCAGGCAGCTAAAAATACCCAGGCTGCAGGACGGTGAGCAGGGTATGGCAAACCCTTTTTCTGGGAGACAGGAGTGATGCCTTTGAAGTTTAGCTCTGAGATAAGCAGGTTTTTCAGCAAAGTGGATGCCCTGGAAGAGAGCTGGTGCAGGATAAATCTGGCTCAGGGTGGCTGCAGTGCTCCTGCTCTGCACCTGTGGCTTAGTCCTGCCCAGGAGGTCCCCAGTGATACCTCCAGAAAGGATGTTTTTGCATGCAAATATTAAATATACCCCATGGAAAGAAACACATCTACATTTATATAACTGGTAGTTTATACACGTGAGTCTTACCTTGCATAAATAAAATATGTGTATAATTGCACAGCTAAGTGCCTTTCAATATTTATATATAGTCTGTGTTATTTCTGTGTGTATCCATAATTGGCTACACTTTAAAATTGTAAAATATAAATAAATGGGAGAGCAAGGCTTGCCTGAGCGGCTGCTATATTTAATTCACCCTCATTACAGGGATTGGAAGAGATGCTACCCCTGTGTCCAGAACCCTTCTGGTGTGTTTTCATTTGCTGTCATGAAATCAAAGCCTGTTTCAGAACAGCATAAAGGAATATGCCTCACCTGTCTCGTGTTTTCCATCTTCCTGCTCTCAGTCCCTATTTCCTCTGTCATTTTTCATATAAAGGCCTACGTAAAGTCCTGAGGGATGATGAAGAGCTCTCTCTGTTGCTGCACAGTTGTTCTGTGGTTTCTGAGCTCTGTCCCATCTAAGTTTAAATATTGAGCATATTGATAAATATTGGTTTGAGACTTTTCTTCTGAACCGTCTCTTTTTCTAACCTAAATATTCAATTATCCTTTTTTTTTTTTTAAATAAATGTATGTGTGTGTGTGTATGTGCAGCCACTGCTGTGCTCAGCAGGGATTCACGGGATGGGGATGAACCCCATCAGTGGTGGCTCTCAGACCCCAAGAGGAACAATTCCACTGTTAAATAAACCAGATCTTCATGCATGTGGTCTCATGTGGCAGTTTCTGGAAACTATTCTGTCACCTAAAACAGCATTAAAAAACAATTTTGGTGCCTGAGTAGTTAATATACCTTAAGTGTGAAAATACTACCTTAATGTTTCTGTTCTAATTAGTGGGATTTTTTTTGTTGTTGTTTGGGGGGTTTTGTGTGTGTGTGTGTGTCTGTGTATGTATGTATTTGGGGTTTTGTTTCATTTTGGGGTTTTTTGTTTGGTTCTGGGTTGGTTTCTGTTGGGTTTCTGTTGGTTTTTGTTTGGTTTTTTGGTGGGGTAGTTTTGGGGTTTTTGTCAATGCTTTGGTTTGGTTTTGTTTGTTTTGTTGAGTAGTTTTGTTTTGTTTTGAGGGGTTTTGTTTGTTTTTGTTTGTTTCAGGGTGTTTTTTTCTTTTGTTTCAGGGTGTTTTTTTGTTTAGTTTGAGGGGGTTGTTTGTTTTTCATTTGTTTGGTTCATTTCGTTGGTTTGCTCTGCCTTTTTTTTTCCCCCCCCATGGAAGAGCCTCTCCAGCTGCTGGAGCAGAACTGAGGTTTGGGCGTTTCCTGCTGGAAACGCAGTTTGGGTGTGTTTGTCGTGGGAGTACAAGAACACAGAGCCCCCCCCTGGCCCTGTCACTGTCCCCTCTGTCCCTGTGCAGGTGCCCAAGGGCACAGACCAGAACTGGGCGCAGAAGCTGTACGACCGCCACGGTGCCAGCCAGCACTTCCAGAAGCCCCGCATGTCCAACACCTCCTTCATCGTCCTGCACTTCGCTGACAAGGTACCTGCTCAGGGGGCACTCAGCAGGGAGGGTTTTCCCCACCCGGGGGCTGCTGTAGCTTTGCATCCCCCAATGATTTGTGTGACCCACAGATGAAGCAGATGGGCTTTGCTTTTTTTGGTCTTCAGAGGTTGTTTATTATTTTCTTATCACAAGCTTCGAGCCAGGAATGGCACAGGCTCGGAAAACATGCCGGCAAAAGCCTCAAAAGGCCCAAAATGTCTGAATTTATATAAGAGAAGGTGACCAATTACTTGATACCACATTCCTAAAACATCTCATGTTATTGCTCTAATACTACCTAATTATTTGTCTGTTCACACAACACCTGCACTGCAGCCAATTCTATCCAATATCCAATAATTTTGTGCTCTCATCACTGCAGAACATGGAGTAGGTGAAGAAGAAGGGAAACTGAGGCAACGCCCACAGTTGTCCATCTTGAGTCCTCACCTAAATCCATACTATATAAAACCCAAAATACACATTTTCACACCCAGTGACACACTACCAACCATACCACTTTCTAATTCACAAACTGGTTGTTTGCACTCCATCCCAAAGCCTTGGAAGCTTTGTCCATGGATGGAGTCAAAACCAGTGTTTTCCTGGGGGTCAGAACCTTCCAGGACAGGCAGGGAAATATTCCCTGCATCCCTGATTCCCACATCAGCAGGGACAGGAGAGCGTCCTGCAGGAAAATAAATCAATGGATAGACCTGTGAGCTGCCACTTGGCTACCATGGTGCCTGGCGGGTGGTGATCGTGGCTCGGGTGCTCACATCTGGATCAGCCCCAAGGGCTGCAGCCTCCCAGCTGTGGCTCTGAGTTTCAAGTTGTCATGGCTTCTCAAGGAGAGAAAAGCCCTCTTTCCCAAAGCTGTGGTGAAATGGGATTTCTGTAAGGGCAGCTTGGCAGAAAATGCGTTGGAAAAGGGAATTGTGTTTGAAGAGCAGGAGATGTGAGTGTCAGCAAGGCACAGTGCAGGGAGGACGTGAGAGGTGATTCCAGGCAGATCCCACCTTTTTGAGGGTGAAGATACCAGCTGTGGCACTGAGCTAAACCAAATCCCAGTGCCTGCTGCTTGGGGGTCTTGTCCACGGGCTCCAGCTTCACTGAGGATGCGATGGTACAGCAAACAGGAATATCAAAAGCTTGAAGTTTCCCCAAACACACATTTGTTATTAAAAAAACTAAAGAGATCAACCTGGGGATGTGTCTGAGGAGCTGGACAGCATCCATGTGCTGTGGTGCCGTACAGCTGCTTCTCCTAAGCAGGTTTGCCCTGGATGCCAGAAGCACTCATCATGGCAAAGGTTGGTACTCACCTTTTCTTAGGCAGGTGGTTTTGCAAACAGATCCTTCATAAACAGTATTTCTTAGCACATTTTTCCTTTTTTTAAAATGTGAAAAAAAGGAGATATTTTCTTCTGTTGTCTCTGAATTAATATTTTAATTGTTTTAAAAAAAAAATGCCTTTGCATCCCAACCCTCTGCAATTTCAAAACATAAGACACCTACGAGAGGCTTAGGGTATATTTTGAGGTTTATTGATTAACTTAGGAGTTGAGGAGTGAATAAAAGAGCAGGTAGAGTTACTGATGATCCTTGCATTTTTTACACCTGGCTTCCATACACAGCAGTTTAATGACTGGGAAACAATCCCTGTGTGCAGTAAGGATTTTGCTTTCACTTAGATTTGCTTCTTTTGATAAAAAGCGACCTTTAAATTCCAGCTCTTCCTTTCCCTTCTCAGGTTTTTCAGGTGAGCTCCTGACGGCAGGGCAGTGGTGGGAGCAGCTTGTCCCTGTGTGTTTGGACTTGTCCCTCTGAGCTTCTTCCCTTTGTGTCCTGGTAGGTGGAGTACCAGAGCGAGGGGTTTCTGGAGAAGAACAGGGACACCGTGTATGAGGAGCAGATCAACATCCTGAAAGCCAGCAAGGTAAAAACAGCAAGTCAGGGCAGTTGTCCAGGCTGGAGCTGAGCCGTGCATCCCTGTGCCACACCAGGTGCTGGGTTATTCTTAACATGTAGGCTGGCCTAACTAGGCCAATCCCTTGAGTTTTTCTTCTTTTTTTTTGCTTTATGAATGAGGTAGAGGAACAACTTTTTGGGCTTCAGGGATTGTTTATTATATATTTCATCATAAGTTGTGAGCCATGGATGGTGCAGGCTCTGCTCTCTTACAAGGCAATTCTGCCCTCAAGGAGACAAAATGTCCCCTTACATACAAAACAAACAAACCAATTATTTAACACTATGTATTCTGAATGTCTGTTGTTATTACTGTGCTAGCAATAACTGGTTATGAATTTATTCACGTAACATGGCACTGTAGCAAGCTCTATCCAATGAGATTGTGCGCTTAACACTACAGAAAATGGAGTAAGTGAAGGAGAAGGAGGGAAACTGAGGCAATGCCTACAATCCTCCATCTTGAACCCTCACTCACACCCACAGTGTATAAAACCTAAAGAACGCAATAACTACCAACTCCACTGCTCTTTAATTTACACTGGGATCTCCAACCTCTCAGAAAGCTTTGGAAGCTTTCTCCATGGATGGAGGTTGAAAGGAGAGCTTTCCTCAGGGTCAGGAGTCCTCAGGACAGGCAGAGAAAGATTCTCTCCATCCTGGGTTCCCATAGCCAAGCAGGGTCTGAACATGCAATTGCCACTGACAGCATCCAAAGAACTAACTCAGTGGGGTGTGGAGTAGGGAAAAAGGGGGGAGAGGAGGGTGCTCGGGGTTACAGTCGCACCCATGTGTGGATGTGGGTGGTTGTCTGTCTGTGTTCCTTCATCCTGGTGTTGGTGTCCTGATGCATCACAAAAACAGTTTCCAAATCTGCTGATCTTCTCCTTTTTCAGTCACCAAGGGCAAAAAATAGGAGCTGGTAGTTTTTGGGCACTGTAAATCCCACTTAACTTTTGCCTGGAGCTCCCCATCCATCTCCCAATCACCCATAGAATCGCAGGATGATTTGGGTTAGAAGAGAATTTAGGGATCATCTTGTTCCAGCCCCCTGCCGCAGGACACCTTCCACTGGACCAGGTTGGTCAAAAGCACGGGGATCTGGGGTTAAAAGCCACTGTCACCAGTGTAATTTGTATGTTGTGTGTAGCCTTGCTGGGCCTGTCTCCCTTCTGTGTGGAAATGGCTGTTCCTCTCAGCTGTCATCCGTCATACTTGTCCCTGTGGCTTCTAATTACTTCAGCAATTACCATGCAAACAGTAGAGTTAGTACGGAATGCTGGAAGTGTGACATGAACTCTGAGATGCTCTAGCTGCTGTGCAGCTGTTCTGCACCGCTGCCAGTGTGTAACTTAAACAAATTAACAGGCACTAATGATCACTCTTGATGTCGCTCATGTCTTACAAGGCTTTGTGCTGTGCACCTTCCCTCTCCTGAGTGTTGTACAAACAACCTGCCAACATGTCATTGCACCAAGTGCCAGCACGGATGTGCTGTCTGGCTTTGAATGCCAGGTCTCCTGGTAAAGGGTTTTTTGGCTCTTGGTGCTTAAACTTTCCTGTGGGCTGTGGATTTGGTGGGATGTTGGAAGCAGAAGAGCTGTGGGGCTCTGAAGGCTTTGGAGTGGGTCATGCCTGCAGTAAATGAGTAAATGACAGTGGGCTCCAAGTTGGAGATTTTACTGTTTTCTGTATAAATGGAGCTGATTTTGCACTGGCTTCCAGCACCATACTCCTGCTGTCTTATGAGCAGTTGGGTAGGTTGGGTTAAAAGTGTCAATGGTGCAGACAGCTAAGAAATTTCAAATCTTGTTGTTTTAAAACCAGACCAAAAGTTCTTCCCTGCAGCCTTGAGTCTTGCATTGTCAGTTAGTGAGCTGAAACTTTAAATAACCTCATCTCTCCCAGGGGCAGCTTTTATTAATCAGCTGGTGTGAAAATGCAGCCCTGCAAGGTCCAGATCACCACCCAGCAGCCTGCATGGTGGAACCATTGTTCCTCCAAACCTGGTGTGTGGTTTAAGGAAGGAGTACATCTTCTTTCCTCCAAAACATTTCAAAGCCTTCCATGGCATAGGCCAACATCTTAAGTTGATTTTGGTTTTTTGGGTGTTTTTGTTTCTTGGTTTTGGTTGGGTTTTTTTTGCACTACAGAGTTTGAAGGCCCCCTGCATGTTGCAAGCAAATGTGTCTCATATTCAGACTTCTCTTTGTGATACTCATGGGTTTGCTGCTGGCTTTGACCTTCTAAATGCTGCCCTGAATAAGGAGTGGGATGAAGGGAGGTGGAGGAAACATTATTTTTAGGAGGAGTTTGTTCCTGTCAAAGTTGGAAGAGATGAGAATATGGAATTATTTAAGTGTTGTCAGTGGCTTGGCCTGTTTCACAGCAAGGAATTCATGTGAAGATGGCAAGATGAGCAATTTTCTTATGCATGGGAGTAGTTGTGAAATTATTAACTGTGAATCTGGGCTTTAATAATGCCCAAATCAAGAACTCTGCATGTTCAGGAAGCTTCCCAGGAAAGAACTGGGTGTGATTAGAGCTCATTAGAAATGCCAGGTAATCTCCAGGGGTAATTGATGCTGTATGATTTATGATTAATTATTTAGCCAGTGCTGAGCTTGCCATTGGAGTCAGTGCTGCAGAACTGGCAGTGTCTGGTAAGGATTTCTGTTTAACTTCCTCCAGTTGGTGCAGAGGAGAGATTGTAACTCACTGGAGCAGTGTGGTGTAAAGTGGTGGAGACCCTGGAAATCATTCCCTAAGAACAGAGATAAAAAGTAGAGGCTCTTGTGTCATATATAGGGACCACAGTGTAATATCAGAGCGGGCTGGACCTTTTTTTTTAATAGCTGGGTTAAGGGTGCATCTTAAATCCCATCCAGTGCCACCCTTTCCCCTTCCACAATCCCAGGTAACTCCAAGCCCCATCCAGTGTGGCCTTGGGTAATTCCAGGAGTGGGGCAGCCTAAAACACTCTGAAATACACCTGAGTCTGAGAACCTTTGGGAAATTGTTCGTTGGATTTCTGCCTTTAAGCCATTCCCCTAGCAACATGGGAGCAGTGGCTTTTACCAGCCTGTGCTGATCCCATGCTCTTCTGGGAAGAGCAGCAGGAGCATTGTCACATTCCTCTTGCAAATCCTTCAACACTTGACGATCTGCTCTTGGTGCCCCTAACCCCAGTTTGCCAGCAGATTGTCACCCTGATATTTTTACCTCTTGCCTGCCATTTGCCATCCAAGGCTTTAAACAATTAAAAACAATTTTGTTTTGCTGTAAAAGGCAGCCTGGTCTCTCTGAACTAGAAGAAGCAGCAGTGGCAGTGCTGAGTCTGCTACACAAATGTGTAAACTTAACTGAAGCTCAGATTTGTGCTGCAGAGGACTTTGTCCTGTCCTCAGGATCAGGCTGGCACACAGCAGTCCCTGCATTCCCACTAAAGCAGCACAGAGGGCGAGGGGGAACGCTGGATTTAACACAGCAAGGACCTGGGCACCTCCCTGTCAGCAAGCCATTGCTGATGAAGCACTCCCAGGGCAGAACTGCCTTCTGCTAATTAGGATGCAATTATTGCCATCAACAAGATAGTGAAAAAGACTTCATAAAGTATTTAATTAGTTCTGTGAGCACTGGTCAGCTAAAACAGTTGAGGGCTGATGTTCTTTGAATTAAGGGAAATCATTTGAATGCTGATGGAAAGCATACGGGCATGCTGTGAAGGTATTATTTTCCAGTTCTCTGTAATTGCACCAATGCACCAATGGTTTTGACTCTGCCAGCTGGGGAGGAGGGATCTGCCCCTCTTGCTTGTGCCCCAAAACATGTGGAATGGTTCCTGCTAGAGATGATCCCAGTCCCACCAGGTTTGCAACATGCAAGCTGAGAGCTCGGCTCCTTCTCAAGCACTAGTTTGGGAACAAGCACTGCTGTTATTAATGCCACGTGGATGGATGGATCAGTGGCACTCCCAGCTGTGTTCAGAAGATATTTTGAAATCCAAGATTACATCCAGGGGTTTTACCACATTGTCAGCTGTGGGGTAGTAATGCAGAGCCTGTGCTGGGTATCGTCATCAATACATGTGCCATCCATACCTCCCATGTTTGCAGGAGTCAGAGCATCCCAGATGGTGATGTGTCATCCACAGCAACTGTCAGGATGTCTTTTTTAGGGATAGAAGGTGAAGAAAGTGAAGAAGGAGAGAGCCTTTATTTTGGTAGTAGTTAAGTGAACTGCAGAGATAGTGAAAACTGAGAATATGAAGCAGATCCTTAGCTGGTGCTGTCATGGAGCTTGCAAGAAATTTGGTCTTGTAATGCAAATAATTTCCCTCCCACAGGGGTGTTGAGGCTGCTGTACCAACAAGCTGTGAGAACAGCCCACAGGACAGGGCTGAAAGTGTTCCTGTCTCAGCCCAGGGATGTGGCAGAGAGCCAGGCAGCCCTTCACAGCACAGGGCTGTCTGTCTATGTCTAAAACGTGGTAAACCACAGTACCCTTCCCAGGATCTTAACAACCAACAACCAGACTGGGCTTTTGGATGAGCCTGAGGTGGGAGCAAGAGTGCTGTGCAGCTGCCACTGCCATGTGCTGGTGGTTTTGGGGTGGATGTGTTGGGCATGGTGTGCCACAGGTGTGGGGAATGTGGTTCTCTCCCTCAGGTGCTCCAGCATCCGTGCTGCTGGGAGGCATCGTGGGTGCTTTGGCCATGTCACCAGGCTGGAGCCCAGCTCAGCTGGTGATACATGACATCCCACCAGCTGACAGAGAGGTTTTTTAACAGTTAAGAATTTCCCCTTTGAATGTAAGTGCAGCTGTGGCAGTGGCCAAAGTGAGTGTGTACATGGATTCAAGATGTGAAAATTCAACAGCCCCGCTAACCAGGCCAGATTTATGGTGGCTTACTTAATATTCAGGTTCCCCAGCCTAATGTACAGCTGAATATCCTGCTCCCTAAATAGTAATAATAATAAAAAAAAAGGCATTAGCTGCATTTGCCAGCTCACCTGTTGTTTGTGAAGCACAAATGTTGCTTGCCAGAAATCCCAGACGCAGGGATCTGTCCATGTGGTGCTTCCAGGGTTGTGGGATGGCAGTGCTGCCCTGAAAGGGGGGTAGTTAGGGAGAAAGTGTTTGTGTCCCTTAATTTTTTGAAAAGCAAGGGTGCCTCTGGGGCTGTGGTGGGGATCTCACAGGAGATCCTTTTCCTGGGGTATGTTCTGTGCAGGCAGCACCCTTGCTGGGGCAGGGCTGGATAAACACCCTGAAGCAAAGCCTTGGGAGCAAGAGTAATGTTCAGGAGGTTTTCTGCTTTGGCAAGACTTCAGCAGTCTAGCAATCCAGCCTTTTTTTTTTTTTTTTTTTTNAGGTTTCATGAACTGCAGCACAGAATGGTCATCTGTTCTGCTGATGTTCACTTTTTCCCCTTCCAGGTTTAGGATGGGTGAGAAATGACCTGAGCAATGGGAGCTGGGTGGGTTCATTCCCCAGCCAGCAAGGCCAGAGGTGCTCAGGTGTTTTTTTTCGTTTTAGTACCAGATGGTAGCAGACTTGTTCCAAGAAGAGAAGGAAGCTGTGCCCGCTGCTGCCGTGCGAAAGGGAACGCCCCGGATCAGCGTCCGCTCTGCCCGGCCAGCCTTCAAAGCTGCCAACAAGGAGCACAGGAAAACAGTGGGACACCAGGTACTGTGAGATTTGAGTGAGTCAGTAACAGACACGGCAGTCCAGTTAAGACCTTGTTGCTTCAGCTGGAAGCAGAGGTAAATAAAAAGCTGTTGGAGGGGTGGAAAGAGACTTTCCCATGGTCTCTGTGTTCAGCTGTTGCATTTTGGATGACTTCTAGCGGTGTCTCTGGAATAGCAGGCTTAGTAGTCTTGACTGAAAGCAGCTGAGACATGGTCTGGGGTGGGTGGAGGCCGCTCTGGGATTCATTGGGCTGTGTCCCAATATACTCTGGAGCCCATAAATTGAAACAGCTTCAGAAAAGGAGCATTTTCCCTGTTATGGGCAGTCAAAAACTTCAGCCAGGGCGCAAGAGAGGTCGTGCTGTCTCCATCCTTGGAGGTGTTTCAAAGACGCAAGGGGGCAGAGTCCCAAGCTTTGTTGCTCGTGCACCTCTTTGAGCTGGAAGCCCTCAACCCCTCAGAGTCTTTTCTCCGAGAAGACTCTCTTCTATCCCCAGGCTGTGCTGGGCCTGTGGGGAGGTTCATGCTGCGTCGTGCCCACGAGTGGCTTGTGGCACCTGCTGGCTGGGGCTGCAGGGTTACAGCACCTTCATCCCTCCTCCAGACAAGTGCTTTTGTGTTCCAGTTCCGCAGCTCCCTGCACCTGCTGATGGAGACCCTGAACGCCACCACCCCTCACTACGTGCGCTGCATCAAGCCCAACGATGAGAAACTCCCCTTCAAGTAGGTGGCACTGCAGATGAAAAAATGTGCCCAGCTTTGTGGCAGCAGAGTGTGCTTTGGGCTCTTCCTCCTGCTGGAGAGCTTGGCCCTTCCTTTGAATGCTGCTGCTGGAACTGGAAGGTCTGTGTGGGTTGCTGGAGTCACGTTTCTGGTTTTCAGCGTGTGGGGTTTGTGCCTCTGAAATGAAGACTAATTCAGGTTCTAATAATTCATAGATATGCTCTGCTAATACTGAGCACCCTTGCTTTTGTAGTAACAGGGTCTTTGTGCAGTTTTCATCTTAGACTTGCTTTGATATAAATAATTATAGTTCCAAACAGTGAAAAGAGAATCTAATGGAAAAGCAGAGATAAGTAGTGAGCTCGTAAAATGAACAAAAATGTCTTGGTGCTTCCAAAATAAATACAGAAAAAGTAAAGACATGTCTTGTATCAACTTCAGGCAGGTTTTGCTGAAGCAGAAGGCCAGTTCTGATTTTCCTCCATAGTTCAGAGACATATCACAGGCAGCAAATTGTGAGCAGGTATCTGTTATCCCTGTTTGACCTCTTGGTCATGGATTTGTGCCCAGTTTTCTTCCCTGTAACTCCAGGAAAGCTTGGCCATTAGTATGCAGGGACCTTATAGATGTGATGTCCTCGAAAGGCATAAAGTGCAGGAGGTGACCTTTAAGGAAGAAGGTTGTAAACATAATCCAGCAGCAGGGAGGCATTTCCCTCCAGCTGACCCGATGCAGGCTGAGTGCTCCCAGTGAGCACAGTGCGATTTAGGAGCACAGAGACAGCTCCAACAGTGTCCTGAAAGCAGGGAAAGCTTCTCTAAACAGGCTCACCCTTGGTCCTGATGTGCTGGGGGAGATGTATCCACCAGGAACCTTCCTGGCTTGATTCTTCTCCCCCTGCAAACAGCAAAGTGAGAGGTATTAATCATTACAAGGCATTCAGAAACTTTTGTATTTACCTGATGCCTTAGATGAGTAGTTAACAGCCCTGGAGAAGGCTGTCTGTGCTGGGATGGCAGTTCCTGTGCTCAGCTCATCTGTTTCACACACCATCCTATAGGTAGTGGACATGCTCGAGGCCTTGGTCTCCTGTTGCCTTTTGCAGGGGGTGTTCATTTAAATGAAAATTCAGGATTACACTGTGTGATTGACTGTTTTATTTAGATGAAGCACAAAATTATTCTCTGGCTTGCTGTAGTGAGAGTGTGGTAGATGTTCTGGCTGGTGAAGTGGCTTCATCTTTCCAGGGGGTGTATCCAAGACTCCGTGTCCCTACTTGGCTCTCCTTTCAGCTCATCCCTCCTCATTTCTCTGCCCTTGAATTTTCAAATGCAGTTTTTCATGTGAAGCTCGGGATACAGTTAATAGAATTCCATGGATGTGCAAGCTCCTGGTTTTCAGGGGGCAGCAATTGAATGAGCTCAGTTGTATGCCTAAGATATTATGGGTAGCAAGCACCAGGAGGATAATTCTGCCAGTGCCTGCTCCTAGTCCAGTGCGATACTGCTATTGGTGAGTGTCCAAGCTCGGGATTTTGGGAATAAAATACAGACCAAAACAGAAGCAAGGATGGTTCTGAAGGAGGTTGCTTTAGGTTGTGGTGATTGGGCTGCATCCTCATCCACAGGGGGTTTGGGTGTCTCCTGTGGTTGGTTCTGCGAGAGACTCCCTCCTCACCCCTCATCTATTGCTTAATTGGCATTGTGACCAGGGATCGTGGTCAAGATTGGCCTTGCTGCCACCAGCTTGAGGAATTTGTATCGTTAGCCTGGCTTAAGTAAAGTCACAGAATCCCAGGAGCACTGAGGTTGGAAAGGAGCTCCAGGATCATGGAGTCCAGGCTGTGCCTGACACCCACACTGTCACCAGCCCGAGCTCTGAGTGTCACATCCAGGCCTTCCTTGGACACCTCCAGGGATGGGGAGTCCAACACCTGCCTGGGCAGCCCCTTCCAAGGCCTGAGCTCCCTTTCCACGGGGAAATTCCTGCTGGTGTCCACCCTGTCCCTCCCCTGGCCCAGCCTGGGGCCGTTCCCTCTCCTCCTGTCCCTGTTCCCTGGGAGCAGAGCTCGATCCCCCCGGCTGTCCCCTCCTGCCAGGAGCTGTGCAGAGCCACAAGTTCCCCCTGAGCCTCCTTTGCTCCAGCCTGAGCCCCTTTCCCAGCTGCTCCTTGTTAGACTTGCTCTCTAAAGCCTGTTTGTTTATGTAAAAGTGGGATCTGGAGACACATGCTGGAAAATGCACAGTGCTGGGAAGCATTTGTGTAGTGAAACATCATCAGCATTGCTCCAGGTTAGCACTGAAGTGGTGTCTGTAGCATGCAGAGCACTCGGTGTTATGTTTGTTGTTCAGTGAGAAAACAAGTCTTCTCTTTCTAAAACATAAAGTTTTTCAGCTCACAAGAGCATTACATTTTCACTAAAATGAGATTCTTACCGTGGAGAACAGAAAGAACGTAATGGCAGCCCTTCAGTACTTAGAGGAAGAAAGAAAAACACATGCTCTCAAGTGTGGTGTGTGGTGGGAGAACAGGAGCCAGTGGACACAGGAGGTTCAGGCTGGAGATAAGTAAACATGTATTTTTCTCCCTGAGGACTGTCTGTCAGTGGAGCAGTCTGCCCAGAGAGGTTGTTCAGCCTCCATCTGTGGAGGTTTCTGCCTGGATAAACCCCTGAGCTATGGGTCTGCCCCCACAGCTGTCCCAGCTTTTGAGCATAGAGGGTTAGACTGGAGACTTCCTCAGGTTTCTTGCGCTCTGCATTCCTACTAAACAACTTTGAAAAGGTAAGATCCACAGTGGGGCTGAAGGCTCTCAGGCTTCCATCCTGGAGGACACCTTGGCACCAAGCAGGGATTTTTGCTGCATCTGACTGCAGGCTGTGTCTGAGGTTAATTCCTGATGGAGAAGACTTCTAGAGAGAGATGTGCAAGGGGAATGCCTGACTTCAGGTTGTCCCTCTGCCAGTTCTCCTTTTAGATTCTCTTTTCAGGCAGAATTTGGGATCTTTGACTTGGGTTTCCAGGCCAAAAGCAACCTGCCAGGTGCTTCCACCTGCCATGGCAAGGAAAAGGAGTTCATAATAAGGTGTTTTGTCCCACTTTCAAGGTGTTAATTTCAGCGTTAGCCCATAGCTGGAGCTGTTGCTGATGGGTGACTGCAGCCTCTCAGGTGACTGCATTTCACCCCCACTGAGCAGGGCTTTGCTGCTTTGCACAGATTCCCTTGGATACAACAGAGATTGCCCTGGGATCTTCCAGGACTGACGCTTACCTGCTGATCTGCCAGACCTGTTTATGATTTATTGTTATGGAAATTGCACCCTTGTGGGTTCTTCTGTGAAGTGAGTGACAGCCCAGACTGATTTTTCACCCTGCACAGTGTTTGTGGTGTTGCAGCGAATAACTTGCCTGTAGACTTGACAGGTCCAGGGAATTAAAAGAAAAAAAGCAGAGAGGGAAGAATGGGGCTATTTTTCATGCTGCTTTTGTACAGCGGAGAGCAGGCAGAATTATTCATGCAATCTTGACTTGCAGGTGGAAATGTTTTGGGCTTTCAGAAAGGGAGAAGCTGCTATTAGGTGAGAAGCTTTGTTCTGGAAGCCCCACACAGCTATGGACATCTGCATCATGTGAGTCCAAGCATGATGCAATGACCTTTTCCAGTGCCTTCCAGAGATGGAGAGCTGGAACCTCCAGAGACAGGGTGGAAGGAGGGAGCAGCTGTGGGGGATGCTGGTACCTGGACTCACTGTGCAAGGATAATCTGATCAGGGAGTGAGTTTTTGCCTGGGACCAGAGGAAGCACTGCCCCAGTATTCAGCTGGAAGTTGCCAGGAGTTTTTTTGGCACAAATTCCAGATGGAAATGAGATGCCAATGGTAAGGGGTGATGCAAGCTTTAAAGAGGATGGCAGAAACACCTTGAATTTACACGTGGTGCCTACCAAAGTTATTAGTCTAGAACGCCGACACCACTGCTCTTGGAAAACTTAGTCTAGAAACTTGTGGCACCAGTTAATTACCTAGTTTTGGTATGGAACTGAGTATATCAGACTGACATTGCTGTTGAATTTGATTTATGTAAATATGATGTTGCCCTGATAGCTGCAGTAGTATTACTGCCTGGTTCACCAGGCAGTTGTGGTGGGGTAGCCTGTTCCCTTCTTTATTGTGATTGTATTGATTTACAAGGCCAGGTAGATTCTGTCTGTAGGCAGGAATTAATTGCAGCAGGTAATCATCCTATCCCAAGAATACACCTGGCATTGGTAGCAGGTGGTAGCAAGGTTTCAAGCAACTTGAAAATCACACCTTTGTGACAGGCAGAGAAAACTGTGACATGTGTGACAGCCTGTTCCCAACGCCAGGCACGGGTTATACTGAGGTTTGAGAGGGAATGGCTGCGGGTTCCCTTTCACTCTGTATTAATGTCTGCCCTAAATCTGTTTGCAGGTTTGATCCAAAGAGAGCAGTGCAGCAGCTGAGGGCCTGTGGGGTGCTGGAGACCATCCGGATCAGTGCAGCTGGCTTCCCATCCAGGTACTGGGCTGGGAATTCCCTGGGGCTGCCCCTGTGATTTTCTCAGCAATTGCACTGTACCCAAGGCCAGGTTGGACGGGGCTTGGAGCAGCCTGGGAGAGTGGAAGGTGTCCCTGCCCATGGCAGGGGTGGCACTGCATGAGATTTAAAGATCCTTCCAGACCAAACCANTCCCGTTTTGTCTTGGGTTCCTCAAGTCTGAGAGATTCTTTGTAAAACAAAGAGCTGCAAAGTGGGGGTGACAGAGGGTGTGTTGTGCTGTGTCCAGTGTTCCAGCTGGTGCTTTCAGTTTGGTCCTGAGGGGTAATTTACTCCCATGAAACCGCTGAGAAAGCTGATGCCTGGCAGACAAAGGAATCCTCCTTTGATCCCATACCTAGGTGGACATCAACTAACAAAACAACAGCTCTGGAAGCAAGCATTGCCGTAAAGCACTTCTTCCCTGTTTGCCTGAAGCCCCTTCCACTGTTCAATTTCCTTTTCTCAGTGTTTTTTGTTTAGTTTTTGGGAGGGGTTTTTTGGTTGTTTTTTTTTAGTTTTTTTGTGGGGTTTTTTTGTTGTTTGTTTTGGGTTTTTTTGTTTTGGTTTTGGTTTTTTGTTGGTTGTTGTTGTTTTTTTCCTGGCTTCAGACATCTGCTGCAATCCTCATTTCAGCCAAAAAAAATTTTGATTCTACTTGTAGGGAAAGAAAATAAGGGTTGTAAATTATTGTTGTAGACTTTGCNATTTAAAGATCCTTCCAGACCAAACCATTCTGTGATTATTTGAGCTGAGGGAGGAAGAAGAAAACACTTGTGTTCTCAGGACAGTGTTTATTTAGAGTGGTTTATATCCAGGGTAGATTTCCTACATTTTATTTTATTTTATTTTATTTTATTTNTTTTTGTTTAGTTTTTGGGAGGGGTTTTTTGGTTGTTTTTTTTTAGTTTTTTTGTGGGGTTTTTTTGTTGTTTGTTTTGGGTTTTTTTGTTTTGGTTTTGGTTTTTTGTTGGTTGTTGTTGTTTTTTTCCTGGCTTCAGACATCTGCTGCAATCCTCATTTCAGCCAAAAAAAATTTTGATTCTACTTGTAGGGAAAGAAAATAAGGGTTGTAAATTATTGTTGTAGACTTTGCACATCCAGAGCATCCTAGGCTTCGAACTCTTGCATCATAAAAAGGAGGGTTTATGGGTGGTGTGGCTCCTGCTGATTGAGATATAAAATTCAAAAGAGGTTTTTAAGACCTAATAAATCAGAAAACATAGACTATACGTAGGTCCTGAAGATGACAAGGGCAAATAATTCTGAAAACGCATCAATTGCATTTTAGTGCCAAGCAGCTTTGTGTTAATGTCAGCAAAGCCATCAGCCTTTTTATACAGAACAAAGAAGTTATAAATATACTCAGGGAAGAGTTGGCTCAGCATGGTGTGGAGCACCAGGAGAAACTCCCTGTCCTGGATTTTGGGGAGGAGTGTGCTGCTCTCACCTCCTGAAGAGCTGCAGAGGGCTTCTGGCAGCCGAGGGCAGCAGCTGCATGCTGAGGTGCATGCTGCATGCTGCTCTGCTGCCCTTCACCTCCCCTGGCCTGTGACCCCCATGGGCAGCCCACAGCTGGTGGTGGGGTTCTCCCTGACCAGCTGAGGCCAGCTACTTAAGGAGGAAGAAGGGAAAGTGGAAGAAGGAGAAGAAGAAAAGTCTTGTGGAAAACAATTTCTCTCTGTCCTCTGCCAGTGTGGGAGGGTGGAGATCTGGGTCCTCATATTCTGGGAGTCTGACCCTGTTAGAAGACCCACTGCCACCTTTGGCTCTCATCTCTGAAGTGCTGGGGGATGGACTAGAAGTAGTCAGTAAAAAGCTGTTTGTGCATTGCATGATCTCTAAGCCATGGTGGGTAAGCAAAAAATCTAGCCCATGGGTTGTCTTTTATTACCATCTTTGTTGCCAGACCAAATCCATCAGTCGTCTGGTAGTGAAAGCCCTGGGACAGTGGAAAAATCTGGGCTTTTTCACATGGGAGAGGCCAGAGAAACACAGTTCTTTTCTCTCCAAGCAAGCAGTCACACTGCCCAGCGCAGTCTGGGCCCTGGCTCTGCTGTGTCAGGTCCTGGGAGAGTTTGGGGAGCTGTGACCTGAGCGTTGTGTGTTTTATGAGGTTTGTTACTGGTCTTACCATGGTTGCACGGATACCATGTTCCTCTCCATTCATAATTAACCTACAGATCTGTAGTGTTTTCCCATTTCTGCTCACCTAACTGCAGTTTAGACAGTACAGCGCTAAAATCAATGTAAAATTAGTAGCTGGGGAGGGGGAACAGAGGGGAGAAACCTGACAGCAAAGAATTAATCTGTGCAAGGAGCTCTCCACCATGACAAACTAAAAAGTGATGCTCTCAGCTCTGCTTGCATGCTTTTGGTTATGAGATCTTCTCCCAGGACACTAAAGAATACAGAACTCTTCCATCACTGCAACATGTCAGCTCTTGTTTTTTCTCCAGGGACAAAAAAAAGGGTGCAAAAAGCTATTTCAGCCTTTCAGAGTGACCTTCTCCAAAGTTTGTCATGCTTGAAGGACAGGTTTTTGTGTATTTTAATACTTCTAGGATATAACAGTATATTGGAATGGCTCTGCACCAAATAGAATACTCGCTTTGGGCTCTGATAGTCCTTCACCTTCCTTACTCACAAAATTCCAGCCTTGAAAGTCCAGACCCAGGAGCTGGACGATGTCATTGAAAGATTGTGAATAATCTCTGTATTTAAACTGACTTTATAGACCATCTTAGGAAAAGATCCTTTCACAAGATCTTGTTTTGTAGGAAGAGTAACAGACTTTTTAGTTCTTTCTGCAGTTTTGCATGTGATCTCTCTCAGTTTTCATTGCAGTGAGCATTGATTATTCCTCTGTATTTCATTCTATTTTGAGACAAGTTGAGATGATATTGCTTGATTAAGGAAAAAGCTAAAAAGGAGACTTATAGCTTTAAATCTAAACTTAATGTGGAGGCTCTAAATTTGTAATACTTTAGAATAATAACAGAAACTTGATCTTCATGATTGTGTTTTGCTTGTGAGTAAGCAATTTGCTTGTAAAGTAACAGAGTTTCCAAATTTGTTGATCTCAAGTTTTATTCAGAAACAATAGGAAATATCTTATTTTCATCCTGTAATGTTTACTTCTGAATATATTCTAGCACGCTGTCACAAGAGTAATTTTTGAGGGTGTTGTGGCTTTGACACTCTGGATAAAACCACCTGCTGCTGAAGAGTTCAGTATTTTGAGTCTTTAGTAACTTTTAATAACTGTAAGAAAAGAAAGCATTTTTGATACAAGTTGTAGTTGTTCAGGCTGTGTAAGCTGCAGAAACCTGAAGCCTTGGGCTGCCCGCTTAGGGTGTGCCTGGGTTTATTTTACCATTTCCATGGTATGCTGCGCCCTGGCTGTGTCTGAAATAAATTGAAAATGTATCATTTGCTCTGCAATGTTATTCAGCAGTTAAGAAATCTGTATCTGTTGGCATGTACATAAATGACTGTGATGAATGGACTGTCTGAAGTGTGTAGATAGTAAATCTATCATCAGCTTCCTCGGGTAAAGTGTGGGAGATGTCTCTGTTCTGTAAAACCATTCATCTTCCTTACAGGAACTGGCTGCATGGAGATGAGTCTATAGAGAACTAATTGGTGCAGATCTCCGTGAACAGCAAAATACTCTTTAAAACAAGTTTTTCAGTTGGTTCTAACAAAAGTGTACTTTTTTTTTTAATTCCTGCTGGCTATGGTGGTTTCCAGTCAGTGGTCCAGCAGCAGTGGTCTCCCACCATGCCATTGCTCTGAATAACCTCATCAGTTCTCTCTGAAATACCTTCTTTGTAGTTATGAATTTACAGTTTAAGTATCCTTGGAATTTGGCTGCTCCCTCTGGTTGCTGGAGCTCGCTTTCACATGCAGCATTTTTGTATCAATTCAGTGTGAAATCCCAGCCGCTAAACTCTATAAACATTAAACACTTATAGTTGAAAGCTATCATGGACATCCTTGGATATATCATTTTTTTTATAGAATGTGCCTTTAGCTGTCTGGCTGTCATTTCAGGATAACAAGACCTATAAATTGCTTTGGCTAACAACAGTTCTGTTTACCCACTCCCAACAAAGGTGTAATATGTAAATGGAGGGGTTTTTCTCCCCTCTTCTTCTTTCCCTTTGAATATATTCCAGTTAATTTCAAGCCAGGCCAGCCTTCATGTTTTAGAGCTAATTGAAAGGCAGATCCGTTCTGCTGCAGTAAACAAGGCAAGAGGAATTTTCTCCCTGAACTGCAGTTTCTAAAATAATTGCATGCCAGATCTTGGCTCCAAGATTGAATCTGCACCCCTCCAGACATGTTTTGACTCCTCTGGAAGGATCAGTATTGTCCAGTTCCTTCCTGCTCGATATGTTGACCCCTGCAAGGGAGGGTGCCATGTGGTGCTGCCAGGATTTCTTACACGAAACTAAGTTTGCTCAGCACCTGGGATGGTCTGGTGTGATGGGACAGTGAATTTGTTCACCCTGAGTAGCATTTCACATTCAGTTATTTTAGGGGACAAAAGCAACTGTATTATGGTTAAGAGTTTGAAGGTTTTTTTGACCTATTAAGCTCCTTTCAGCTGTTCATTCGGTGCAGCTGGTGTAACATTGCTGTAATAACCCTGAAACAATGGGTTGTGGGTATTTTGGCCAGTTGCTGACTGCTTGGGAAGATGTTTTTCGGAGGCTTCCTTAGAATGCCACCCCCAGTTTCCTACCCATGCTCTCTCTTTGATTTGATGTTGTAATAAACCCAGCTGGCTCTGATCAGGTTCATAACCCCTTGATTTTGGGCAGGAGCAGCCCCTTCGATTTGCACCTGGATGCATTTTCTTGTAAAAACATCCAAATCTGGTTGTTTAAACTGCAGAAAAAACCCTGTAGATGACAAAGACTTTGCTGGGCTGACCAAGGCTCAGGTTCCCAGCAACCATCCTCCTTGAGCCCAAGGAGGGTTTTTTCCACAGGCATAAGTTATTTTCCTGCATCCTTCCATTCCTTTTATTGCCTTTCCCCTTAGTGACCTGTGCTGACATCAAAGCAGAATTCAGCTGTTTGAGGTTGGCTTGATCTCAGTTTGAATAGGATCTACCCAGTCCTTTGTGCCTCCTTCTTCCTGCTTCTCAGCTGTGCAGGTATAAAAATCCCCCTGGTTCCACCTCTTTCCTCTGCACCACTTACCTGGATCTTAAAACTTCATGATGATAATAATATGGAGTTGTATTTATTTAGAGCCCCATGGTGGTTTCCAGCCCACAACACACAGGCTTGCCTGTGCTGTGTGTTGTGTGGCAGCATACCAAACCCCTGAAATCTATTTTTTATTTGATACCTGTCCACAAGTTGAACTGAGGTGAACCCTCCCTGTAGTCCTTCGTGACCTGCTAAGCTGTGGGGTAACATAGCACATCCTTTGTCTCTTTCTGGGAGTCAGTGTATGGTTTGGAGAGTATAAGTTTTTTTTTGTTGTTGTTTTTGTGGGTTTTTTTCCTTTTCCCCTCTGAAAATGAAGACATTGTACCTAAAAAAAAAACCCGAGATGTGTGCGCAACTAAGTAATTTTAAAAGTGTGTGTACAGCAGAGAACTGAGATTCAGTATTTCTGCACTGGAGAAATCTCCCTTGCAGGGCTGAGGGATCATGTTTGTTTCTCTCTGAGCCCATCGTTGTAAGGAAATTGTATACAGCTTGGTGCCTGGAGTAGTTCAATGAGGCATGTTACATTAAACCTGAGTGCTTTAATTGTTCCTTTCTCCAGGCAGGATTCTGTTAGCAGCACCTATGAACCCCTGCAGCTTTCTTTTGCTGGTGAGCTGGGATGGCAAGTATCCCAGTGAAACTCCTGATGGGCTGGCTGAGCCCTGGCCTGGCACAGATTTTGTCTTGATGCTCAGTGGACAATAATACAGGAGCGGTGTGGTGTCAAGGTTGTCACCCAGTGCTAAATCAGAGTGGTGAGAGCACAAGTGAGGCAGTTCTGTGCCCTGGGGGTGCAGCATGGGGCTGTGAACCTCTGGGAGATGTGGATATGGGGCTGTGGATGCCGCCAGTCCTAATAAACACCTCAGCAGAAACCAGAGGGTGTATTCCCTGACTTTTCCAGTGTCTTGTGTGAGACTTACTCCTGAAAAGTGAGTCATTTTTATTAAGAATGGACATGGAAAATCAATTTTTGCCACCTTGGGAAATGAGAATGACAGGCACTGGAGGAAGACTCAGTGTGTAGTGATCTATGATCTATTTTTAAGGAATTCCTGCAGGTGTCTGACTCTTGTTCGTGTGCAGCTGTGGGATCTCCATCTCTGCCTTGGTCCTGGAAGATGATGGATTTTGCTTTCTGCTCAGCTTGGACCTGTGCCCTAAGTTTCATGTTCTGTCTCTTCCCCATCTGCTCTTTGCTGGAAGGGCTTGGGTGGCACCTGCAGGGTGATTTTTTTTCCTCCAGATATCAGCAGTTAATAATGCCAGTGCTCTGGCAGGTTAATGGGGAATGCTCCTTCCTTCGCTCTGCCTGGCTCAAGCAATGCCCGAGCCAGCCTCGTGTGCTTGGCTGGGTGCCTTGGGCACTGCATTCTCTGCTTCTCCTCTCAGGTTTGATTTGGAGCTGTGTAAACCCTGGGCATGCTTAAAATGAAAATGGGTTTTATTTGCACAACGCAGAATGGGAAATGTAATTATAAAACGGAGGCGCTGGGAAAGAGAAGAGAAAGCAAGTTTAAGTGGAACCTTACAGGACACAAGCTTGTAGTCTTGTATAATCTCTGTGATCAGTTTTCACCCCAGAGGGAGCTCCCTGTAGTTGACAGCTTATTTTTTTTAATGGTAATCCGCTACTTTTGGTTATTTGGGGGTGGGTAGCCTTAGCTGCCTGGCCTCAGGACTGGCCCATGGAGACAGAGATTAAATCAGCACTAAATCTATCTGCTCCAGAACCAACCTGAGCATGGGAAATCCTTTCATCACAGTTTCCCTCATGCTTCTGCCTCCAGGAGCTCCCTGTTTTACTCGGGCTTCAGGTGCAGTCCTAAGGGTACTCCGGTGTTTGCCAGTCCCATATTCTTTATGGTTGTGTCCTGGGTGCTGTGTGTCCATGCAGGAGTTATTTGTGGCTTCCCAGACCTTACCAGTCCACTTTTTTCCCCCCATTTTCTCTCTTCCTTCCCTTTGCAAACATTTTCTCCCGTTGTTCTCTTTTAATTACAGTACTGCTTTTAATGGAAAAAAGTGTTGCCTGTCCTCCCCCTGTTGTCTTTTCTGAAGTGACATAAAACTCTGTTGGCTGTGTATTTTGAAATCAGCAATATGCCTGCCAATACCACAGCTTCCAGCCCTCAAGGTGTTTCATGAGAGATACCAGCAGCTGGAGTAGATGACTGTGTGGGTCCCTTCCAACAGAAATATTTTGTTTCATGCAGTATTTTGTAGGGCTGGCAGCTGCGACTGCTGGTCTCGCTCAGCCTCACCGCTGCAAACTGGCCCTGACCTGTCACGAGTGCTCTGGCACTTTGCAGTTTATTTTCCCTCCCACACTCTTAATCCCTGGAAGTTTTGTAAAAAAAAGGAAGAATCTGGTGCAGTAATGCAAAATTTAAGGTATGCATGGGGCTTCTGGATGAAGAAGATGTTTCTGTCTGACAGCTCTTCACAGTTTGTTCTTGTCCTGGGTGCCAGAGCATCCCTGCAGGTAAGGGTCAGGCTCACAGGTGGCTTTGTTGAGTGAGGGCAGAAATCAAATTCTCTGCAATTCTCTGTAGTCTCCCTTTGATGTTTGTTATGCATATTTTGTTGAAATATCAATGGTCATTCTGGACATTGCTGGAGAAGGCTAGTGTTAATTAAAAACTCATGTTTTGAGGGGTTTATAACTCACTGTGTTAATTTAGAGAAGGCTGAAACTTGGCAGGTGCTGAAACAATTTCAGGTTCGCAGTCTGCAGGCTCTACATCTATCACCAGCAGCAGGAGATGATATTTCCTAGCAGTAGGATACAATGCTGTAATTCCTTCAATTAGTGTTGCCTGATTAGAAGCTTTGCTGCTGAAGACAGTGAGGTGTCTTCCAAGGGGCTGCTTTGTATTTCCAGAGCCAAAAGATTCTCTGTTTGTTTGAAGGGTGTCAGTCACAGACCTCAAGATGGAGCAGTTAGTGAGTCAGTTGATTCAAAGAAGTATTCAGCAGGGTTTGGGAACACAGAAAGCAAAGAATATCTATTTGATTCATTCTCTGCAACTTTATCAAGATTACGGTTTAATTTTTATTTTTGGGCAATCAAGAGATCCATGATTTCTCCAAAGTTAGGTTCCCCTTTCTGATGGGAACCTCATTATTGCATCTGAGTGGTAAAGAGTGGCAGATTGGGAAGCACATCAGAGGTGAAAACAGGGTGATCTGTGGCCTTCCTGGGCTGGAAATGCCCTGATATGGTCATTCAGTGTCTGGGATTGGGGCCAGGCTGGGGATGAGTATCTCCTTTTGGGTGGCTTTGGTCCATGCTGGAGGTAGTGGTGAGAAATCCCTTGAAATATTCCACACTTTGGCTCATCTACCACTCCAAGCACTTTATTTTAATGAAGCAGTGCCCAGCATGCAGACTAACCCAGGGTGTGCTTTGCTTTCAGGTGGTCCTACCCTGACTTCTTCAATAGGTACCGCGTGCTTATGAACAAGAGAGACCTCTCTAAGAACGACAAGAAGCAGATCTGTCAGACCCTGCTGGAAGACCTCATCAAGGTGAGCTGGGACCAGATCTTTCTCAGTGATTTTAAAAGTGCAGAACTCATGGCTTTGATGTAGTCTGAAATTGCTCCAGCTTCACCTGCTGCTGGTGCAGGTGCTTCTCCACCCCGGGCAGCCTGGGAGCTTTCCCAAAATGAGGGATTCTTGTGAGGAGATGGCAGGAGCAAGTGGAACATGGGATTTCTTGGTAGTGGCCAAGAAGAATTGAATCATTTCAGTGCTGGTGAAGTCCAGGGTTTGCTGTCACTGGCTGGACATGAATGACTGGCCACTTTTTAAAAAATATATCCCCTCAGCCCCTCCTTCTGGATTTGTCTTGCTACAGCTGGAGCACATTTCAGAGGTCCAGCCTGGGACAATGTCATGAACCTTAGCCAATCATTAAATGCCTCTTTGCACAAATGAGTAAGGGAAAAGTGCAGTAAATGCCTTATCTTGATGTGTGGGAGACTTTCAATGTCCCTGTATGGAAAAAGCATCCCCCAGATCTGGACTTTTTTTGCCATAAACTAATCAGAAGGTTTTGCCACCTCTCCTTACCAAAACTTTACTGTTGCTTGTATGCATTATTTTTAAATTGCAGATGTACATGCAAAGGTTTTTTGCTGTTGCATGGCTCCGACTGTGCACAGCACCTTAGACAGGTTTTAATGTTTGTTCTCGTTTTCTGGCGTGATTTTGAAGAATTTATCCAATTGGGCTTCTCTTTTTGCTTTTTGCACCCAGTGTTACCCTTGGCTGCAAAGCCTTTCGCAGCACATGTATGACTTTGTAAATCTAAACATTAGTCTTTTTGAGAAAAAAATCTTTTTCTTGAGGTGCTCTGGTGTTGCACTTCTGTTCTGTCTAGTGGAAGGTGTCGCTGCCCAAGGCAGGGTGGTTGGATGTACGTGAGATTTAAGGTCCCTTCCAACCTAAATGATTTTGTGATTCTGTGATTTCTTTATATAAAAACCAACAAATAAAAAAAAACCCAAAACCAACCAACCAACCAAACAAGAAAACACCCCAAAACCTAAACCAGACCCAGATAAAATCCAACACCACAAAAATTCAAAACCCAACAAACCCCCCCCAAACCAAACAAGTGAAAAATCCCACAAAACACAAAAAACGCAACCCCAAACATCTTCAAAATTTGTTTTAGACTCAGTTTAAGACTCAGTCCTAATGCTGCATTCCTTAATAGGTGTATAGATGCTCAAGTGTAGTAAGTCTAAAGATATCTAATAATGTCTAATAAGTCTAATAGTCTAATAATGGAGTCTAATAATATCTTTATTACCTGATTAATAAGAGATACAAGTTGATAAATTTGGTTCAAGAGACGCAAGTTAAAAAATTTGATTCAAGTTTTTACTTTGTATCTACTAATCAGCTTAGACTGAAAGCAAAAAAGAAGGGAAAAGTAATGTTTGCCTCAATTAAATGCAGTTTCCTTTATGCTTTTGAAAAGGATCCAGACAAGTTCCAGTTTGGCCGTACCAAGATCTTTTTCCGTGCAGGCCAGGTGGCATATCTGGAGAAACTGCGGGCAGATAAGTTCAGAGCTGCCACCATCATGATCCAGAAGACGGTGCGGGGCTGGCTGCAGAGGGCCAAGTACCAGAGGCTGAGGCAAGCCACCCTCACCCTGCAGTGCTACGCCCGCGGGCACCTGGCACGCAGGTGGGTCCTGGGGAGCCTCAGGGAGGGGCCAGCTGGGAACTCGGGTGTGAGAACACCTCTGGCCACCTGTGTTTCCAGTCTGTTGCGTCTTCTACAACTTAAACTTGGGTGTTTCATTTGAGGAGCTTGGAAGATGCTCTGCCTGCTTGGAAGGAAGATGCATAATGTGTGTGTGGGTAACAGCACTGTGGTGGGAGTTTCTGGGCTAAAGCTGGGACTTGTTTCTGGTGCCTCTCTCTGGTTTTATTGAGGGGCAAGAGATCAAAATTCTTTGCCTCAAACTGGTTTTGTATTTACATTAGTTTAATTTCTGGGTGCTGGGGCCAAGGTTGTAATGTAGACAATCTGGTTATGATGAGGTGACCATAGTATTCTGAAGGATTTAGGCAAAAGTGCATCACAGAACGAATATTTTCCTGAATCTGCCTTTGGTAAAGGGCATTTGGGTCAGCCAGAGAAGAGCTGCCTAGTTGGTATGCACTCCTCCCCTGCAGGGACCAGGTTTGTGTCTCTGTGATGTCCAGGGAGAGTTTTCAGGATTGGTTGGCTGTATCCTTTGTAATGAGGAAAGTCACTCCAAATCACTGGCAAGGAGGGCTGTGCACAGTAGGGAAATACAGAGCCCAGTGTTAACTCTTTCTGTGCAGGAGCCTCAGGCTCCCTCATGCCGGCAGCTTGCTGGGGTTTCTGTAGGTGACACTGCTGGAGAGTGAGCTGCTGGTGGCAGGTGTGGGGTGGATGTGTGGGAGCAGTGAAGTAATGGAACAGCACCCCAACACAATGGCCACCTTCCTTCCTGTGGCCCTTTTTCAAGTCAGACAATCAGCAGAAGAACATCAGAGATAGCAGCTGAGTTTGTGGTGTTATTTGTCTTTGTGAAAGGGGTTGGTGTCGGAGAGAATCAGCTGCTGAAGAGTTTCTTCTACATAATTTTTCAGCTCCCCTCTTTGTGCAGGGTTTGTAGGCTTGGATGGTGTCAGAGTAACTACTGTCTCTTTTTGGAGACAGACCATCCCTTATCCTCTTCAGGAAGCCCTGGCTCTGTGGGAACTAATGAGAAACCATTTGCCTCAATCAAAGGAATATATAAACCAAGCTGATGTGTCTCTTAGCTTTGATAACGCTTTTCACAAAATAAAATAAGTGGATCAAATTTCTGCATAATGCTGCATGCTGAGAGCAATAAATTAATCATAAATCCAGCAAAACAAGCTAATTATCAAATTAAATGGAGGGTTTATGGGCATTTATTAACCCATGTAACAGCAAATTGAACATGAGTTCATCTGGAGAATCGGAGCAATGTGGTGCAGAGTTGACCACTTCCCTCATTATTTACTGTCTGTGAATTGCTCAAGGCTCTGCTCAGGAATGTTGCCAAAGAAGTGCACACTAGTTTAAATGTCAAATCAATTTGCTGCTGTTTTCACTGAGTCAGTAGATACCCCGTGTGACGTGTGCTTTTTATAGTCAGGGAAGTGATGGAGCCAACCTGGGCACTGATTGACAGGAGGACACAAGGCAGAGTTCAAACCAGGGAAGACCTGGGGAATACTTGGGTTTAATGCTGTTTGGGAGCAATGAGGTGTGTTAATCTGTGGTTTCAGTGCTCCTGGGTTCCAGTGCTGCTGTGTGATAGAACGGAGGCTTTCTTAGCCCAGCTGTTGGGCTGGTCTTTCCTGAATACCATCAACCCATACTGGACAAAAGGTTTTCCTCTCCCCTTGGTTTAAAATTTTACTACATCAGAAAGAAATGGAGTTTGTTTTCCCTGCTTACCCTCCTCCTGTGCATTGCAGGCTTTTTGAGCACCTGAGGAGGACGAGGGCTGCCATCATCTTGCAGAAGCAGTACCGAATGCTGCGGATGCGCCGGGCGTTCCTGAGAGTCCGCAACGCCACCCTCACCATCCAGGCTTTTGCTCGGGGCATGTTTGTCAGGAGGATTTACCACCAGGTACACCTCCAGGAGGCTCTTTGCATGAAGAACCAACCTTTATGTTTACTTCTGCGATGTGTTTGTTGTGGCTGTGTTGATGTTTGTGAAGCTGACAGCACCCAGTGTTGCCGGAGAGTGGACAGAGGTGGTGAGCTTTGCTATTAAATTCAAGCTGTGCAAGCAAGAAACCATTTTGGCAGCAGCACCTGAGCAGAGCAGCTAAATGGAGTTGGTCACTGTGGTGCTGGGAGGCATTGTGGGGATGTGGAAATGTCATTTGATCTAACCTGTGCTCTACTAAAACCTCCCCATCCCACTGAGTGTATGTTGGAGCTGCATGCAGGGGCTGTTCCCAGTAGGGTAGGAGGATAAGGAGGGTCTGTCCTGAAAGGCAGTAAGTCATTTATTGATAGAAATATCTCTTTAACTAGGTCTCTTCTTTTGCTTTCTGTGTAAAGCGCGACACAAAAGATTCAGAGTTTTATGACAGCAGTGATACAGTGAGAAATTGTTGAATCCTGGGGTGGCTTGGGTGTAAGGGGCCTTAAAAATCACATTCCACCCCTGCTGTGGGCAGGGACACCTTCCACTGTCCCAGGCTGCTCCAAGCCCCGTCCAGCCTGGCCTTGGGCACTGCCAGGGATCCAGGGGCAGCCACAGCTGCTCTGGGCACCCTGTGCCAGGGCCTCCCCACCCTCCCAGCCAGCAATTCCTTCCCAAGATCCCATCTGGCCCTGCCCTCTGCCACTGGGAAGCCATTGCCTGTGTCCTGTCCCTGTCATGGCTCGTCCAAAGTCCTCCTACAGCTGCTCTCTGTCAGGAAATGGAGAACAGCTTTGGAGAATCTTCTGACCACTCCTCAGACCCTGCACTGTGTTGGTAGTAATGAAAATGGATGCCCAGTTGGGTTGTGGGGCTACTCCAAGAACAGGTATCATGAAGGAAAAGCCTGTTCCTGGAAATAATTGAAGTCACCTGGATACCTGATGACCTCCCAGAGAGACCAGAGTTGTCCTCTGAGACACAGCAGCTGGTGATAAGGAATCTGTGCTGCCACTGCTTTTTCAGCATCTATTTTTTAAATTGGAAGTTTCTGCAGGGGAGGCAGCTGGTCCAGCAGTTAAACTCTCTGAGATTCAAGGCCACCCACATCTTCGCAAGAGTAGAAGTCAGTTGGCTGAAGGCCTGGCCTCTCTAATCTGAACATCCTTAATATCTGGAGCACTCGGGTGTAGGTTTTAGATGTAGGTGTTGGTTCCAGTGCATGTTCAGTGACAGATGCAGGGCTGTGGTTGTTATCTATGGGATGACAGTGTGCCTAGTGCCCACCAAAATTTTGCTACAAAGCTGAAATAAGTCCCCAAGGCAGTGGGATTTCTTCTACCTCTTTGGGCATCCCTAGCTTTCCCCATTTATAAATGCTAATGTTGGCGACATACAAAGCTCATTTCACAGTCATTCTTGCTGCATCCTAAATTTATATAATCCATTTATTCTGAATTAAAATGTGCAACTGCAAAGAAAGCCTTAGGGTGAAACAAAATATTTTTAGGAGAAGCTGATAGGATAACCTTTTTTGAGACAACTTAGCCCAAATTAACAACAATAAAGCGTCTTGTAATCTTTGAATTCTGTTTGTTTTCTTAGCAGACTGAAGCATAAGGAAGCTGTTAACACAATGCTGTTTGTGTGTCTAAAATGTCAGCCGTCAGTTTCAGAGGACAAAATTGAACTGCCACTGACTGACGAGATAGCTGTAAATTTTGGAGAAGAGATTCAATGCAAACATGCCAAAAATTTCTTGAAAACAGATAAAAATTACTAGGAATTTAATTGTGCAAAAGAATTGGCTGCAGACTGTAGCAAAAGGCCTCATGATTTTATTTGAATGTTACCCACGTGATATGAAATCCCATCAGAACAGAATTTATGTGCAGTAAAAAACATCATAATGCAGAGGTGGAATACACAAAAAAGAAATCTAACAGATCTGTTCTGGTATGGGTGATGTCTGTTGCTGAGGGGACAGTAAATTCCTTGCTAAGTGTTGGTGTGTCCATGGCTGTTTATTCTGGAGCTGTGGCCCTGGTGGATCTCAGTACTGTTCTGAGGTGGTCCACCCAGTCACTCTTGTGCCCGGATGCCACCTGCTCCCACCATGTCCTCACAACCAGAATCAATCCCCTTATGTTGCTGGCCAAGCAGGTCTTTCCTTTTGAGACCAAGGAGCCTCCAAGGAGAGGTCTGGGTGTGCCCTGCCCATATCAGTTCAGAGCCATGCCTGGAGAAGCCTCCAAGAGCAGGGATGGAAGTCCTGTCCATGAAACAGCCTTCATTTCCAGCCATCAGCCCCTGCTTCTATCAGGACATTCCTTGGAGCAGAAGTCCTTTCCAAGGCAGTTTGGGAAGAACTTGATGTTTGTTTCATCCAAGACAGAGTTGCTGTACAGGTGGTCTTCCAGGAAGGGCCTTAAACTGAAGAGAAGTAGATTTAGAGAATATACTGGAAAGGAATTCCTGGCTGTGAGGGTGGTAGGGCCCTGGCACAGGTGGTCTTCCAGGAATGGCCTTAAACTGAAGAGAAGTAGATTTAGAGAACATACGGGAAAGGAATTTCTGGCTGTGAGGGTGG